>PRKT01000208.1:0-148461 GCA_003671525.1 Saccostrea glomerata | reverse complement strand
GAGCAGAGAAGAAGATTTTCAAAGAATTCATGTATTTTCACTATATAATCAATAGAGCCCCCCCCCAACACCAGAACCCTTGACCCTGGGGCCATAAAATTCACAATTATGGTTGAGGCACACTTGCTCATCATAACTATGCACTTAGTTGGTTTATTTAATACCTAAGAGCAGAGAAGAAGATTTTCAAAGAATTCATGTATTTTCACTACATAATCAATAGAGCCCCCTCCTAACACCTGAACCCTTAACCCTTTTGCCATTAAATTCACAATTTTGGTTGAGGCACTCTTGCTCATCATAACTATGCACTTAGTTAGTTTATTTAATACCTAAGAGCAGAGAAGAAGATTTTCAAAGAATTCATGTATTTTCACTATATAATCAATAGAGCCCCCCCCCCCAACCAGAACCCCTGACCCTGGGGCCATACAATTCAGAATTTTGGTTGAGGCACTCTTGCTCATCATAACTATCACTTAGTTAGTTTATTTAATACCTAGGAGCAGAGAAGAAGATTTTCAAAGAATTCATGTATTTTCATTATATAATCAATAGACCCCCCCAACACCAGAACCCTTGACCCTGGGGCCATAAAATTCACAATTTTGGTTGAGGCACTCTTGCTCATCATAACTATGCACTTAGTTGGTTTGTTTAATACCCAGGAGCAGAGAAGAAGATTTTCAAAGAAATAATGCATTTTCACTATACACTTATTTAGCCCCGCCCTAGCACTAGAACCCCTGACCCCAGGGCCATGAATTTCACAATTTTGGTAGAGGACTCGATGCTGATTATAATCATGCAAACAGTTTGACTGCTTGATGTCCAGGAGTAAAAATGAAGATTTTTAAAGATTGCATTAATTTTAGTGGTTTTGGCCCCGCCCCTCAGGCCCCAGGGGGGCAGGGATCATGAAATTCACAATTTTTGTTCCCCTTTACCCATAGATACTTTGTGCCAAAATTTGGTTGAAATTGGTTCAGTGGTTGTAGAGAAGAACCTGAAAATGTTCAAATGTTAACACACGACGCACGACGACGGACGAAAACGG
Organism: Saccostrea glomerata; assembly: GCA_003671525.1. NCBI lineage: Eukaryota > Metazoa > Mollusca > Bivalvia > Ostreida > Ostreidae > Saccostrea > Saccostrea glomerata. The sequence continues at coordinate 147,404 of PRKT01000208.1, read as the reverse complement.
ATAGCAATAGGTCACCTGAGTTTACTCAGGTGATCTAAAAATCAATCGACTGGGATTTTATTCAGCTGAAGGCCATGTTCCCCTTTTTATGTTTAGTCGAGAGGAAGTAAGAGTAAATGGCACTGAATTCCTCTCAAAGATGGTCAGAGGCGGATCCAGGTGTCCAGCTTTTGGGGGAGCGGGAGGGGGATGTGTGTCCGGAGTACATTCTTACATTCCAACTATTAATTGTCAAGTCCAGATGATCACCGAATTATGAATTATATCTGTCATGTTCTTCACTTTGAATAGGATCATATAAACAGGCACCTGTGTTACAACGCACTTTGAAAAATTACGCACTTTGAAAAAAAATTTCAAAGTGCGTTAAATTTGGGACCGAGCTATAACGCACTTTGAAAAAAAATATTTTTTTTCAAAGTGCGTTGATATCGACCATATTGACGCACTTTGAAAAAAAATGTAGATTGATCAATATTCTTACAAATAATCGGTATGATAAATAACAGATCCTGGATGATGAAGTCACTTCAGGACCTGAGAAGTTGACGTTTTAGATATTTGAGATTTTGATAAAATAAAAGGAAAAGGGTCTTGAAAAAAAGAGTGACGATTGTTTAAGATCATTAATTCGTTTCTTTCTTTTCTTTAGTCTTTGATAAGTATATATGAAGATGTAAAGGGGGCACTAACAGTGGACATCTTAACGCAACTTAGCATTTATCATAATAGAAAGGGGGTAATTTGATTGTTCAAAACAATGAAAATTCTTTCTCTCTCATACGTTTTACTGTACTTCAATATTTCTAGTTTTCACCTGTTTTAATTAACTCATTTAATATTGAAAGTTATCAACGTCGTACCAGTTAGATAAATGCATAGTTATATAAATGTTTTGATTATAGCATAGACATCGAGACCGGGCAGTGGGCCAGGGGAGGAGGGGCTTCGCCCCCCCCCCACTTATTCTGGAAAGATATATACATGTACATCGTATAAGCATTGAAAATGCAGCTTACCCTTTTTGGGTTTATTGCTCCCCTCCCCCGTTTGTTACCGACACCTATATATTCAAAAGATAAAGATTTGGACTGAGGGATCTTATACCTGTCTTCTCCTTTTTTCGACGAGGGTTAATCAATTCATAAGTTTTTTGAAAGATAAATAACAAAAAAAATCTTTCCATTACTAAAATATGATTTATTTTTTTTTCAAAGTGCGTAAAGTGTCTCCATGGTAAAATATTTTGATGTAGATTCTTAACGCACTTTGAATTTTTTTTTCAAAGTGCGTTGAGTTGGTGCCAAATTTAACGCACTTTGAAAATTTTTTCAAAGTGCGTAATTTTTTCAAAGTGCGTTGCATTTTTTGATTGGATAACATTAACACGTATTTTGGTTTGGATTATGATCATGAACATGCACATCTATAAACTTAAGAATTTGACGTATTTATAAGTAACAGCTATTGTACTGACACAAATGTACACATGGTTCATCAATTTAAGTCTGTGTATCAACTAAAAGTATTTTTAAATTAAGTCTATTTATTTACTTCACAGTGAATTGTTTTTGAAGAAATTTCTATCAACAATAGTTAGATACTTTGGATAATTTTCATAACGAGTGAAAACAGTTATTTGAATTTCAGTGTGGAAATTATTTGTAAATTCATATTTTAAAAATGTTTTCTAATAGATGTAATTAATAGCCTCCCGTGTCATAATTTTTAAAATATTTCAATCAATACAAATCGTAAAATTAACTGTAAATAACAATCTTTAAGTCTGACTTCGAAGGGCAGATTACATAATCTGTATAAAACTACCACATAAGTAAAACTTTTTTACTGTGTTGTGTAAGGATCTTCCTTAGGAATAAAAAAAAAAACAGAAAAGCAAAATCAGCAATATTCTTCATATATTATTTCTTATGTCTGAATGATACTTCCTGCCTAAAAAAAGGGGAGGTTAATAAGATGCTTACATGTATCACAATGTCAAAGTGTGTGCACAATTTTATATAGCATTACACTTAGAAAACGATAAAAAGTCGCTTATCTAAGCACAAAAGAATGCAAGTTTTCCATTATATTTAAGGGGTTGAATAATTAAATTTTTCTCCGTTCAATATTAGTCAAAAATATATATCAATCCATGCATCCAATTTTCGTTTTTGGTAAGTACCCTTAGAAGTGTAAATATAAATGTTTACGTTAGATGTATTGTATTCTCACTGAATATCAGTCCATAATGTTAACTGGTACACAGAAATACAGGTAACTTTCTGTCAAAAATAGAGCACCAATTACATTTCTAGAGGAATCGTTGATAAATATGTAATTATAAGAAGAAATAAAGAAAACAAAATCAGTTTGGAAATCAAATTTATACAATTTGAATATCCGTTTATTTAGCATCAGAAACAGATGATCACTTATTTTCCATGTATCACGTTTCAATGGTTTGAGGAAAATATATTGATTCATGGGATTTGATTTCGTTGTTGAAAAATTATTTAGAAGTAATGTATATCAAAATTGCATTTCTAGATGGAAATAAATTCATGAGCCTTTTGAAATACCTCGAAAACAACAAAAATGAAACCCCCATGAATAAATGTGATTTTGCAGTACTGTAATGGCTCTAGATAAGATATGTTAATTAACCAGGTTGGCATCTTTAGCCATCTTGTAGAAGACTCCGGATTTATCTTCCAGTAGTTTTTGTGGGGCTCCAAACTCGACTATCAATCCTTTGTCCATCACCATTATTCTGTAAAAAATATTACATTAAAATTCATCATAAGGCTGGCATAAAAAAGTCCTACAAAATTATGTTAATAGTGTAATATTATGCTCCCTGATTTCTAGAATACCGAAAACAAACAGACTGCTTGAATTTCTCTAAATATACATTCGAAAAGTCGTCGGCCGAATCCATGATCAAACATAAATTCGTGGAAAATATTTACTTCTTACTTATGAAGTATTCCCAACGAAACTGAGACAGCAGTAGGGTAGACTATAAAGAATTTGATGAAAAATTGTTTAAAGATGTCGATTTCCTTTATGATTTTCATACAATCATTAACATTTAATCCATTACATTATCGAGCTATTAAGCTAAAGAAGAAACAAACAATAGCTAACTTATTATACAGTAATATAATCCATCACAGTATTAAGTCTATGAGCTAGAGACAACAAGTTATCTTCTATAATCTACCACAGTGTTATAGGTATATAAGCTAGAGACAACGTAACCTTTTATAATCCATCACTGTTTTGAGTCTATGAGCTATAGACAGTAACCCACCTATCGTATTCCATAACTGTGTTGAGTCTATGAGCTATAGACAGTACAGTACAGTCACTGAACTCTGATTTAATCGTCCTCTGGATCAGTTTGTCCGTCTCTACATCTATGGCTGCCGTGGCTTCGTCCAGAATCAGGATCTTTGTCTTGTGTAGTAGAGTTCTAGCTAGACAAACCAGCTGTCGCTGACCAACACTATATAATGTACATCATTATATATTCAAAAATGGGTAACATAAATGATCTTAGGATACTTTTTATGTACATTTTATGTTAATGAAAAAGTTGAATCTTGCATTATCCATATTCAAAGAGCAATATGCATATAAAATTTTTCTAAGCATGATCATGCACGGCTTTAGACTTTAAATAGAATGATAATTAATCCCTGTCCCAATCTTTTAAAAAACAATTTTGTTGTCAACTGGACACCATTCAATGTCGACTAGTTTCGTGAAAAGGAAACACCGACTTTTCTGGTATGCTATATTTTGCTTTATTCACTTTCTACAATTAGATACTAAGATTTTAGACAGTAAAATCCACCTAAAACTCCCTTTTTGAGTTTTCACAGAAGGATTTAATCAACGTTTTTCGCCTCAAGTATTCACTTGAGTATTCACTTGAACTCTCACTTGAGATCTTGAAAAGAAGAAAACACTTGCTGTGGCCTTCAACTCGACATTTAGATATATCGACGACGTATTGTCAATTAATAATGATAATTTTCATTCCTACGTCGACACGATATATCCTGGTGAGCTTGAGATAAAAGATACTACAGAGTCCGACACTTCTGCTTCATACTTGGATATTTTACTTGAAAAAGACACTAATGGTAATCTAACAACCAAGCTATATGATAAACGTGATGACTTTAACTTTTCTATCGTCAGCTTCCCTTACTTATGCAGCTATATACCTTCATCACCTGCATACGGAGTATATATATCTCAGTTGATTCGATACGCAAGAGCATGCTCTACGTATGAACAATTTCTTAAACGAGGTAAATTATTGACAAGCAAGTTGATGAAACAAGAATATCAACAGTCTCGTTTAAAGTCATCATTTTGTAAATTCTATGGTCGATACAATGACCTTGTCAGCAAATACAATTTATCATTGAATGAAATGCTGACTGACGTTTTTCATACCAATTGTTAGTCCATTATTTATACACTGAATTGACGACGGATTTTTCCCGTTATTTCCTGATTATGACAACGAGCACACGGCGGGTGTGACCGGTTGGCAGGGGATGCTCACTCCTCCATGGCACCTGATCCCACCTCTGATGTTTCGGAGGTCTGTGTTTGCTCTGCTCTTATTTTGTATATTGGTTAATGGACGTTGAGATTGAATACTGTTCGTTTTTTCCATATCCTTCTCCCTAGAGTTCTAAATTGAATTTTCGCTCGAACTCTCACTTAAGCCCCCTTTTTTTCCACCTGAGCTCTTACCTGAAGTTTTGACCTCCCTCCCCACATTCGTAATCTAGCTGACCTACACAGCTAGTGACGAAGTCTTTCATATGAGCTCTCTCTATCGCCACCCAAAGATCCTGATCTGAAAATCTCTGGAGCGGATCCAAGTTAGAACGGATGGATCCAGAAAATATGACAGGATCCTAAAAAATACAGAGGGATTTTAAAATCCATTTTAAAAATGTCAATGATTACTTAAAACTTTGGTAGTAGAAAGCAAAATATAAAAATGTCAATAATCATTTAGTACTTTGGGCCAAAGTAGAAAGCAAAATAGACCTTGTCAATCCTTATTTGATCAATACTATTGTCCAAGGTAATAGGGAATGCAAAAAGTCAATTTAATATATTAATATTTAATATCAAAATATAAAAAAAAAACTAATAAAAGTTCAGGACAAAAATACTACCGTAATTATTTAAACAAAAGGGGACATTTAAAACATAAAAATTATTGATACAATCACTCAATACACTAGATTCAAGTAAAAGCACTACGTAACAAGATAAGTTTGTGAAAAACTATGCGCCCGGCGGCAACAAAGTTCCAAAAAGCAATTTATAGAAAACAGGTCACAGGCTAGGTCACGCCATCATTGTCCTTGGTGTCATATGAAAGCACTTGATTAGTGAAATATGTATACCAAATATAAAATCTCTATCTCCTTTAGTTCAAAAGTTATGGCGAAAAATCGGAAAAGTTATTTTTAGCATAAAGGTCACAGTCATGGTAAAAAGGTCATTGACTTTGGTGTCAGTTGAAAATGCTTCGTTAGTGGGGTATGCATACCAAAAATGAAGTCTCTATCTCTCAGGGTTCAAAAGTTATGGTGAAGGTTAAAGTTGACAACAGACAGACAGACAAACAGACAGACAGGACAAAAAAAAATTTGCACCCCGAATAAATTCGAGCGCATAAAAATGAATCCAGAATAACTAACTTAAAGGTGAATGATATGATAGAGAAATAAGTCAGTAATCATGCAGTAGTTTATACTATAATGATTCATAAATATAAGTTTAACTGATATCCCGAATTCATTTTAAAGGAATCACTAACCTGAGGTAGTATTGTTATTTTAGATCTTAAGTCATGGAGGCCCATAGAAGTTATAGACATATCATCAATGCTAATGTCTCCTCCTGATGGTTCAATGATGCGGAACAGCGCCAGCGTCACGGATGATTTCCCTGCTCCTGTTCTACCTACAATACCTATCTATAAAAAAAAACATTGAAATTTAAAATTTATACCCCTGAAAAAATCTTAAAAGTTTAAATAAAGAAAAAGGTTAGTTAATTTCGATTTTGACACATGAGTGACATGGCGGCAAATTCTTAACAACCAACGTACCTGTCGATGCATATTTCCATTTCTTACAATATTTAACCTAATTATTCAAAATTTGCTTTAAAATAACGTAGACGATGTGTTTATTTTTTATTTTTAAAAAAGAAATACTTTATCAACAACGGTCTTTTTGAAGCCGAATGAGAATGTTGCTAAACCTTTTCGCCCCCTTTAATGACACAATCGAGTCCTCTCAGCACGAGGTCTAAACCCTCCCGGTACCGGGTAGTGTAGGACCTAAATTCCACCTCCCCCGTTTCAGGCCAAGTAGGAGATGGACGGTACTTTGGTTTGATCCATTCTGCCTGCAAATATTATAATATTCGCAAAAGTCAATAAAAATTATCATGTTTAAGGTGAATTTAATTGATCTTTTAAGAGAAGAACTGGGTAGGTCTCATGGACCTTTGCTGGGTATCCAAAGTCATGTATTCTGAAAAAAAAACCACATAAAAATTGCCTTGATTTTATTGATGTTTAATAAAATTCATTCATTAAAAGCAATCCATAATTTGTTTTTTTTTTCAATATTCTATTCATCGTATATATATTTGTTTACATTGGTTGTGACTGCATATGTATTACTTTGATATGATTTAAATCACCTCTGGTGGAAGTTTCGTGAACTCCTCTACCCTTTCTGCGGACACGATATTCATCTCCATCTCACTCATAAACTGGACGACGATATTCAGGGATATTACAACCTGTAATGAAATACATTACACACTGCTCAGATCCAGGGATGCAAAATCTTGTGATAGTTATGGATATTAATATTTTTAACTTAACAGCTTCAAATTCATAAAATTAGTACGAAATCAAAATCTGAAATACTCGGCACTTTATGCTCGGTCAATAGGTCTATATATCTAGGGAAAGGCCTCATCAAATGGATATAATTGAATAATAATTAAGCTAAAAAGTTCAAAAGAAAGCAAAATACGAGCAGAACAAACATTGATATCCAAAACACTAAGGTGGGATCATGTGCCATGGATATGTGAGCATCCCCTGCCGACCGGTCACTCTCACTGTGTTTCATTGTCATCGGGAACTAACAAGAAGAACGTCGTCAATTCAGTGTTTAAATAATGAACTTTCAATTAGTATGAAAATGTCAGTCAGTATTTGACTCAATGACAAATTGTATTTGATGACAAGGTCATTGTTTAACCCAAAGAATTTACGAAATAATGACTTTAAACGAGACTGCTGATATTCCTGTTTCATCATCTTGAATGTCACTAATCTATTTTATCATGTACATACGTACAGCATGTTCTTGCATATCAAAACGACTGAGTGACATGAACTGCGTATGCAGGTGATGAAGGAATATTGCTGCGTAAGTAAGGGAAGTTGACGATTGAAAAGTTAAAGTCATCACGTTTATCATACAGAACTTGGTTTTTAGATTTACATTAACGTCTTTTTTTAAGTAAAATATCAAAGTATGAAACAGATGTGTCAAACTCTGCGGTATCGTTTATTTCAAGCTCACCGGGATATATCGTATTGGTATAGGAACGGAAATATTCATTGTTAATTGATAATACGTCGTCAATATATCTAAATGTCGATTTAAAGGCCATGGCAAGTGTTTTCTTCTTTTCAAGTATAAAATTTTGAACAGATTCTGCTTCGTATAAATACGAAATAGGTCTGCAAATACGAGATGCAATTGGTACCAATGAGAATTCCAATAACTTGATTGAAGACTTGATTGAAGGTCTCTAAAAATTATATAGATGTTATCAATTAGAAACACACGCATCTTGAGGTCAACTTTAGAGCTTGTGTGTAAAATGAGTATATTTTAACAAAATAATATTATTGAAAAAACAGCTGTCAATGATATAAAAAAGGCCGGATTTTAATTTATCATTGGAAATGGTGGTGTATAAAGTTGAATAGTTGCAGGTTTTTAAGCTGTTGATTTTATAAAATCATGTGTTTTCTAATTTTCCAAGGAAAGATGATTAAAAACAAAAGTATGTCAAAAAATTTGAAAATAACAACTTGTGTAATGTTTAAGTGAGTAAAATGAAAAAGTTTCACCGCGTAGTCTTTAATTTTTTATTCAAAATTTCACAAAAATTGGATTTGAAGTGAAAATATTTGAATAGATTAATAAGGATAGTTTCAGAAGGGTAAACTTTTGAACATCACAGAAGGTTAACAATTTCTTTATATTCTAGAAATTTATTATTTACATCATTTGCAATAAAATTAGGCCAAAAGATATATACCGATCCAGGCATCTATTTTTAGGTCACCTAAGTAAACTCAGGTGACCTATTGCTATCCATTTTCGTTCGTTGTCGTGTGTTAACATTTGAACATTTTCAACTTCTTCTCTGTAACCACTCAACCAATTTCAACCAAATTTGGCACAAAGCATTTATGGGTGAAAGGAAACAGGAACTGTGAATTTCATGACCCCTACCCCCCTGGGGCCTGAGGGGTGGGGCCAAATCCACTAAAATTAATGCAATCTTTAGAAATCTTCTTCTTTACTCCTGGACATCAAGCAGTCAAACTGTTTGCATGATTGCAATTAGCATTAAGTCCTTTACCAAAATTGTGAAATTCATGGCCCTGGGGTCAGGGGTGCTAGTGCTAGGGCGGGGCTAAATAAGAATATAGTGAAAATACATTAAATCTTTGAAAATCTTCTTCTCTGCTCCTGGGTATTAAATAAACTAACTTAGTACATAATTATGATGAGCAAGAGTGCCTGTACTAAAATTGTGAATTTTATTGCCCCAGGGTCAGGGGTTCTGGCGTTATGGCGGGGCTCTATTGATTATATAGTGAAAATACATAAATTCTTTGAAAATCTTGCTCCTAGGTATTAAATAAACTAACTAAGTACATAGTTATGATGAGCAAGGGCCCAAATCTTCCAGAATTTTGAATTTTATGGTCCAAGGGTCAGGGGTTCTGGTGTTAGGGCGGGACTCTATTGATTATATAGTGAAAATACATGAATTCTTTGAAAATCTTCTTCTCTGCTTCTGGGTATTAAATAAACTAACTATGTGCATAGTTATGATGAGCAAGAGTGCCTCTACCAAAATTGTGAATTTTATGGCCCTAGGGTAAGGGGTTCTGGTGATAGGGCGGTGCTCTATTGATTATATAGTGAAAATACATGAATTCTTTGAAAATTTTATTCTCTGCTCCTTAGTATTAAGCAGATGAACTACCTATATGGTTATGATAAGCAAGGGCCCTAATCTTCCAGAATTGTTAATTTCAAGGCCCCACTGGGTCAGGGGTACCATAGAGGGGGGGGGGGCTGTACTTATATACTGAAAATGAATGAATTGTTTGAAATCTGCTCCTTGGTATTAATCTAATACTTTTGAAAAGCAAGGATGCCTTTTCAAAAATTGTGCAATGTGTGGATCTAGGCCTAAAGGTCAGGGTTCATGTGTAGTAGGGGCACTACTGATTATTGCTGAATATTACTGATTAGTTGAAATGCATTTTTTGTTCCCCTACCCTGCCTATGGATATTAAGTAATCAAGCGAAGCAACTGCTAGGTGTATAGTTATGATGATCAACGGTGCCTCTTTCAAAATTATGAATACCATAGCATCTGGCTTAAAACATGAATCAAATTCAATCACTGGAAGGTTGTTGCATAATGCTCAGGTGACCTATAAGGTCCGTGGGCCTCTTGTTTGTTTGTATTATCTGTCCTTAAGTAACCACATCTTCTCGAATATATTTCTGAACAGTACTCTTGAAGTTCCTCCTTTTCTACTGTTTAAATCTTAGTGAAGTGTTAAGAAAAATGTTTGGTTGATCATTTACTGGAAACCGCTATGTATCTGTTATCAAGGATTTTCCAGCAGTTTTGGAATCCAATTCAGATATGGAAATTCATTATGGTTGTTTGGGATATGAAAACTAACATATGAATTTGCAGAATTTCTTCCTTATAAAGGGGTCTTTGAGAATAAATTGGATTTCCATTTGCAGAATTTAATCAAAATTCTTCTAAAATACAAATAATATAATGAGCCTTACAGGTGAAGACAATAGTGTTACCTGCTTTTTTAAGCGGTGACAAGTACATACTTTATGTAATCTATCTAATAATTTTCACTTCTGGAATATTGAATACAGAAAAATAGATTGTTTTCATATTGTCCCCCAATCTTTGAATACGGAATTGTAACATAGATCTGATACATTTAATCCGTTGCGTTTCGTTTTAAGCAGACCTATTTTTATATTCGTATGAAAAAAAAACTTGTGAAAATTTTGTGCATGAAAAGGAGAAAATAGTTGCTGTGGCCTTCAACTCGACTTTTAGAAACATCGACGACGTATTGTCAATTTACAATGACAATTTCCATTCCTACGTCGATACCATATATCCTAGTGAGCTTGAGATAAAAGATACCATAGAGTCTGACACATCTGTTTCATACTTGGATATTTTACTTGAAAAGGAAGTTAAAGGTAATCTAACAACCAAGTACTCTGATAAACATGATGAATTTAACTTTTCTATCGTCAACTTCCTTTACTGATGCAGCAATATACCTTCATCACCTGTATACGGAGTGTATATATCTCAGTTGATTCGATACGCAAGAGCATGCTCTACGTATGAACAATTTCTAAAACGAGGTAAATTATTGAAGTAACTTGATGAAACAAGAATATCAGTAAACTCGTTTAAAGTCATCATTTCTCAATTTTCTTTGGTCGATATAATGACCTTGGCAGCAAATACAATTTATCATTGAGACAAATGCTGATGGACGTTTTTCATACTAATTGTTAGTCCATTACTTATACACTGAATTGACGACGAATTTTTCCGTTATTTCACGATCATGACAAGGAGCAAACAGCAGGTGTGACCGGTCAGCAGAGGATGCTCACTTACCAATGGGACCTGATCCCACCTCTGATGTTTCGGAGGTCAGTGTTTGCTCTGCTCCTATTTTGTATTGTTTTATGGACTTTGATATTGAATACTGTTTATTATCTCTATATCCTTCCATTCTGACTAAGTGTGATATTTATTAAATCCCTACGCCAGTCGAACTATCGGGATTCCCCATATTTAGGACAATTTAAAATATTTAAATTTCCATTTATTCGTCTTTAACATTCCTTACAATAAAGATTTTGTTCATTTTCTCATAAACTGCCGTGGGTGAGCATGAATATATCCATTGTTACGCCATAATACCACGCTTGACATAAAAACTATAGTGCAAACTGCTTTGCTTTAAAAATTACATTAGAAGTGTAATTTTTTGTTAGTCATCAGAAAACACATGTAAATATTAGAAATGAATTTATTTTTGAAGATTCATGATGTATATAAACTACTTCCCTTTACGCCGGCATATTTATCATGAAGCATGCAGTTGGTATGCAATATCAGTGATGAGTGTGCTATATATGTAATAAGTGCGTTATACCTGTAATAGGTATGTTATATACCTATAAGAGTATGTTATAGTAATTGTACCTAAAATAAATATGCTAACTACCTGTAATGAGTATGTCATATACCTTTAATGAGTATTTTTAATACACGTATTAATGAGTTCTGTAACGAATTTGTTATATACTTATCTGTCATGAGTATTTGTTTTCTTTTAATGAATATGATATATATCTGATGTTCTACCTGTAATGAATATTTTATACCTTTAATGAGTATGTAATTTACCTGTTATGAGTGTGTTTTATATAACTATAATGAGAATGTTACATCTGTTATGAATATGTTATACTTGTTATGATTAAGTAATACCTGAAATGAGTATGTTAGGGAGAGTCCAATCCCCGCCCCAGACAAAGTATCAGAAAGTACAGAGAACACGGCGGCTGCTAGCACCAGAACATTTGCCAAGAATTCTAATCGAAGAGCAATCCACCTGTTGAAAAAATAACAATGTCTTTATACTTACTGGTTGATATTAATCTAACTAATTTAGTTATGTTCGTTAATTAATATTGTTTTGTTTTGTAATGGTCATTGGTTGTAAAAATAGGAAAGTACAAAAGATTTTTTTTCTTCCAAATTCACATTTCACTCTATCAATAATATTTTTTCTTTTCCAAAAGTGGGTAATCTGCAATTTTGATGACGTATTTGATTTGCTGAGTTTTATTTTTTTAAGCCATATATGGCGTTACTGATAAAAAAAATTGTTTTTGAAAAATATAAAATTAAGTAAAGAAATATAGTAAAATCATTTAAATTAAAGCTTTTCATACAATTCTGAACACGGAGAACACCTCGTTTCATCTAATAATACGATTTTATCTTCTCTGTAATGTGTTATTTAAATCTTTTGTATTTTCTTCCGATTCGGAGAAAATTCCAAGAATCCCAATTAAAGTGTTATATCTTTATAACGCAATTGACTTAGATTTTGTAATTCACGGAAAAGTTCTATCTTTATATAAAGTAATGATACAAATAATAAGTTCTTACAATTTGAGTCTAATCATTTTCATTGTACATACGCCATATATGGCTTTAAAGAATTCTTTTGTATCTGCAAAATTTCAAACTCTTGAATTAAGTAAAAAAATGTAATGATAAAATACCTTGAAGGGTTTATCGTTTAAAGAAAGGAATAACAAGAGGTACGTACCATGACGCTGTATTTGCGGCGTGAAAGAATGCCGTGTTTGTGTCGACTCGGACCTGGGACTCGGTAATAAATCGGTCCACGGCTCGGTAAGCTCGGATACAGCTGGCACCGGTGATAGACTCACTAAAGTGGTTATATACAGGAGAGCGGGTCACGCCCTCAATCCTTTTCAGTTGCCTGGCCGTAGGGAAATAGAACCTCTGAAATCAAGCAACAGAAAAGATTTAAAAACAAACTTACTGGACAAATAATTTAATCATTCAAGACATTGACAACGAAGGGAATTGATTATTTGTGTTTTTTTTTTATTTCTTTAGAAATCTTTTAAAATTCACGTGATTGAAAAATACAATTTATTAACTGAGTCAATGACTCTTCAACATTAACGTATTGAAAATAATATCTACTTTTTCATCAAAGTGAAATGAAACTCAAGACAGAGTGCAATTTTTAATTATAAAGGATGAGTTAATTTTATGAAATCACTTTGTTAATTTATAAAGTGTTGTCCCTTTATGGACGTAACTAAAACACATGCAGAGCGAATATACACCATTTCAACGAGTTAGATAAGGCTAATATCAAATCACACAATTATAGATGTTCAATTTATCTCATACAACTTTCGTTTTAACAAAACTTTGAGACTTCCCCTGCAAAACTACATGAATGATTGCCAATTCAAATTGATGACGTATAACTTTATGACGTAGCACCGTCGACATACCTCGAAAGAAAGTAGCTCATGTTCAAAAGTTAAATTTTTTGCTATCTGCGTCTTTTAAAACATTATGTGACAATTGCTGGATATTTACATCAAACGGACTTCTGACTGAAAGTTGTAAGGACCATGGGATCATGAAAAATAACTCTTTGTACGGTGGCAGTACAAAACGGGCTAGGCAAGGCTTTGTAGATTCATTGTTGGTAAGTTACACTACATTACATGTACTAGGTAGGCATACGTTGTATAATATAAGAAAGCATTATTGTAGATGTTACAGGAATCTTATAACAACAATCTAACTGCTAGTCTTTACCTTTTCCGAAAACGATTAAAATAATCCTTGATAAAATAAGACACTTCTTTGACAAATACGAGTCTTTTTCTTGCCTTTAACGATATTACTGCCCTTTATCACTCAATTTATAAGGGTAATAATTTTCGAAAATAAAAGTTTCAATAAAATAAAATCTTGAAGCGATGGATAGTGTGAATTGGTGACTTTAACGATAAAAACTGTAACTATGGTTGAATAAATATTGATGTTGCAAAGGGAATTAACATTTAAAATGTAAAGTTTACCTAAGTCTTACCAGAATTAAAGTATAAATAATGCCCACTGGTATAATAGCAATAAGAAAATAAGGTGTGTTGATTGATATAACAACCAAAATGGCTAACAAGGTGGACAACATCACTGCCCATACTCTGAAGGACCGAAGAAGGCGGTCATCTAATATGTCTATATCACTAGAAAAACGGTTCAAGATCCGACCCACAGGTGTCGTGTCAAAAAACGACATTGGTGATCGTAAAATACAAAATAACATGGAGGAATGCAGGAATCCGGAAGCTTTAATTAATCTTGTTAGTCCAAGGTAAACAAACAAAAACAGGAAAATACCTGGAAAATAAACGTCAGTAAAATATTATTGCATCCCAACAATACAGTTAGACATCTTAAAATATTGTCAATATTTTGCATTTTTTTCTCCTAAAACAGTTGTATGTACAAAACCAAATCAAAATAAAATATAAGACCGTTTTTATCTGACCTTGGAGAACCCCTAAGACCGTATAGATTGAGAGGTAGTAGTACGTCCGGTTCGAATATTCGTGTGTCGTAATAAGTGAATGATTTTTGATAATATCGTCCTCTGTCCAAAATGTCAACCAAAAATTTCCATAGGCATTCAGTCCTTGAAAAAGTATTATAGACAGCATTGAAAAGACGGTACCGATCACTCCCATAGCTTTTATGTAGGTAAAAATCACGGACAGTTTTACCTGGAAGAAACAGTAATATAACTTTTTTTAAAACAGAGTATACTGATTTATTCTCTGTTGTATAATGTCCTTCTCATGAATTTTTCAATCATATGGAGATGCAAAATAGAAAATAAGTAGAATTATAAATATGATTTATTTGTTGTTGAAAATACTTTTTCATTTTACTTTAATTTGATATCAAATATTTGAATATTAAATGCAATATGAACTGCATTTTCGAAATTTTTTTTTTGCCGTGTAGATTTGTTACTTGTATTATGAAAAAAAATTATTTTAAAACTTTATGATCAATTAGTCTAAAATAAAGGGAAAAAACTTTATTTTTACAATCCAAAATTCGATTTAATGCAAGAAATCATTATTGTACAGGACGATAATAATGTAATTTTGTTTCAGTCGAAGGTTATAAATTGTTCTTCAAAAGCAAATATGAGCAAAAAAAGTTTATTAACGTTATTTTTGCAAAAGGTATTTGCAATTTTGTGACAAAAAATTAATTTTAAAAAGATAAGTGAAAAATAATTCTATTCTTGTTTAATAATATATGTTAGCATTTTCAAAAATTTACAGGTCAATAAATCATTTCAGTGCATACCGTCCCCTCCGCTGATTTTTCGTCCTGGATCAGTTTTCCCTCTTCTGGTTTGGATTCTCCACCACTGTGATATGACAGGATCCGCTCCTGAGATAAAGACCTCTGAAGTTTTTCAAGTATAGACATTTTCGACCTAGAAAACTGTCGTTGTGATTCGATGTTTTTCATGAACTTCATTAAGTGGAGACATTTTTCTGTTTCAGCATTTAATTGTGAGAGTTTACGTTTGATTTCTGTCGGACTGGAAAATTTGAAATTTTTTCCCAAAGATGCTTTCCTGAAAAAAGGAAATATCGATTACACCATCTCTAAGATATTTCTCTTTGATATATTTCTTGATTTTTTCTTGTAATTTCTAACCACACACTGTCTTATGGTGGATTTAAAGGTACTACGGTGTGGGGGGGGGGGTTATTAGATCAGATCTATTAGATCATATAAAGATTCAAGATATGTAAGACATTGCATATTTCAAATATTTCTAAAAATAGCATGTAAGGTAACAACACTTGTTTTAATGAGAGAGAGAGAGAGAGAGAGAGAGAGAGAGAGAGAGAGAGAGAGAGAGAGAGAGAGAGAGATGAAATAGAATAGGATTACTCAGTATATAATACCTGGCACTTTGCCGTCTTGAGCGGTCAGAATCATCCGCGGACAAACCATAGTCTGACACGCTGAATAACTGTTCTCTCATCTCAGCTTTTATTTTGGAAACTAAAAAAAAACAATCAAACGTCTGGTAATAAATAGCCTACTTATGTTAGAAACGGAAAAAGAGAATGGTATTAAAGTGGACCCAAGATGTTGACAACTAAAAGAGAAATTCTGATAAAATGAGAGCAAACTAACATAGCCACCGAAAAGAAGTGGACCTTTTATGTCTCATAATGAGAACTGGAAGAAAAAAATGGATTAAATTTGGTCCATGTCAGCTTTGCTCCTATTTTGTAATGTTTTATGGACTTTGATATTGAATAATGTTCGTTATTTCCATATCCCTCACCCATTATGTTGGCAACAAAAAGAGGACAATGAATTTATAGTGGACTTGTTGTCTTGACAATTAAAAGTAACAAAATCGATCGACTTAAATTCAACCAACCCAATGATAATGAAAAAGAGACATTGGATAGAAATTGCACTCCATTTCTTGGACAATTATGTTTTAAATTATGTGTCTTGGCAACTACAGGAGAAAATTAAATACAAAATAGTTTCCTATTATTTTGAGAAATTGTCAAAAGAAATATTGATAAAAATGTACACCTTATAGTTGCCACTAAAAGGGAAACTGATTTTAAAGAAGTGAACCCCTTATCTTAGAAACAAAAAAGAAATAGAAATTCTGATAGAAATGCGGTTATCTGAGAAATTGATAGAAAGTAAAACCCTTATCTTGACAGCTAAAAAGACTTCCTGATGGAATGTTAACCAAAAGAAAAAGGGCAATATGATAAATATCACTAAATTTATAAAAAGATGATAGTTTTAGAACATGTAAAACATTAAAAATGGAAAAGATTTAGCAAGCAACAGAAATTTTATATTATTAGTCATTATGGTCTGAATTTAATTAATTTCATTATAAATTATTCTCTAAAAATTGATTTCGAAAAAAAAAATGAAAGAAGATTTAAACATGAGGAATACTGGGAAAAAAACTGGCTACACAACATGTTCAATGATTTATCATAAAGGTAACTAAGATGTAAAATTTTCTTATTATATCGACGTTATTATCACAAGAATAAAAAAAATAGGAAGAAAAGCTAAATGAAAACATTTGTAATGCAACTATATGAAGTTAAAAAATTGGAGTTCAATGCAAATCTTATCGTCATACAATAATTCAAATGAAAGATATGTAAGCAGAAATTGAATATTTCCATCATTAGATAAAGAATTCATTGTACATTGACTAAGCGATGGCGAGAATAAAATACATGTAACGTTATGCCAACCCATATAAAAGGAACATTCATACTTTGTCGAAAAAATGCAATTGAGATGTAGAGACAAATACGTGTTTTAAAATTCAGAATATAAAATGATGTGAAGAAATTCAGACATGCTTATAAACAATACCTGTCTCATCTTCATCTGTAAAAGACATACCATTGTAATAATAAAATAGAATATGGATTTGCTGATAAAAGGAAATGCTGGGAATATTTTTAATTTTTTATGAAATCATTTTTTGTGTTATTGAACGTAGCATCCCCCTCCCCCCCCCCAGTATTCATCACGGATGAAATTCTCCACTATTCTGTTTTTTGTAAAATGTGTAAATGTGTGAGCAAAGGGATCCATAAAATTAAATACCAACTAAGAAATATTTTTGAACCATAAGCAAATCCATTATTTAATTTTTTTTTCTTAAAGCAGTAATAAATTGTTGTCTCCTAAATACATAATCAATAATTGTTTTGTATTGATTTAACAGAAAATAATAAATTTAGACTTTTAGTCATGCGTTCGTATAACGGTTAAATGGGACCCATTATTTGGAGGGACTTCTGTTTAATCTGTTTAATTCCCCGCGATAAATAAGTCCAGGCTGTTTGGTCCTTTGCAAAATTATTTTGTTAAAACAAATTCTGAGTCCTCACACGGGTACTCTGAAGATGAAATCAATAACATTCTTAAGCTTTTGATTGACAATATATATGTTGATATTGGAGACCAGGTCTTCCAACAATCTTTTGGAATTCCCATGTATACGAATAGCGCCCCGTTATTGGTAGGCCTATTTTTGTGTCCATATGAATAAAAATATTACGCTTGAAAAGAAGCAAACACCTGCTGTGGCCTTCAACCCGACATCTACATATGTCGATGACGTATTGTCAATTAACAATGGACATTTCCATTCCTTTGTCGATATCATATATCATTGTGAGTTTGAATTAAAAGATACCACAGAATCTGACTTATCTGTTTCATACTTCGTCATTTAACTTGAAAAACAATTAATGACAATCTCCTACCAAACTCTATGATGACTCTAACTTTTCTGTCGTCAACTTCCCTTACTTGTGCAGCAGTATACCATCATCGCCTGCATACGGAGTTTTTATATCTCAATTGATTCGATGCTCAAGAGCATTTACTACGTATGAACAAAAGTTAATGAATCAAAAATATCAGTAGTCTCGTTTAAAGTCATCATTTCGTTAGTGCTAAGGTCGATACAATGACCTTGTCAGCAAATACAATTTATCATTGAATCAAAAGCTGATTGACTTTTTTCATAGTTAGTTCATTATTTATACAATGAATCTACGATGGATTTTCTCATTATTCCCCAATCATGACAAGGAACACATGCTGGGTGTAACTGGTCGGCAGGGGATGCTCACTCCTGATTCCACATCTAATGTTTTGTTGGTCCGTCTATGTTTTGTAAAATGCATGCATCTTTAAAAAAGATCCCCTACTTTCTGAATCTGTGTCGTCTTCCCCGTGAAGAAGGTAAGTTTCAAGAAACTCTGAAAAAGTCCCTCTCTTCTGCATCAACTCTTCATAAGTTCCTACTTCTGAGATGGTCCCTTCATCCATCACTACAATTAGATCTACCTTTGGTAGCCAGTGTACCCCGTGCGTGACCAGAATACGGGTCTATTAAACAAAGATAAATAAAGAAAAAAAATATTACGATTGTTGATCCAAAAGTAAGTTCAAAGTGTCAACATCTTTTATATTTTGCGTTATGTAATCAAATACAATATACAAAAATCTGCATGTATCTTAGTTTATAAGCATTGCCATTTTGGTTAAATAATGTTTCATAAATTTAATTTTATTGATGTTGCAGACATAAAGCACAGGGGATGTCGCCGCGTTTAAACTAATCAGCACTTTTGAAAGACATATGAAAAAGACAAACACAATGTAAAAACATCAAAGAACGCCAGAATCGTCCAAGAATTTTAAATTTTAAATAATTTTAAAAGACAAAATGCACATAGTTTTCTCCTCAGTTGAAAAAAGTTACGACACAATTGCTACTTTTGGTTATGAACGTTGTGTTTAAGTTTGATGTTTTGAAAAAAAAATGTCAAAAAGGATGGGGGAGGGGGCAAAAAACGCCGTAAGATCTGTAATGCATTTTGCCTTTTAACTTCGAAATGGTAAAACTAGCAATAGGAACTACATGTATTACATTTATTACTCAGACTCTGTATAAAGAATGGAAGTAAGGTTCTTGTTTTCAGATGATTTCAGCGATTTTGGAGAGGGTAATGGTCACTAATTAATTATGAGAGTACAGGAAGATCTAAAGATGAAAGGTCGGATGGAAACGTTAATTGGTGTCTTATATTGTCAAAAACCATCGTTGTATCTCTTATGTTAAGGGATATGAACACTTTGTCTTTTTGTAATGTTCAAATAATTTTAACAAATAGGACTTAATTATGAAAAGAGTGGGTGTACGATAGGTAAAAAGAATTTTAAAAGAACAGAAATTTGTTTACGTGTTCGTGTGATTCTCTAAAGTTTTTATTGCGGAATGAAGAGTTCTCCACATTTAAAAATTTAACCATTGTGGAAGCTGCAAGAAGGCGAAATGTGACCAAAACATGAATGCGTGTTAGACTTCATAACATTTATAAATCAATGATTGGTTTCACAAATCTCAACCACTGAAACACAGAAAAATGAAATGACCAATTTTTTTAAGCTAAAAGAATATAAATGAAAACAGATTATTTATCTTACTTAACAAATTCTCGAGGGGGACGTTGAACGATATACAATCAATCAATCTATTTATAGGACGCACCTTATGGCGTAATAATCCCTCTGGGCCAATGACCTCTTTGAAGAGAGATTTTCCAACATGGCTGTCCACAGCAGATAAAGGGTCGTCCAAAAGATACACATCAGAGTTACTGTAGACTGCTCGAGCTAAACTTATTCTTTGCTTTTGGCCGCCACTGACGTTGATACCCTGAACATAAGTAGATAAAGAAATAGGCATATAATGTATTCGGTAAATGATGTGATAAATATAATCTCTTAGGAAGACAATATTTCTAGTTAAAAAATACATATAATCATAAAATTTGCTGTAGTTTTACCCTTTCTCCGATCTCAGTGTTATCTCCAGCATTGAAAATAGCCAGATCCGGTAACAGTGCGCATGCTTGAATGACGCGTTTGTATTTCTTCTCTGAAAATTTACCGCCAAACAAAATGTTTTCTTTCACAGTTTGATTTTGGATCCATGCTTCTTGTGGTACGTAGGCGACCGACCCCTTTGAATGTTGTTGAAAGTTTATGTAAATTAGGATAAATCCAACCCATTAATTGCCACTCAAAATATGTTTTAAAAATATATCTTAACAATCTCGATTCATTTGATTTGTGTTTTATTTTGAAACATAAATATTATATTTTAGTAGTATTTAAATTTCCTTATATCTTCTTTTACAGTAAGATGACTGGCATGTTTTTTGAAAATTAACTTAGAAATATAAAACATGGTGAAATATATCGTAGAATTCTAATTAAGAAATTTGGTAAGTGTTATATTTTAAATTAAAAAAAATATGTGCTTTTTAAAATCTGAACAATCACTGAACAATCACCAATTTTAGGACCAACCTTTACATTAACGTGACCTTTGACCTTCTCCATCTCTCCCAACATGGCGGCTATAAGTGACGATTTTCCCGCCCCCACCTGCCCTACCACAGCCACAAGTTTACCCTCTCCAATCTTAAGGTTAATTCTGTTAATACATAAAATACCAATATGTACAGACATACAACTAATTAGCCACCTTATCCTTTTTTACTTTTTATCCGATTCGTTTGAAGCATGACTCTAATTGAAGATATTAAACTGAGCTATTTAGTATGCATCATACCCGTTCAGGGTTGTTCTTGGATTTCTGCGGTCCCAAGTAAAATATCCATTATCTATAGTTATGGCATATCCTGCAATATTATACAAATATGGACTCAATGTAGGTCAATATGCATTTATAATGACCCAGGATGACAGATATTGACCGAAGATACATGTAGTATATCGACCGAGGGCGCTAGCCCGAGGTTGATATACTTCATGTATCTGAGGTCAATATCTGTCATCCTGGGTCATTATAAATGCATATTGACCGTGCATTGAGTCCATATTTATTATATTATATAAATGATTATTTCCCAAATTTATTAGTGCAAGGTATATCATCGGATTCCTATTATTTACAGAGATAGTATTAACCATGATAAATAAGTTGAATGTAAATGTTTCAGAGTTCATTGAATATTAATCAGAGGAAATTGTTTCGGCAATAAATTTCCCATATCATAATAATGACGCAAGATATCTATCTGCAAAGAACACGAGTACCCCCTCCCCCAGATTGATAATCGCTCTCGTTTACACTTGCAGACAAAATGCACTGACAAAATATAAATACATATGTCTTCTAAGAATAGATACAATCTTACATGGAATGCTTGTCTATATTTTCTTTAGTCTCCGTAATCGCATAAACAGCGTCAAAACTCTGCTTGCCGAGTGGAAAGGTCGGACTCAACCATGAAATGGTATGTGCTAATTATTCCCGAAAAATATTCACAAATATCCTAGTAATTGTTTTGTATTATCAGTCTCAGAGTTCTTCACTATATGTTTTAAATTTTCCTCACCTACAACTTGCGAAGTTCCATGTTTGTCTAAAGCGAAAGTGAAAACGAGGCAGCTCGTGCGAGTCATTATTCGCTTTCAGCGGTCGTTATTAAAAAATAAGTACTTCGTATTGACCAATCAGATTACCGGATTTCACAAAGTTATATAATATAAATCGTTATGTCATATTCTAAAACTTGAATTAACCGGGTTTAAGTAAATACATAATTTAGAACATAATTGTTGTTATGTTTTAAATTTTGTTTTTACTCCCACCCGGTAAATTCAGAATTTTAAACAAGGCATTTACCATATTATTCGAATAATATCCAATTTCCACTCAGACCCAGCAATAAAAAGACAAGATTTTCATTTTCTCGTTACAAAAGAAAAAAATGATAACACTGTTCTTTCATTCACCCCCTTCCCCGCAGTCACACATTTTAACGCATATACCATTTCCTATTTGTAACGCGAAATCACGCATTTACCGTCTCCCCACAATCACGCATCTTCACGCACGTTAAACATTTCATTTAATCTTCAATAATTTGCCAAATTCCAGCTATTTTATACTTGCTTTAATTTCATAAAATAAAAAATGTTAGTTTCTAATTAAAATATTTCGTCATAATATTATTTTAGCTAAACTTAAGAGAAACTTGGTTCCCGCAGTAAAGTGCTTGCGAGGAAACTGTAACGTTATATTTCTATTACGCAAGGATTCAGTGTATGCTTCAAAAAAATCATTAAGTTGTAAAGAGTTAACCTTTATGTTTAATGGTCACGGCACCAATATTACCTTAAAATTACTTTATAACTTATCCTTTTTTTCAATGTTGAAAATAAAAATATACCTGTGTTTAAGGAGGTCGACACAGCCTCTGGATTGAGGTCCTCCTTGCAGAGGAATTTTTCTATTCTTTTTAAAGACACCAGCATCTGTAAAATTTATTATACACTTACAATGTAAACAAAAAAAACAAACCGTACTGACTCCTAACAACGGTTTACACCTGTACTTATACTATATTCAAAATACCCATGGTAATTTTATTATTATGTATTTATTGGCTATTTTTCTTCATTTTTAAATCAATTTTCTGTAATGATCTTCTACGTCATCTAGGTAGGACCTGAATGGTTTGAAATGATCATTTATTCTAGAAACCATTATGTAAAAATTTTTCATTGTATGACGGAATGGATGTTTTGGAATAAAGCATAGTTATTAGCACAAATTATAACAAAATACCGTTAGTGTTGATGCCTAAACATTAATCATACTGCTTACACTTCACCTGTATAATTCCTGTTATGACAAATGGAACCATTGATATACTGAAGCGAAGTATGTTGATGATGGAGAGAGAAACAAACACTCTACTGGCATTCAGGTAATTTCCTGACGTCATCAAGGTAAAAATCAGTAACACAAAATAGGTCATCTAAAAATAGTAATACAAAATAGGTCAACTAAAAATCAGTAACACAAAAAAGATCATCCAAAAATGATAAAAGTTTCAAACTTACATGTATTGTTCATTTAAATAAAAAAATTTCCCTCGTAACTATCAAGAAATATAATGTTTACCTTTTGAAAAATATTGACTCCATGTATATACGACGTATATTCTAACAATTATTACATAACGTTATTGAATTCTTCTTTTTTTACATTAAAGAAATGTGATGACAGAAAAATAATTTCAAATGAAGGTGCAGATTTTCTCAGACTGATAAACTCCAATTCAGTAATTTTACCTCATTTCTTATTTGATATTATGGAGTATTTTTGCAAACTGAATATTAGATATAGCTTTTTTGTGACAAATTATAATATAGGCTAATGTGAAGAGGCGTGTTCTTCTTTTGTAAGCTTATATATACTTTGCTTTAGTTTCCATACTTCATTCTCGTTTGAAATATATATCCAAAACAACTATCATTTATGTTTACCTACCATAAATGGACTATGCACTGTGAAAAGTGTGGAGAAAGCGGTTACAACGCTGCTCTTTTTCAGGAAAGCCATCTCACGTGACCGTATATTCAATAGTTTCTTGGTAAAAGATTGCTCCCACGTGTACATCTTTAAAACCTAAATAGAGGTTTCAACTCAATATTTCAGGAAAATGCAGTCATACAAATAAATAATTCTGAAAGAATTATTGCTGCCGTGATCGGGATACAGAAAATAACAATATCGTTTTCTTTTTCTTTTCCTTTCACCAAGAGGAAACATTATGTGATTTGAAATTCATGAAAATATTTTCAAATGTTCCTGAACATAATGTTTGTTAATCATAAATTTGTACATCATTACATATATAGCGAGAGAGAGAGAGAGACTATTTCTCCAGTTTTCTTTATGTCTTTTCCTTTTCTTTCTGTTTTCGACATTCAAAAAATACCAGGTTCATCACCGATTCTACAACTTCGAGTTAATGAAGAAACTTACTTTTATTCCATTTAAGACCTCATTTAATAGTTTCATCCGACTAGACTTCAGCGCTAGAATGATTCCTTGGTATTTTTGTTGGAGTTTTCCAAAGAATATGTTAAGCACCGAGATAACTATGATCACCATAACGCTTCCTAGAGTGGCCACACCCATTTGATTCCAAATAAGGTATAAACCCAGGGTCAGCATGAAAAAGAATGAGAGGACCTCGTACTGAAACATGAAGGCGTCCTGTATTCTCTGGCAGTCAACTGACATCAGATTGACAATCTCACCAATCGTAAAGTGACTTTTAGCAGCACTGTTCATTGTCAAAGACTGAAAATATTCAAAAACTTCAAATTGAATTCCAAAAAGAAAAACATTAATTACAAAAAATAAAAAAAATAAATGAATAAATGAATAATATTGTTGCACTTAGAAAGAAACAACAATTTTTGATATGTGTGTTTTTTAATTTTAATTTCATAAGAGGCATTGGTAAGTATCGTCGTACTTTTGATGAAACAGAATCTATTAAATCAATTGATAAACATTTCTTACCTCTTGTCAGAACCGTAATCCAAACATAAGAACAATCATATTTTTATTTCGTTACATAATTATATATACCTTTTGGTATATCATTCCCACTAGTGCTACTCTCACTTTCAGCCCTAGGGTCATCATAAGGAATGCGCTCCGAGTAAAGAACAACGCCTGAACTGACCCACCAATAAAGAACAAAATAGCTAGTCCCCAGCCATTCCACAGGGGCCAGGCTTGATTTGTGTGTTTGTTATCAAGGAATTCTATCAGCAGTCTGTAAACGAAAGCTGGTTAAAGTTGGGTTTCTAATCTCTCACTGTGACAAATAGCCATTATTTCTTTATAACATTATTATACTTACAAGTAAATGCTATACCCTAAGGGTATGTTGAAATCATTTTTATTCTAATTCAAATTTTATTTATTTGGGAAAGCGATGAAGACTCTAAGAGATTTATTAAAAACGATGATAATTGATCAGTCAACTACTCACTTAAGTAGCAACGGTTGAATCATGGCCAAAACGTCACATAAAATCTTATAGAGGGAGGCAATTAGCCACTGCTTCCAATACATTTTTGCCACAACTTTAAGTAACGATGGTCGTGCTTGGTGGGTATTCTCGGAACCTTTATTGTCGTCATATATATCTGATTTTTGATTGGATATCAGAGGAGTTGACTCAGATGCAAAAGTACCATTTTGGTATATATACGCATAGGAAGATTTCTTCTGTTGCATTCTGAATAAAAATGTTCAGGAATTAACATACAAGAACATAATTTCCTAAATATTCTGCATATATTTACATTTTCAAAAGCCTTTGTCCAATACAAATAAAGAAATAAATTTATATCTTTAAAAAGCTTGCTCATCATCTAACCGAATTTTGTTCTCTCTGTGTATGTTATTTGGGAAATAATAGTAATTTGTAATTATAAATATTGAATTGATGATCAGGTAAAACGAATTTTTCCATTTTCATTTGTTTTATAGTGATGATCAAATGATTTGCTCACTTTTATTTATAAACGCAAGCTGGATAATTGCATTTTAAAACCAAATGCATGTAATTTAAGAGTCATTTCCTCACTACATACTCAATGGTTTTGACCGATTGGTAAATGATTCTATGGTTTAAATTTCCGTCTATGACGGAACCAAGCTAAATTAATATTTTGTTAATGCAGTGCCAAAGTCAAGGCTTGCAGGACAAACCTGATGTTTCTTGTGGCCTGTTTGTGAACCTCCTCCTTCCAGTTTTGTTCTAGTTCTGGGACACACGTCTCTGATCGCAGGTAGTCCACCTGGTTCCAGATATCCTTAACTTCCAGAGTGTGTCTGTATGCTTTCATCACAAGTCTTAACCAAAGATATCAGATCTTTTATATAAATACAGGTACACAGAAGCCAAAAACTAACTAATGGATTCATTCCTTTGTAATAAAAATAAGTCACCGTCAGTCAGAATCAAGAAATTATATCTTTTTTTTATAGCCCACCTGTGCCGAAGGCTAAGTAAAATAGTCTTAAAATTTTAATCACCCATTATTGCTCCACCCTTGCCCCTAGGGTTATGATTTGAACAAATTTGAATCTATGCTACTAGAGGATACTTTCATATAACTATGACCAATCGTTTCTTTGCTGTTCTTGAGAAGATTGTAAAAGGTTTTCCCCTATGTATTCTAATGTTAAAATTTGATACCGCACTGTGGCTCAACCCTACCCCTATATCTAAAAATTGTTTCCTCTTAAAAGCAGCGAAGCTGTGATTGTTCATATTTATATGGAAACATCCTTGAGTAGTGTAGACTCAAGTTTGTTCAGTTCATGACACCCAGGGGTAGAGTGGGTTTCACAATGATTGCTCAGATTATATGTAAGAATACATAGGGACAATTATTAAATTTATTCCCAAGAACATTGAACCATTATCATCAATATAAAAGCATCAAAAAGATAATGTATATTTAAATTTGTTCACACCATGACCAACCAGGAAAATACAGGAGCCATAACGTGGATCATAGTTATACAAAAAAATAAAAAGGTTATATCAATAGAATTTTTTATCTTATAAACAGCAAAGTCATTACGTATCATATTTATCTAAAAGTATCAGTGAGAAGATTAAACTTTGTTCAAGAACCTTACCCCTTCTAGATCTCTTCTGAACCCACTTTTATATTTTTAAACTTTTCAATACTAAACTGATTTTTGCTTTTACCTAGACAGTTGATCAGGTGAGCAATGTGGCCTCTGGGCCTCTTGTTATAAAATGATTCACAAGAATAATCCATGGAGTCAGCATTTTGTATAAAATCATTTTATATTATTACTACTCATATATATTTTAGTTGATCTTTATTTTTTGTTGTAGATGATGGTTGCTCTAAAATGTTCACAACTGATTAACGACGTAATTGAAAACATACCCATTAAACCACCAATAAGCCCATCTGTTGAGGACAGACGCTGTCTCCTCCGGGGAATTTTCTTTCTGAAACAATAAGAATAGTATGACATATACCATATACCAAATACCATTAAAACATGTACACCTAAGATCAGTAAACTTCTTTTGTAAAAGTTTAATGTTCGACGCAGCTTAACGTTCAAAGGATTATATATTGTTTTTGCTTAACATGGATTGGATTATATATTTCTTGCTTAACGTTGATTGGATTATATTTTATATATTGGGTTATATATTTTTCTTGTACAATTCAGTGTTACACAGGAAATCATAAAAATTTCATATGCAGCAAAGGAACTAAGAACAGACCAAAAAACTAGGTTAAACTATTAACAACATTGATGGTATCAAAAAATGTATTTTTAGTTCCTGCATTTTTGTATCCACTTAATGATGATACATGTAGCAAGCTATACTGTGGTATCATTTTAGTTTTTGGTTGTGACGTAGATTAAGTTTTAGTGGTTTTTATTTTTTGACTATGATTATTACAGTTTTATGATTTATTGATGCTCTTGGATTTACTCTGGTTTATGATCTGATTTTTATTGCTACAGGTATATTATATTTCATAATTAGTTTTTCTGATAAATACGATCTAAGAAGTGCCAGGGAAAGAGTACTCGAAGTGTTAACATAAACGAGTAAAGAAACAAAAGTTTACTTAGTTTATTAACCTTTCAGGGGATAATGCATTTAGAGTGTTTATCTGTAAGAACTGATATTACATTGAATGTTTACTTTCAGAAAATAAAGAATTTAGAATGTTTGCCTGTCCTGTAAGCTTAAGAGTACTAATATACATTTATCCAATAGTTGTGAGTGGGATAGCTCTTTTATCAAACCCGCAACAGGAACTATTGCCCGAGGGGAATAGTTCCTGTCGCGGGTTTGATAAAAGAGCTATCCCACTCACAACCAGTGGATAATTTTTTTATTATACTGATGTATAATATAGTTTTTGAGGTTTTAATTTTTTTTTGAATGAGATAATATTATAAAAATAATCTGATATCATGATGACGTCACAATGCTACTGAAGTCATTTTGACATCATCAATTAATAGATTTATCGCTGGAAATCAAACTTGGTGGCAAAAATTGCATGAAAATTTTCCGAGGGTGGATAGCAAAAACTATACCCCGGGATATAGCTTTGCTATCAAAGATAGCTATTTTACCTTCTTAACTTTATATTGGAAAAATTTTAACAGAAGTATAATAATAGTTTTTATCCATACAAATAAAAAGTACTAAGAATGTTTACGTGTCAAGAGAAACTTTATTTAGAATATTTATTTGTCAGGTCAGAGTACAAAGAATTTATTATCACTACAAGTAAAATTTACTTAAAAGTTAAGAGCTTACCTGTCCGAGGAAGGTATAATGCGGATGTCCAGGCTGGTCGGCGAATGAGTACAGAACAAGTTGTATGCAGATGATTGTAAAGTAGACATAGTATATAATACTGGTGACACAACTTGGCTGTAAAAGATAAGTTGGAAATATATACATAATGAAAAATATGAACCTTTTATTTTACATAAATCCTTCATATCAAGTTACATACATTCTGTATCATCTTTGTATGATATAACTTAAACTGTAACAGATTTTTGTTTTAATTTATGATATTGCTCTGTACATATATTAACTGAGTTCGAAGGAGACTTAGGTTAGGTCGGACCAAAGAACTAAACTCTCTGCCAGTGGCCGTTTCACCGAAGGCAGGCGGTTTAGTTCAAGGGTCGACAAAATGCTTTTGCCCAAGAACTCGGTGAAGAAATCTTTTGTTACACATTTCATTTTATTTATTTCTGACATTCTTGTCTTTTGTACTGTCTTCTGTGATGTAACCTCAGGTTCGTCACTGTTAGCGGTCAAACATCGATTTTTTCATGCCCGCTCAGCAGCGCATTGGATATGGTAGACATTCATTCGTATAGATTTATTTGTAGATGAACAATTTGTAAAGGTATAACAATGTATGTTATTGGTTTGTGGCCATTTTCACAAACAATCTTACCACTAGGCTTTCTCAAACCTGCAAGCTTTTGTTTCATATAGACAAGCGAAGGTACTTTTTGAAACAAAAGGGAAATTTTGTCCTTGTCGAAATACTTTTTGCGAGAACGGCCACTGTATTATAACATTACTTTATATGATATTGTCATGAGATAAAGTTTATCTTACGCTATTTGATTATATTATTCTGAATGGCATTGTTCTGTGTTAAATTACAATGTATAATGTTGTTCTATATTATAACATTATCTTATGATAATGCTCTTTTAAACAACCTTTCTTTGTAAGCTTAAGACTGTTTAATGATTATAACTCTGTTTAAAATTATCCTGTATTGCGACCTCATTCTGTTTGATATCAAAATCCTTTGTATGATATTACCCTTTATTATAAAATTACTCTCTATGCTATTGTCATATATTGTAACATTGTATTGAATGACACTGCCCTTTATAATAACCTTACTCTGTATTATATTACCCTGTTTTATAACATTCGCGGGTATGTTAAGGCAGCACATGGACCAGAATTCGGCGAATTAACACTTTTTTATAATTATGTAACACTAATTAATCGGAAAAGTCAAGGATAAAACTTTTGTTATAATTATGCATTCTATAGAATTCAATGGGACTTATACTACATGAAGCACTTCACCACGACGTCACCACGTGACGTCTATAATTAGAAAAAAATGCCTTAATGAAAAAGTAAAAAGTTCAACACTACCCCGGGGATAATTAATTTCAATTTGTAATGATAGTTATGTAAAAACATCTCTGTACCATGAAAATTAAGTGCTGCTAGAATCCTACTGTCCTAACACAGAAATGATTATTCAACACTTTCGGACGAAACCTTCCCAAACGGACGAAACCTTCCCAAAATTTTTACATTTTGTTCATAACATCGAAAGAAATGCATTTATTCCCGTAAACCATACGATTCTAGCAGCGCTTTCCAAAAACAATAGAATAAGAACTTTAGATAGAAACAACAATTAAGTTTCAAAGTGTGCGGCATAGTGTTGAACTTTTGCATCCCATTTGTTACGAACGACAGAGGAAAGGCTGATCAGCAAGTAAACACCCTCCCTGCTTTAATTTTACGAAGAAATTGTAGAAATTTCTTGTGTTCGTTTACATGAATTCTCGTTACGTTTCACTTTCACTCTGCTACTGAATGATCAACAGTTATGACGTCACGGGTTTGGTATTTAACCCCTGTGATAACTACAGAGACCCAGAAACGACACAATTTGGTTTATATTATGCCTCTGCATATTTTGATTAATTTTTACGACCTCAAATCAATCTTAGATATCGATTATAAGAAATTGTTATCTCTAAACCTCACGTCATATAGCTTACTATGACGTCATATCATATAGGCAAGTAGAATATTTGGTTGTAACCTTAACCTACCTGCGTTATTCTGTATCATATTACCCTGTATTATAACATTATTCTGTATTATATAACCCTGTATTATAACATTATTATGTGTTATATTAATCTGTATTATAACATTATTCTGTATTATATTACCCTGTATTATAACATTATTCTGTATTATATTAATCTGTATTATAACATTATTCTGTATTATATAACCCTGTATTATATCATTATTCTGTATTATATTAATCTGTATTATAACATTATTCTGTATTATATAACCCTGTATTATAACATTCGTCTGTATTATATAACCTGTATTATAACATTATTCTGTATTATATTACCCTGTATTATAACATTATTCTGTATTATATTACCCTGTATTATAACATTACTCTGTATGATATTGCCCCGTATTATAACATTACTCTGTATGCCATTGCCATGTATTATAACATTACCCTGTATGATATTGCCCTGTATTATAACATTACTTTGTATGATATTGACCTGTATTATAATATTACTCTGTATGATATCGCCCTGTATCATAACATTACTTTGTATGATATTGACCTGTATTATAATATTACTCTGTATGATATTACCCTATTTTATAACATTACTCTGTATGATATTGACCTGTATTATAATATTACTCTGTATGATATTGCCCTGTATCATAACATTACTCTGTATGATATTACACTGTATTATAACATTACTCTGTATGATATTGCCCTGTATCATAACATTACTCTGTATGATATTGCCCTGTATTATAACATTATTCTGTATTATATTAACCTGTATTATAACATTACTCTGTATGATATTACACTGTATTATAACATTACTCTGTATGATATTGACCTGTATTATAATATTACTCTGTATGATATTACCCTATTTTATAACATTACTCTGTATGATATTGCCCCGTATTATAACATTACTCTGTATGATATTTTCTTGTATTATAACATTAATCCGTTTTGTTTAAAAATATTTTGTATGATATTGCCCTGTATTAAAACAAAACTTTTTATTACACATTTCAATATTCCCCCCCATTTTATCACAAATATGATATTTTTATTCAAATGCCCTGAAAAAAAGCTCAATCACGCCGGATATAGTTATATTACACCAGAAATATTTTAATTGCCCTGCTAAACACAATGTGAGATCATTCTGTGTTTTACTTACGTCGGGTTCGAAATTACAGAGACAGTTGCTTTGATAACTTTAACAGTTCCGAGAAATTAAAATGTCTGCGTAAAAGTGCGTAAACAGTAGGTCTATATATGGACATGCGTGTCCATGAGAAATCAAAGACAACGAGGTATGTTGCATTTTGATAACAATTATTAATAAAAAGTAAATATGCATCTTTACAGAGTAGATGGTTGATAATGATTACATTAACCCCCTTTCCTGCAGTCACGCATTTTAACGCATATACCATTTCCTATTTCTAACGCAAATCACACATATACCGTTTCCCCGCAATCACGTATTTTCACACACTATAAAAAATCATTAAATCGTAAATGTCATGCTAAGTTCCTTTTATTTTATACTTGCAAAAATCTCACAAAATAAGAAAAGTTATTTTTGTATTAAAATATGACATCATAATATTATTTACATTGAACTTGAGAGAAACGTATATCAGCTATAAGGTGCTTGCGGGAAATGGTAAATTTCTATTTCTATGACGTGAACATTAAGTGTACGTATGTTGTATAACAGTTAAGTAAGTTGTAAAGAGTTAAAAGATAAGTATCATTCAGAGTGAAACGCTAGCCATCCACGTCAAAGGTGAGTTGTACCTCAAACGGCCTACCTCATTTTTCTTGACACCATGTTTGTTTATCAATCTAAAAAGAGCGGCGATATCACATAATGGATTTATTTAAAGATAGTAATTTATTTTAGATTTTAGATAATTATAATCTAATAACTTTATAACGTGTTTAATTCTAATGGTGTAATTTATAGTATTCTCGTAACCTTTATTGGTAAACAAATTACATAAATTTTCAATCGTATTTAAACTGGTGCTATTTATAGCATGTATAACTTTAAAAAAATGTTATATACCATATATTACATGGCTTGATTCTGGAGCAGCAATAACAGACAGTTTGCTTCTCGATGACAGGAAAACACTAGAGTGAATGGTCGCCCTCTGACTGCGGCATTTACATAATACTTCAGGGCATACCTGGTGTATGCTGCCCTTGAAGCCATGTAATATATATGTATCATATGGCATTCCTATTAATATATCGTTTCTCTGTATGTCATTGTCCTGCATTATGAAATTACTCTGTAGGATATTGCCCTGCATTATAGCATTACTTTATATGACATTGCCCTGCATTATAGCATTACTTTATATGATATTGCCCTGCATTATAGCATTACTTTATATGATATTGCCCTGCATTATAGCATTATTTTATATGACATTGCCCTGCATTATAGCATTACTTTATATGATATTGCCCTGCATTATAGCATTACTTTATATGACATTGCCCTGCATTATATCATTACTTTATATGATATTGCCCTGCATTATAGCATTACTTTATATGATATTGCCCTGCATTATAGCATTACTTTATATGACATTGCCCTGCATTATAGCATTACTTTATATGACATTGCCTTTTATTTCTAGTCCATTGTTACCCTGTATGATATTGCTGACTGCAGTGGAACAGTGCTACAGCCTAAAAGTAGAATCCAGAACGTGATCAAAATCCCGGAAGAAATCACGTGATTTTTACGTAGTGCCTGGGTGATAACAGCTAAATATATCTACAACAAAGAAATTCAGAGTTTTAATAGAATTATACTAATATAAGATTTCATACATAAAAAATACTGATAGATAAATCTCTTTGCAGTATAACATACGCCCTAATGTACTTACAAATACTAATATCAGAGACCAGGCGCCTATCTTGTATTCCTCTGGTACCATGGCGTCGGAATCGCAGTGGTATCCACATGTAGAAGATAAAACCACATTTGCACATGTCAGGGCAGCCAAAACTATACACAGGAGCTGCAAGAATTTTTAAAATACTATTGAATCACTCTTTTAAAAAAAAGTTAACAAATTTTCTAAAATAAAGGTTTCATACGTGCATATATAGTCATTCGCCTTATTGGAAATCCCTGAATAATGCATGCATAAATTAAATATTTTCTAGACGTGAAAACTTTTAATGTTACACTCAGATCATGCAATATTTATTATATATAATCTGAATGTTTGAAATATACAAAAATACATTACCGTGAACCTTGCGTGCATAAATTGAGCGCTGTATTGTTTTGGAATATCACCCGTCGTCTAGTTATGCGTGATGTTGTGGCTTCGTTATTCAGTGGGTAATTGTTTTTTAACAAATGTTTCTCGACGAATCAGATTACACTAATTAACATGAAAGTATAGTGGTACCAATATCAGATATGTAGTTGTACGAGGGGTTATCAAAAACTTCGCAAACTATCTCTATATTTACAAATCCACATTTTAGATTAGAATGAAATTTGGCACACAGATATAGTCATACAAATGTGCTATAAAAACATGTGTTATGAAACGTTTTCCCCATGTTTGTGATATCACAATGTGAAAATGACGTCAATTGTTAGGTCATTTGTTACAAAAAATGATAAACTCAGTCGTATTCGAGAAATGAACGATTGTAAAATATTTCTATTGATTTATTTGCAGAAGCATAAAACAATTGCATACTGTTTATGAAGACTAAAGACTTGCCAGAATTTTAGTCATTGATTGGATTGATTGTTTAAGTGAAGGAAGAGAAATATTATAAATGATGTTTGTTCTGTCGCCTGTTTAAACCAATCTGGGAAAGACAGGTGTCCTCTGTTAAGCAATTTAATATAAAAGATCACCAACTTACAGTTTAAAAAGTAGGTGTATATGTCAACAATAATATAAGTATCTAATCGCTAAAATATAGTTTACTTTAGATTTTAAACACATCGGATATGAAAAAGGCACCCACACTTTATCCAAAATTAATATACCACGCTCCAAAGACAGAGGATATGGGTTTTTGATGGTCACCATGCTCATTTTAAATGTGGATTTCATTATCCACCCATTCTATTGCCGATGCCGAGATTTGGCCATTTCTGACAAATGGACTGTTTTTGTTGTAAAAAAATAACTTGCATGGTTAGTAATATAAGAATCGGAAAAATCTTAAAGCTTCTGTGACAGAACGCCAAGGAGCACGTCACGTGACCGCCTATATCACGCGATCCAAGCTGGGGAAGAACGGTTGTTGATGTGCATTAAAACTGAAGAGGACAAATTTGAAATAATTTATCACTGAAGCTCTATAAACATTTTCTTTCTTGGAAGTTTTTCAATTACTACTTCGCGAACTTTATTATCACCCCTCGTATATTATATACATAAGTATTGTATTCTTTTTAGCTTTGTGTACCACTAATTTCTGCTAATTAGGACATTTGGACAGTAAGCATGTATATCTGTTGTCCATTTCTTGGAATTAGCTCCAAAGTTCATTCACAAAATAGTTGCCTGCGTGGGTAGAGGTTAAAGCGCCAGCTCTAGAGTTGCCAATTAAGGAGTTGATCCTTACGTCGCAGGTTCTTATCTCACTGTGGGACGTGAAGACCGGTCCTTTGGATGAGATCATATAAACCGAGGTTCCGTGACGCAGTAGGTACTGGCACGAATGAGATCACTCACTGCTCAATGACCTTCAGTGAAGAGCATAGAACAAATTTTGTAGCTCTCCACCAAGTGGCGGCATCTCCAGATGAGTGAAAAATTTACGAGAACAACATACAATCGATCAATGCAATCATTCACACAAAATATATAACATGCAATGTAAATAATACAAACTAGAAAGATTGATTGATTGTATACTGTTTAAGATCCCTCTCCAGAATATTACACTGATATGGAGACGTCACCATTGCCGGTGAAGGGCTGCAAATTTAGGCCTATGCTCGGAACTTACGGCCATTGAGCAGGGAGGAATCTTTATCGTGCCATACATGCTGTGACACGGGGTCTCGGTTTATACGGTCTCACCGAAGGACCGCCCCATTTAATCGCCTTTTACGACAAGCAAGGGGGTACTGAGGACCTATTCTAACCCTGATCCCCACCGGGCAAAACTAGAAAGAAGGAAGTCAACTTAAAAATGAAATCTGTACTTTATATATACCTGTTTGATATATCGACATTTTTTGATAACTCGATATTGCTTTTCGGTTTGAGGTAAAGGGTTTTACTGTTTAGCAATTAAAAAAAATCAAATTCTTAAATCTATATTTAGTAACAAATTTTATTGTTTTATTATATAAGATTAATGAAGATGTTTGGTAAGTTTATAAATATGCTCTGAGAAATACATGTATATACAGACATTTTGTTATTATTTATTTAAACAAAATAGCGGGAGTGCTAACCTCGTTGCTGCCACATTCATATGTAGCCGCTACAAACTTTTACGCTCCTAAATGGAGATCTAAAGTAGCCGCTACGTAGAGAGAGCTAGCAGAAAAATTAATGCTTACTACCAAATCCAAAATGACTTCCTTAGTTAAAACTAAAAAAACCCACAATATTTTAACAAAATAAAATATCATTTTCTACATTTCAGGGAATGAAATGTAAATTTACATAATTATATATTTTCGATTGAAATAAACAAATTCTGTTCCAAAAATAAGTTAATACAATTTTATCCGATATTTGATACTTAGCAACTAAGCTAGCACTCCGTTCAATAGAGATGGTTATCTACATGTACCATTTGGCAGCTAAGGTAGCTGTCCGTTCAACAGAGATACCGTATAAATGGTAATTTTAGCGAGACTCAAAATTAGCGATTTGTCCTCAAAAACTGATAGTTTATTCTTAGCGAGATGTTATTTTAGCGATTTTGAAATGCATATTAAAGAAGCTATTACAAATAAAACGCAATTAATCTTTAGCGATATTTAACTTTAGCGATCTCGGCACCCTCGCTAATTATGCCAAAAGTAAATCCTCGCTAAAAGTTCTACTTATTCGGTAGTTATCTACATATAATGTCTACCAGCTAATCTAGCTAGCTGTCCGTTAAAAAGAGATAATTATATGTATCTAAATATAACGTCTAGTGGCTAAGTTAACTGGGATGATCTTGAACTCAGCCTAAGAAAAAGGATGTCCACTTATAAGGATGTCCACTTATACACATGCATATATCCGCGTTTAAGATTAACGACCGATCAATTGTCTGAATAAAACCGTCATACTTTAAGTATTGACAGGATGAAGTACAGGTTATGAGCACATTTGCATAAATGCTAAGTAATCAAATTAACAATACATGAATATGATGATTATAATGATTTTCCTATCCAAGAAATGCAATACTCATCACCGAGCCAGAGAAAGAGATGCATGTCGGACTTCGAAAATATACATCGTTTTGACAAAAAATAGCTAAA
Organism: Saccostrea glomerata; assembly: GCA_003671525.1. Lineage (NCBI taxonomy): Eukaryota > Metazoa > Mollusca > Bivalvia > Ostreida > Ostreidae > Saccostrea > Saccostrea glomerata. The sequence continues at coordinate 109,924 of PRKT01000208.1, read as the reverse complement.
ATTATTGTAATACATGATAATTTGAAAATTCAATATTTGAGGTATATCATTCAAAGATTTAGTAGTTTATTTTGGATAAGTACTCATATATTATGACTCAAATTCGCAGAAAAAAATATATCATTTTACATCTTACTAAACTACATTACAATTAATATGACTTTTTACATTAAATTTTGACTCTTTGGTTAATCACTTTAAGCTACATCATATTATTTTATTTTATAAGATGTAGCCATGGCAATAAGTATATAATCATATTTTACCTTAAATACTCTGGGTGATATTTATCATGGAACAAATCTCTAATATTATTATGTGACTTTTTTGAAATGACAAAAAAAATAATATACGGGGTATTAAAAATTTATAGATAGGCAATGAAATATTTTCTTGTAAAAAACTTTAAACGACTAAAATTCAGATTAGTCACAAGTATCGAGTACCTAAATATAATGGAGTCGGTGAGGGAGGATAAGGAGGTTATAATTTTGAAATATCAGTCAAAACATGTGATTTTCAGGCAAAGAAGTTAAAATATCTTTATTTCTCGGTATACCTTGTAAAGGAAAGTTGTAAAATTTGTTCTGAAAATATAAATTTAGATCTAGAGGTAATATTCCTAGCATATCAGAACGGAAATTCCAAGGGACCGGCATTGTAAACTCACTATCAACACTTCAAACAGTGTCGTAAACAAAGGTTGCTGCAGCCGCAGCCAGCTGTGTATTCGAGTAGAAAAACTGTTATAAAAACATATCGCGGATTTTTGTTTGGGAAATTTTTGGGCGTCCTACTCAGCGAAACTCTAAAGAGAAAACAAAGAGGTTGAAAGCTGGACGTTTTTGTTTTAATTTTAATGAAAAGGGTGTCGTCATGCAGCCTTCAGTATCTTATTTCTTCAAATCTACACTATATAATAAAACAATTATAGACTCTTTTGGTATTGAATATGGTTCGTTATTTACCTAAAAATATCAATATTGACCTGGGCAAAGTCAAAAAATGTCCAATTTACAGTTTGTAACCTCTGTGTTTTCCTTTTAGAGTCAAATTATATTCGAGTCCATATTCGAGCTCCCATTGCTAAAAATAAGAAAATAAGATTACAATTTTGTAACCTCCTTGTTTTCTTTTAAGAGTTTAAGTTTCAAGGTATTAATTTCATAAATGTACAGGTTTTCTGATATGTGCTGTTATTTATCCTTCCATCACAAGAAATTATCCCTAATACAACTTACTTCTTTATGAATTTCTGAGCAGTTTTTTCATTAAATGAGCATTGAATGTTGAAGAATTTACTTTGTTTCATTGAAACATGTTATGAAAATCGAATGTCAATAGATAGTATGTAAGTGAGAGGTTCTGCCTGAAGTTTTAAGGTAGGATTCTTCTCATATTTCTTTTTATCGTTTGATAAGAGAGAAAATATACTTTTTATGGATTTTTTGCTCAAATCTGTACTTTGATGGGAAGCTACATAGTTTTAGTTTGTTTACAAAATCATATTCATTTGATATATTTCGAAATTTTAGTCCCTTATTTCTAATTAAACTTACATTTGAAAATTTCTTCAAGTCTTTGATTGCGTTAAAATTATAACTAAATTCATTGTTCTATTATAATTTTGAGAGGCAGAAAAGAGGTTATTTTCATCATTTCACCATTCCACCAAAATTATAGTCCCTGCTAGTTTTCAAATGCAATTTACCATTTCTATTTAAAGTTGTGCAACTGTGATGAGGAAAGAAAAATATGGCCTTTTAAATCCCTTACATCTAATTATACAAGAGATATACGCAAATATACTTTGAAGGTCTCATCTAGTCAGAAACCAGGGAAGAATCCTACCTTAAATAAATAAAAAGTCAATATGATCACTTAACAAAAATGGCAACATTTGTTTTTCTTATTTCTGTTTTCATAAGATACGGGCACTAGGAAAAGCAATATGAAAAATTAATATTAGCACTGGGTAAAGCGAGATACAAAAAAGGGAAATGTGTTAAGCGAGAAAAAAAATAAACAAAATCCTATCTTCTTTTAAAGAATTTGTTGTCTTATTTTTTGTATACGGTTGATTTTCTTCTACATGTGAAATATCTTTAATAACTATTTAATATAACACACTGACTTAGACCTTAGAAGCTATAATTTTAAGCCATTTTAGGTACATTAAAAAAAACGTAATCATTGCTCTCTCTCGCCCTGTCTGTCCCTCTCACATTCAATTGAAATTCATTATTTCTACTCACACTTTTTATAAAACTTCTGATCCCAAGAGGCATAGGATATTCGACATAATTCTGACATAAGCTAGCTATCTGAAAAGGCGAGCATAGAAGCAGGAACCCACATGGAACCCAGACCAATACCGTATTCTGGAAACAATCCGGAAATCTTGGAGCTGACCCAGAAAATATATCATCATTCTGCAAAAAACATTGTGAAATTTTTCTTTTTGTATTATCTCTTTTACTTTTTTTGTTACATTGCATTATTATATCTATATCAAGTCATATTTTTATTTGTATATTTCTGCTGACATGACTAAATGTTGTTGAACTTTTGAATCTTTTGCTCTCTCTCTCTCTCTCTCTCTCTCTCTCTCTCTCTCTCTCTCTCTCTCTTACAATAATTTTAAAATTTTCACCATTGATCAGCCATAGAGTTTACTTCTGTATTTTCTTACCCATAATGACGTTTTCTGACAGGAGTGGTCCACTGTTGTAGAATTGTTGGCCATATCATCTAGTACTATCATTTAAAAGGCAGGAGGCCACCCGAGCATGAAGTTCAGAGGTCACACAAGGGTCACAAACAAACAGAGTTCAGATCTATCAGATATATCTACCTCCCCTAACAAGGTGGGAACTCTACAATAAATATTTTCAACAGGGTAAAGTAAACGCTTAAATTACCCGAAATTTTTATTTCTCTCTGTAATATACTGTGTTTAATCCCATGTTTACCCCCTACCTCCTGTGGATATAGCTCAATGTGATATTGTTTTTGAATTCCACAGTTGCAAAATTTCAGTGGGCTTTTCGTGAGCGGAATAAAGTAAAATAACACGGATTTCTATATATACAAAAACTGTGTAAAACATCGATTGCGAAGTATTTAACATGGTATAAAAAATCTCCCCTGATTTGTAGTGGGATAAAATTTTTATCCAACTCTTCATAGACTAGTATCACACGCAGTTTCTCTGTATTTGAGACACAGATCAAGCTATTATTGCAACTTGTAATTATGAAAATTTAAAGTAAATACGTGTGATCTTACAAAAATTGAGTCATATCCTTGAATGAATGGGTCAATATTTCACAGTCTTATTAAATTGATAACGAATAGGTCTCTTATAAAGCCGCAGTCATGCATATTCGTTACTACAAACACAGGTACCCCCCCCCCCCCGCGAGAATCTCAAAAATTCAACAATATTCGCTTAAGGATAGATGATACAAACAAATCTCTTCTTTGAAGGAGACTTAATATCATGTCAATTTCTTCTCTTAAGAACTGGAAAATGAAACAGACTTGGAAAATGTTATACATTTCAATATAATTTCAAATATGGACAAAACACACTCAGTACAGGTTTACAGATAAAAAACAAATTTAATAATATGTTATCGTGGTGCTAAAGTGTAATATAAACTTTAGAAAAATATACCAAGCCAGGTTAATTTTATTAAGAAAGGCAAAATGGTAAAAATTGGCGTATGTGTCATTGCTGTTTTTTTTTTTGTCATTTTGTATTTCCTCATAAAATACATCTTTTTGAAATACTTTTTTTTCAAAACTTCTTTGATGAGTAAAACAATATGTGTTTCTGTTTTTGAGTATATATACTAATGAAGAATTGGACCCTGTGATAATTGAGGATGACATAAGCATTTGAAAATATCAAAAATAAAAAAGAAAAAAAAAGAAAGACTTGGTATTTTGGTTACAATAAAGATGATACATTTTTACTCTCCGAATCACCCCAAGATTTACAAAATAATTTTTACAGTTTTTATTTGTATTGTGGAAAATGGAATCTTGGAGTTAAATATTCAATTTATTTTTTAAAAATTATGAATTTTTTTCAAAGGTACATATTGTACAACAAAATCTTTTTCTTATTACAACAAAAAAAAAAATAAAATTGTTGAACATTTTAAATACCTTATTTTCGCAACAAAAGCTTCATTTAATAAGTCTAAACCATATGCTCTTGAAAGAGAGAATAACGCAATGTATGGTATTTCGAAAAGGAGTTACCAATTAAACCTTTCTCAATATGACCAAATGTAATTGTTCGATAAGATTGTAGCTCCTATTTGTCAATGTTTAAGAAGTGTTGGGTTATAGTTATGTTGAAACTAAAGAAGAAGTACACATAAAATTCTAAAAAAAAATTATATAACACTAAATTCTCCCAATTTTATGATCCGTGGTGAATTAGGGAGTGAACATAAAATTGTGCATGTCAAAATAAAAATTATTGCATATTGGTTAAAAAATTACACGGAAAACAATCAACATTTTGCAATAGAATGTATAAATTACTTTGCTAAATTTTACAATGGATAGGATTCTCAATGATTAAATAATTTGAAATTACTTATACACATTAATTTCGAAATCAATATCACTAGCAATATTTGGAATCAGAATCAATTATTTAAAAGTGTTTGTCTTATCAAATGTTTGAAAGCCACATCACCCGATCGCTTCAACAAAATAAGGAATCATACTGCAATGATTCTTCGAAAGATATGATGCTTAACCTATTCATATATTCAAACTTTAGATGTCAACTTATGTAGATAGCGTCTTTAGTAATCATACGAAATATATTCAAGCTTGATTCAGAACATCAAATCATAAACTAACAATTAAAACAGGAAGATGAAGGGTACTGAAAAAGTTAATAAAATATGTTTTCATGTAAAAAAAAAGATAATTCTGACAATTTTCACTTTAATATAACGCTATGAGAAATTAAGAACTGAAAGAAAATTATATATTACCAAATATTATGTTTCAAGTCTAAATGCTATCAAGTGTAATGAATAGTTCTCTTTAAAAATGCTAAGCTATTTAGTACACTTAACTCTCTTACAAAAATGTAAAGGAGAGAGAGAGAGAGAGAGAGAGAGAGAGAGAGAGAGAGAGAGAGAGAGAGAGAGAGAGAGAGAGAGAGAGAGAGAGAGAGAGAGAGAGTCAAACCTCCAGGTTAATATTATTTTGATAAATGTAAAAATATGATGTGATTATAAATAGGTTTTGTATAAGGTATTTGTTCTGCTCACGCATGTATGTATGTTGCTATAATTGCTATGTGTTGCTTTGATCTTCATCTTGTTAGATAACAAATAAAGAGATACAAATACACTGATAAATTAGATAATCATTTAGATATTGCGTTCTTGTATCTACCGGTGTAATTATGCTAATTGAAATGTTTTAACTTATTATTATGCATGAAATATTTTTACCTTGCTTTAAGGATTGTAAGTTTATAACCAGCCTTTCATCTCAACACAACTCACCACAAAAATAGCATTCATCCACGTAATCTAACATCCGTGGTTACTACAGTCTAATCATTTAGATTAAGGGGAGACAGGATATGTGTCACGTGACTAAAAAAGAAAAATGACGTCACAATTGTTGTTCACTTACCAGCTTAACGATGTTTAATAAACTATTCTTGTGCAGTTTTTCTTCTAAAAGTGTGTATTGTTATAACATTTATTATAAAAAAAATATTTAAAAGATTTTTCCAAAAGGTATTATTATTACAATGCTTAATCCACTCATCCATTTCTTTGCGCTGCAGTCTAACGTCAGTAACATCATAGACGTAGTGTTCGAATTCTCAGTCCAGCAAGATCAAATTAGTTACATCCAGCAGTTTTATATCATAATTAACAAATCACAGTTAATGCATTAATTGTGATGTATTTTTAAAACAAATTCTTATTTCTAAATAAAAATTGTAGGTGTTTGATAGCATAGATTCTCTGTATTTAGATATTTTTTTCTTGTTTTATTTTCCGTGTGATGTCAAAGTTGTTTTCCCGTACTCAGAAAATTTGAACGTGAAGCGTTTTTATCATGCTTACATCCTATTAAAATGTCCTGTTCAATGTTGAGGTCAGCCTCATCCTGCGGTATTTTAACAGTGAATAATTACAATGAAAGACTGTCGTCCGTTAATGTCCTGTGTGATGTTGAGGGAAGCTTCACCCTGCCGTATTTTAACACCTTATAATTACGATGAAGGACTAACGTCCGATCGTCAAGTGAGCAAACAATATTGGCAGAATATTTTCTTAAAATGGGGTTTTATCGTTGAATTAAGCTGCCTTGAAAAGTGCTGAAATTATCCTAGAAAAATACAATGTGAAATTAAAAAGAGTCTTTCAGATAATTGAAACACTATGATTATTCTGAAAATTTTGATTATACTCGTATTGTTTTTAAATAATATATTTATTATCTGTGCGTAAAAATTCACAATATTGTCTCTGTTATTTTCCCGAAAACATAAAGAATCGAATCTTCATACAAACACTATACAGGGCAATATTTGTAAGGGATACCTTTTAAATAAGTCAAGAAATCTAGTGATAGCACCTTTTTAAAATACTAGTAAAAAGGACAAAATGAATTAGTATTATAAGAAATATGAGAAAAAAAATTAATCGACTGGAATTTATTCAGCTGAAGTCCCTGTTCACTCTATTATGCTCAGTCGAGAGGAAGTAAGAGTAAATGGCACTTATTCTTTTTGTAGATTATAAAAGGCGGATCCAGGTTTTCAAGTTTTTGGGAAGCGGGAGGGGGTGGTGGTATGAGGGATGTGTGTCCGGAGTATATCCATACAATCAAGCTAGTTCCAATCTCCAGATTATTACTACATTATGAACTATTACTGCCATATTCTTTACTTTGGGTCAGATCATATTAACAAGTACCTGTATTTTTGATTGGATTACATAAACATGCCCTTTGGGTTGGATTATTTATCATGACCATGTACATCTACAAACTTCAGAATTAGACGTATTTATACGTAACATTTATTGTATTTGTTTTGATAGACACAAATGTACACAAGGGTAATCAATTTAAGTCTGTGTGTCGTGCAAAAGTTTGTATAAATTTCTATTTTGTCACAGTGAATTGCTTCAATATACATTCATCATTATACCTTCATCACCAGCATAGGGAGTATATATATCTCAGTTAATTCGATACGCAAGAGCATGCTCTACGTATGAACAATTTCTACAAGGAGGTAAACTATTGACAAACAAGTGGATGAAACAAGCATAACAGCAGTCTCTTTTAAAGTCATCATTTCGTAAGTTCTATTGTCGATACAGCAAATACAATTTATCATAAAAGCGAATGCTGACTGACGTTTTTTTTATACTTATTATTAGTTCATTATCTATACATTGAATTGACGACGGATTTTTCCGTTATTTCTCGATCATGACAAGGAGCACACGCCGCGGGTGTTACCGGTCAGCAGGGGATGCTCACCTCCATGGCACCTTATCCCACCTCTGATGTTTGGGAGGTCCGTGTTTGCTCTGCTCAGATTTTGTATTGTTTAATGGACTTTAATATTGAATACTGTTCGTTTTCTCCAAATCCTTTTTTGAGAGAAATCACTGTCTATCTGGTAGAGTATGCCAGGTCATCAACGATAGTTGGATACGGGGGATGATTTGCACAAGTGAAAACAGTGATTTCTTATATATTTTTATTTCCAGAAATCAGCAATATTCTTCATAGATTATTTGTCTTATAGGCAATATGTCTGAATGATATTTTATGCCTAAAAATGGGGAAAATTTATAAGATGCTTATCACGATATCAATTCGCTTTCCTAAAAGAATGCTTACGATTTCCTTATATTTAAGGAATTAATTAATTAAGTTTTTTCCATTCAATATCAGTCAAAAATGTATAACAATTTATGCATCAAATTATTGTTTTGGTATGTATCCTTAAGAAGCATGAATATGAACTCCGCTTCCAGTGTAGTGTATCCACACTGAATATCAGTCTATAATGTTAATATGTAAACATAATTACTTGTTACTTTCTGTCGAAAGTAGGACACCTACAGTGTCTTTCAATGTAGTGTATCCATAGTGAATATCAGTCTGTAATGTTTATAGGTAAACAGATATGCATGTAATTTTCAACACCTATTACATTTCAAGAGAAATTCTGGATAAATATATAATTATAAGTATAATGAGATTGAACAGAAAAACATTTTGAAATCAAATTTATTCAATTTGAATATCCGTTTATTGAGCAGCATAGAACAAAAATTCACATATTTTCGGGGGATCAGGTTTTCATGGTTTAAGGAAAATATATTGATTCATGGGAATTAATTTCGGATTTGATTTCGTGGTTGAAAAATTATTCAGTAGTAATGTATATGAAAAATATCATTTCTAGATGGAAATAAACTTATGAGTCTCTTGAGATACCTTGAAAACAACAAAAATACCCCCCCCCCCCCCCCCCGAAAATAAGTGATTTCACAATACAGTAATGATTCTAAATAAGATATACTCCCCGTCAATGAAAACGCAATACTCTAATTTTAGGGTTAAAAGTATATACGGGATATAACTATGTACCAAAAAAGTTAGGACATCTTTTACTTTGCCAAATAAGTCAGTTAATGGTTGAATGGTTTTCATTCCATTACCAAGAGTTGATTTTTTAGCCCTCTTAACAGATAACATTTAAATAAAACACCTCCCTTCCCACCATTTAATCAAAACATGCTAGTCTGCCATGTACAACAAACATGTACGCAGTCAGATTTTTGCCATGCATTAGGTTTATCAATGTCTTTATCTGAGCGAAATAAATTTTCTTGGACATTTTTAATTGCCTGTTGTTCAGATACTGCGGTTGAATTTTCTCTAACATAGCGTAATGTAGTAACTCTTGGAGGTCCTGTGAAGAAACTATTATTTATGCTATTGAAACACATGAGCCTGATGAGTCGTTAAGTAGTGTACATTTGCATCTGCAGCTCCTTTTTTTCTTTATTTTGAGAATCTCCAGCATTAACAATGAAAATCAGTCATTTTGAGGAAATATTGGCATCACATCCGGTAAAGAAAGAAGAATTTTTTCCCCGGGATTTTAGTACAATACTTATGACAAACAGCTACAAAACCTTGAAAACCCAAAATATTGTTAAAAATTAAATTAAAAATGCAAAATTTTGATTTCTGTTAAGAGGGCTAAAAAGCAACTTCCGGCAGAGGAAAGAAATTCATTCAACCGTTAAATAACTGATTTGGCAAAGTAAAAGATGTCCTAATTTTTTTTGTACATAGTTATAACCTGTATATACTTTTCACCCTAAAATTAGAGTGATGCGTTTTCATTGACGGTGCGTATATGTTAGTTAACGAGGTTGGCATCTTTGGCCATCGCGTAGAAGACCCCTGATTTATTCTCCAGTAGTTTTTGTGGGGCTCCAAACTCGACTATCAACCCTTTGTCCATCACCATTATTCTGTTAAAATATAATATTAAAATTCATCACAAGGCGCAATTGAAAAGTCTAACAAAATAGTCATTAATTGCAATATTTTCCACAAATATTAGAATTTTATTATTAAACAGATTGAAGATGTCAATTTCCTGAGTTATTTTAATACAATCAGTTACATATAATTAACGCTCAGCTTAAGATGAAACAGTATCTCACCTAACAAAATCCATTATTGTGTTGATTCTATGAGCTATAGACATTACATGTATTTCACCCATCATAATCCATAACAGTGTTGAGTATATGAGCTGTAGACGGTAAGTTACTTATCGTAATCTATTACAGTGTTGAGATTATGAGCTATAGACAGTACCTTTCCTATCGTAATCCATCACAGTGTTGAGTCTATGAGCTATAGCCAGTAACTCACCTATAATAATCCATCACAGTGTTGAGTCTATGAGCTATAGACAGTTACTCACCTATCGTAATCCATTACGGAGTTGAGTTTTTAAGCTATAGACTGTACATTACCTATCGTACTCCATCACAGTGTCAAGTCTATGAGCTATAGACAGTAACTCAACTATCGTAATCCATTACAGTGGTAAGTCTATGAGCTATAGATAGTTACTCACCTATCGTAATCCATCAGAGTGATGAGTCTATGAGCTACAGACAATAACTCACCTATCGTAATCCGTCACAGTGTTGAGTATATGAGCTATAGACATTACTCAGTTATCGTAATCCATTACAGTGTTGAGTCTATGAGCTATAGACTGTACATTACCTATTATAATCAATCAGAGTGTTGATTGTGAGCTATAGACAGTAACTCGTCTATCGAAATCCATCACAGTTTTAAGTCTATGAGCTATAGACAGTCACTTACCTATCGTAATCCTTCACTGTGTTGAGTCTATGAGCTATAGACAGTACAGTATATTACTTCTAAGTAGATATGTTATCAATTGGTTATTTATTATACCTCATCTATATAAGAATCATTACCGAGAAAATTACACCAAAATCCGAAATTATTCTAAATTAGTTTTTTTTTTTTTTTGTATTTCGCAGAATGTTAACAGAAAAAAATGTATAGTTTACTTGAATGGTTTGCATTTATGTGAAAGTGTCTAGATAACTTGTATTTCTGCATCCCGTAATATTTAACAGTCGGACTTTTTAATTATTACAATTTCCAGTGACCATTCGTTGATGTTTTACCTGGATAGATTGATGCATGTGCAGTAAAAAACGGTTTCTTTCTTGATAATTTCTTAAAACGATCTGAACTCGATTGAACCGAGAAATAATGTCGAGATACCACAAAATGCTAGACAGAGAGGGAGCAATACTGAAGGAATATTTATGTACTTCTAAATCACTTAAATAAGCCATTGTACTTGTCATATCGAAAGGTTCAGATACCTATAAGTTCAATTGTATTGTTTAATTGAAGAAACGTTCATTTCTTAGAGTAAACATTTTCAATGTTTACACTAAACTGCATGCAATATTTATATACATGTACTATTCAAGGATTGTTCGATAAGGCGAACGTCAATATCTGCAATTATTAAACCTTTAATTTCATTTGTTCTAAAAATATTTATTTAAAAATTCTTGCAGCTCCTATGTATAGTTTTGGCTTCCTTGACATGCGCAAATGTGGTTTTATCTTCTACACGTGGATACCAGTGCGATTCTCACGTCTCAGTTCCAGAAGAATACTACATAGGCGCCGGGGCTCTAATATTCGTATTTGTAAGTACATTAGAACGTATGTTTTACTGCAGAAATTTTTTATCCACCAGTATTTGTTATGCCTAAAAATATTATATTTCATATAGTTCTCTTAAACTTTGAATTCCTTTGTTGTAGATATATTTAGCTGTAATCACACAGGCACTACGTAAAAATCACGTGATCTCTTCCGGGATTTTGATCACGTTCTGGATTCTACTTCTAGGCTGTAGCACTGTTCCACTGCAGTCAGCAATATCATACAGGGTAATGTTATAATACAGGGCAATAGCATACAGAGTAATGTTATGATACAGAGCAATATCATACAGAGTAATGTTATGATACAGGGCAATATCATACAGAGTAATGTTATGATACAGGGCAATATCATACAGAGTAATGTTATGATACAGGGCATTATCATACAGAGTAATGTTATGATACAGGGCATTATCATACACAGTAATGTTACAATATACAATTATGGACTGTTTAGACTAATTATCAGGTCTGAGTAGGGTTGTCACCCTCGGGCGCTTGCGATTACAACCCTACTCAGACCTGATAATTTGATGTCTCCTTTATAAACAGTTCATAATAGTTTTATTATCCTGATGAATCTTAAAAGAAATAAAGAATACTATTTTAACAATTTATTGAGTGTAATAAACTATAACAAACAATTTAAACCCTTAGCATCTGCTTAATAATTTCAATAATCAATTGCTATTAATGTTAAAATTGACAACACAACCAGTGATATATGGTGCAGATCTTTCCAACGAAATAGGAACTTGAGAACAGCTTGGAACATTTGCAGATAAAGACATTTTCGTTTTGAAATGAGTTGTCGAATAGAGCTTCCACTTGATCTTGTGAGAGGTCTAATATTCCATCACAATTTGTGATGCATTCAACAATTTTGGTTTGCGACGTCTCGACCAATGCGGCCGAGAGAGCTTGACTCATCTCATGTTTGCACTTAGTGCTAACTTTTCCCGTGTAGCTTTTAGAGAAGATTCTGATCTATGGCCAGAGACAGACATTATGTCACGACTTTAGAAATTGTTCACATCCAAAACGGTCATGTTTGTTGCCCTTAACGAATGGTTCTTGTAGACGTTTCTTATACCTGCCTGCTTACAAACATTAGGTAACATCTTTGATAGCGTATGCTTTCCAATAGTTTGTTTGGTGTACCAGATACCATCACTGCTTTAAAATGAATCGGCTGGTCTTTGTCAAAAAGTGTTGTTGTCTGGATTCAGTTTTGAAAGATACCTTTTATAGCAACTCACTGGACAACGAGAGTGCCCTGTAAAGATACCATTCAAAATTTGCTCTGGTTTTTAATCAATCTAAAAAACATTGCATTTTTCACATGTTTTAATACATAAAACTTAAAGATGTAACATTTACCTTTAATTTCGAACATCCAGCCCTCTGTGACATAAGAAGTTAGTTCCGAATCCAAGCGAAGAATTTTATCCAACTCATCAATTTCTTGAAAAACAAAATTCTCTTCCGTACTATTTACTGATACTTTAAAAGTCTCTTACCTCATCAAACGAAGGCTTTCTCTACCCCTTCTACACAGATGATACATAATACCGAACCAGACCTTTTGTAAAAGACCCACAGATGTATCCGGGTCAAGGGCGAAGCTGGTATAAATGGTTTTTAAGTCATCTATCTCAATAGCCGGTGTGTGTTCCGTTTTCCCCAGTCCATTACGTTTTAAACTGAAAGAAACCGCTAGAAAAACATCGTTTGGTTTCTTAAATTCTGGCTCTTTTACTATGACTATCTCAAACTCACTGTTAAGATACCTCGCTTGACCAAACCGAAAAGCATACAGACCAGACAGTTTATATTTTTCACTATTTTTCTTTCTGTATAAAATGACAACAAATATTTCATTTTCTGCCAATTTCTTCCGTGAAAACGAGTCGAGGTTTGCAGACTTGTCGTTTTCCACCTAATACTGAATAAGGACGGATAATGCTGCTTTGGTCGCTCATTTCGTGTTGTTTGATTCTTTGTCATTCAAAATACTTTGAATATCGGTTTCACTATTTCGAGCAAACCGTTTACATACCGCCGATGCCATGTCAACAGACGTCACTATTTTTGAATTATCTGCTAATCGATCCCGCTCATTAATTCTAACGACTTAATCTGAGTTATCCCGCCTTAGCTAACTATCACCGTCGAAAGGGAGATAACAGTTTTCACCCTGCGCGTGAGGGAGACAACACGAGTTGTCTTCCTGCACGTGACCTGCTCTAAACCAATCAGATTGACTGTATAATTCTGAAGGAAAATAATACAGGGTAATATCATCAACAGTAATGTTTTAATACCTGGTAATTAAACAATACAGGGCAATATCGTTCGGAGGAATGTTTTAATACGTAAGTAATCATTTTATACAGGCAATATCGTTCACAGTAATGATTTAATACGTAAGTTATCATTTCATACAGGGCAAAATTGTTCAGAATAATGTTATAAAACAGGGCAATATAATCTACACTAATACAAATGGACAATATATTACAATATCGGGTAATGTTACAACTTGATACAGAAAACTGCAGATCCCTTAATGTTTCTGACACCTTATCTTCGCGAGACAGGCATTGATTCTTAATAACCGAGTCTTCTTAATAACACGAGAAAAAATACAGGTAGGTTTTTTCACTGTTTAATGTAAAATTATGTATTCAAAATTTGCATTGGTACTGTTCAAAAATAATCATTACAGTTAGATGTAAGATTTTTTAGTTGAAAAATTTTACAAGTACTACACTAAAAAAAGAGTATTACATGAAACCTCAAATAAAACCTAACAATTAATTAAATGACAATGAAATAAAATTATGCTTCCATTCTTCCGTAACATAAACAATGTAAATAATCATTGGGGAATTTATTAATGAATTACCGGTAGTTTTTAATTTATAAACAAAAGGGTACATTTATTATTTTAAAAAATCTGAAAAAACCAGGAATCGTTATTTATTTCTTTTTTTGTTTTGCTAGTGTTTACCCGGCCGATTAGTTTTTATAAAATGGTAACAACACCCATATGGTTTAATTTGCGTTTGGGAAAAAAGCAATGCATGTTATTTAGGTATTTCTATCAGCATTAGACATCATTGAACATGCTGGTAAACAATTACCCTAATTTCAATTTATGTAAAGCAAAAAAATGTGATAAATGAAATATGTATAGATTTCTTTCAGGATTAATTAAATTTGAACATAATCTGAAGGTTCCACTCTGATGATTTACAGATTTACACTTCACAACTGCATTTACAATAAAACACTTAAAACTGTGTATTATAAAGCTAGAGAAATTAACGATAATTAAATTAACATGTCAGTAGAAATAATCATGACTAAAAAATAATACTTGGCAAAATTAGCAAAGATTTTTTTTTAAAGCTTAAGAAAATTGCATTAGAGTATGCAAATAGTATGGAAATTGGCCATATAATGATAAGATCTATTTAAAGCTAATTCTGGTTGAAAATAATAATTTCATGTTTAATTTTCTGTATTAAATATAAATATGGGAACCAGTATCAATCGCAGAAAATATAGAAATCGAATTATTATTATACCCGATAATTGTGATTAAAATTCATGTTCAGTTTAATACATAATTATATGTAGGTGTGAAAGTCATCTTCCTCTAACTTTCAATTTGTGTCTATGCGCGTACTGTTCATAAATGACATACGCATACATGTAAGGATTCCTGGCATAATACCCAGAATCAATTTCTCCTTCCGTTTATAGTTCCATTGTTATTGGAAAGCTCATTCATTGGCACCGCACATTAAACTAATAAACCCCGCCCACTGGGACTACTTTCTGGGACTGCTTGGACTGCTGGGACCGTTCTGGGACTGCTGTGGGACTGCTCTAGGACCGCTGCGGGACTGCTTTAGCAGTCCCAGAAAGTAGTCCCCGGGACTGCTTTGTGTCAGGTTGGGTCTGGTCGGTACAGTAATTAAACAGCTAGGGTAAGATAGAAAAGGATACAGGGCAATATTACATGAAAAAATGTTATAATGTAGAGTAATGTCATAGACTAATGTAATCCTACTCACATTCTAGATATAATAAGATTTTATGTAATAAACAGTTGATAGTTAGCTTTATATGCATAAATCCTATGGAATTACATGACATTATCACACAGAGTAAGAAAACGCTTTATGTGTATTAATCCCATCTTTTTATTACAGCCGAGTTGTGTCACCAGTATTATATACTATGTCTACTTTACAATCATCTGTATACAAGTTGTTCTGTACTCATTTGCCGACAAGCCTGGGTATCCACAATATACCTCTCCTGGACAGGTAAACTTTTAAGTATTCGTTACTCGTACTGATAACAAACACTATGCACTGTGACCTGACAAATAAACATACTAAATTTTGGTTCACCTGACAAGTAAACGTTCAGTGTACTTTTAATTCGTACCAATGATTGCTCAAATTACTCTTTCCCCTGACAAGTTAACACACTAAGTATTCTCCCCCTGACAGATTAACAAACTAAATACTCTTTAATAAATAATAAAAACTCTAAATACTCTAAAAACTAAATACACAAAGTACTCTAAGAATTTACTTCAAGGTCACTTAAACACAGCTTGCACAGGTAGACACTTCGAGCACTCGCTCTTCCAGGACCGATTAATACTTTTAAGATTTAGACTTAGATCGTACTTATCTGTTACCAAATATATCAGAAACATTTATAACCGGCAATATTTTAACAGTTCAAATCAGATCAGTAACAATAAAAACATAACAAATACATGAACATCAATATATAAAAAAAATTTCATTATCAAAAGAGCAAACGTCATCAATATCAAAGTCAAAAAAGCAACAGTCACATTATATTGTTTATCTTCATATCTGCATAAATATATATTCAATCTAGGATTAAAAAATATTTTTAATTAAATTATTATTGAGTTGTACGTCATATTATCTTTTATTGATGGAACAAGTTATTTGAATAGGTGATATACCTAGTGTTGTTCATGAAAGGATAAACAACAAAGGGAAAATATTCAGTGGATGTCAATAATTGGTATTTTTATTTATGTTGTACTCTCTTATACCCATACAGAAAGAAAATTCCCCGGAGGAGACAGCGTCCGTCCTCAACAGATGGGTTTATTGGTGGTTTAATGGGTATGATTTCATTGACATCGTTAATCAGTCTTCAAGATTTTAGTGCAATCATTATCTACAACAAAAAATAAAGATCAACTACAAATGAAATGCAAGGATTTCATGGCTTTTGAGTTCCAATCATCTGTATTTCTTAAAAGGTGAAGTCGTCATTGGTTAATCTCGTGATCATGTAGGATAATTTCTATGGTTGAGACTCACGATGACCTATTATAATAATAAAGAAATGATTTCATTTATTAATTTAGGCTTCCGTTACCCTGTATTTATATTAAAAGAGTTTTTTTTTTGGTTAAGACTTGTGTGGAAAGCGTATAGACAAACTCTGAATGTTAAGGATCTTTGGAACCAGGTGAACTACTTGCGATCAGAGACGTGTGTCCCAGAACTAGAACAAAACTGGAAGGAGGAAGTTCACAAACAGGCCACAAGAAAAGTCAGGTTTGTCCAGGACTTTGACTTTGGCACTGCTTTAACAAAATAATAATGTTAAGTTTGGCCCCGTCATATTTGCAAAAACTTAATTATGTCTAAAACATAAATTAAGTTACTCAAAACATCAAAACCATGAAGTATCAAAAACTAGCTTGATAAAGGTATATGTATGAAGGTATTTATTTTATTATTTTATGTGTTTGTGTATTACCTAATATTTCTATTCAGAATGCAACATAATAATTTTTCCCATCCTTATGTCTACCAAAATGGTACTCTCAGATCTGAGGCAACACCTCTTATATCCAATCAAATATCAGATATAGATGATGACGAAGAAGGCTTCGAGAATTCCCACCAAGCGCGACCAACTTTACTTAAAGTTGTGGCAAAAGTCTATTGGAAACAGTGGCTACTTGCCTCCTTCATTAAAATCGCAAGTGACGTTTTGTCCATGATTCAACCGTTGCTACTTAAGTGAGTAGTTGAGTGTTCAATCATTATTGTTTTTAATACACCTTTGACTTGCCTCTACATTCAAATCTTTTTTTCCAAAATAAAGAACAAGGTTCACCTTTGGCATATTTTGGCCTTGTGAATTTATGAAAAAATCAGACTGTTTGTTTTTATTTGAAAATATGTTAGATTTCACTTGGACCCTTGGTGTCTTCATATCAATTAGAAATAATGTACTTTTTCTCTTGTCCATGTATTATGACGTCATGAATTGCGTCAATTTCTTCAAATCTTGAAAATTCCTTTAAAATGGCCAAATTTTAAGCCGTTTTTTTTTTAAATTTTCTTCATAATCCCCAAACTCTGATCAAAAATGTATAACAATATACTGAAAGAATTGTTTCGGAAGATTTAACTCCCTGAAACAATTTTTGGATAGGCTCGGGGTAGGCTCATATTTAAATCAATAGTTGAAGATACTCAAATTACTCATTTTCTTCAAAATTCAAGAAAAAGGTAGTTTAACATAGCCTGAGTATCAAAACTTGGATCTTAGAAGAATTTTTTTTATAGAAAATGTAAGCACTAAGTCCCTGCTTTTTGTTGATGTTCGAAATGGGTCGTGAAGACTTGGTAATTTAATTGGTATAATAACAGGGCCATTTTATGGAGTTAGTGAACCTACCTCTTTTTCTCAATTAAGATGTACATAAATTCAGCACACAGTTCGGGACAGATTTCCACAGAAGTAGCTATTAAACATTAAATTCGAAACCATTTTCCTATGTAGTTAAAAGACCCACTTTCAACCAGCTTCTTTTTACAGTCTGATGATAGAATTCCTTCAGAACAAGCACACAAACCAGACATGGCCCCTATGGAATGGCTGGGGACTAGCTATCTTGTTCTTTATTTGTGGGTCAGTTCAGGCGTTGTTCTTCACTAGGAGCGCATTCCTTATGATGACTCTAGGGCTGAAAGTGAGAGTAGCACTAGTAGGAATGATATATCAAAAGGTTTATAATATATAATTATGTAACGAAATAAAAATAAAAATATGATTGTTCTTACGAGGGGTGATCAAAAAAGTTCGCAAACTATCTCTATATCTACAAAACCACAATTAAGATTAGAATGAAATTCGGTACACACGTGGCCATACACAAGTTCTATAAAAAGCATATGCTAAATAAAGTTTCTCTCCTTGTTTGTGACGTCACAATGTGAAAATGACGTCACTAGTTAGGTCACTTGTGACGAATAATGGTTATTTCAGTCGAACTCGTTCAACAAACGACTGTACAATTTATTGCATATCTTTGAAATCCCTCTACAGTGTCATATAAAAATCTGTACACAGTTTATTGAGATAAATGAGTTCCTATAAATTCAATTAGTGATTGGATTTATCGTTTTAGTGAAGAAAGGCTGATGGTTAAAAATGATACTTGTCATCTTGCCCAGTGAAAGCAAGTTTGAAAAGATTTGTATTTTTAATTAAGCAATTTGGTATTAAAGACCTCCAATTAGCACTTTGAAAAATAGTTGAATATTTGAACAATGATATATAAGTATAAATATTAAATAAAAGATATCGTTTACTTTAGATTTTAAACATATTAGATATGATAAAAAGGATGCACCGATTCTCTATCCACCTTGAATTAAGGTCTCTCCTGAGACAGAATATTTGTGTTTTAATGGTCGCCATGCTTATTTTTGGAAAGGATATTATTATCCATTCATTCTGTTGCCGAGATATGACCATTTCTGACAAATGAACTGTTCTTGTCGTAAACATTAATTCACATGGAAGGAAATATAAAACTCGGAAAAATCTTTCAACTTTTGTGACAGAACGGTACGGAGGGGGTCACGTGACCGCCAATATCACGTCATTCGCGGTTGCGCAGAACGGTGGTTGATGTGCATTAAAATCGGAGAGGATTAATTTAAAATATAGTCAACATTAAAACCAAATATTGTTTCTTGTATGGAAGTAATTCAATTAGTTTGCGAACTTTTTGATCACCCCTCGTACGTTAGATTATGGTTCTGACAATGGAATACGGAGTAAGAAATGTTTATCAATTGATTTGTTTCATCAAATGTATGACGATACCTGCCAATGCTAAAATTAAAATTTAAATTAAAAAAACACATATCAAAAATTTTTGCTTTTTTCTAAGTGCAACAATATTAAAGTTATAATCATTTATATATTTTATTTTATTATATATCAATATATTTTTTTTTTTTGGATTCAATTTGAAGTTTTTGAATATTTTCAGTCATTGATAATGAACAGTGCTGCTAAAAGTCACTACACGATTGGTGAAATAGTCAATTTGATGTCAGTGGACTGTCAGCGAATACAAGACGCCTTCATGTTTCAATACGGGGTACGTTCCTTCTTTTTCATGCTGACTCTGGGTTTATACCTTATTTGGAATCAAATGGGCGTGGCCACTCTGGGAAGCGTTATGGTGATCATAATCATTTCGCCGCTTAACATATTATTTGGAAAACTTCAACAGAAATACCAAGGAATAATTTTGGCGCTTAAGTCTACTCGGATGAAACTATTAAATGAGATCTTAAATGGAATAAAAGTAAGCTTCTTAATTTTGCTGTTCACGAAGTTGTAGAATCGGTGGACCTAGTATTTTTTAAAATGTTAAAAACAGAAGAAAAAAGGAAAAACATAAAGAAAACTCGAGAAATAGTCTTTCTCAATATATATATATAACAAAAATTACGTTCAGGAAAATATGAAAATATTTTGTTGAATTTCAAATCACATAATGTTTCCTATAGGTGAAAGGAAAAGAAAACTTACCCAATATTGTTATTTTTTGTACCCTCATCACGTCCCCAATTCTTCTTTCAGAATTATTTAAATGTATGACTGCATCTGAATGAAATACTAAATTGAAACCTCTATTCAGGTTTTAAAAATGTACACGTGGGAGCAATGTTTTACAAAGAAACTACTGAATATTCGGTTACGTGAAATGTTTTACCTAAGAAAGACCAGCGTTGTCACTGCCTTTGCTACACTTTTCACAGTGCATAGTCCATTTATGGTAGGTTAACATAAATGATAGTTGTTTTGGATATATATTTCAAACGATAATAAAGTATGGAAGCTAAAGCAAAGTACATAAAAGCTAACAAAAGAAGGACATGTCTCTTCGCATTAGTCTAGTGTTATAATTTGTCAAAGAAAGCAATGATATCTTAAATTCAGCTTGTAAAAATACTCCATAATATCAAATATGAAATGAGGTAAAATTACTGAATTGGAGTTCATCAGTCTAAAAAAATCTGCACTTTCATTTGAAATCATCTTTCTGTCCTCAAATATCTTTCATTTAAAAAAAAAGAAAGAAAATAAATAAAGTAATGTAATAATTGTTAAAAAAATACTAGTACGTCGCATATACATAGAGTCAATATTTTTCAAAAGATAAAAATTATATTTCTTGATGGTTTCAATGAAAAAAATATTAATTTGAATGAACAATACATGTAAGTTTGTAACTGTTATCATTTTTAAATGAGCTATTTTGTGTTACTGATTTTCAGATGGGTTATTTTGTGTTACTATTTTTAGATGACCTATTTTGTGTTATTGATTTTTACCTTGACGTCAGGAAATTACCTGGATGCCAGTAGAGTGTTTGTTTCTCTCTCCATCATCAACATACTTCGCTTCAGTATATCAGTGGTTCCATTCGTCATCACCGGAATCATACAGGTACAGTTAAAGCTGTATAATTAATGTGTAGGCAACAACAGTAATGGTATTTTGTTATATTCTGTGCTCATAACTATAATATATTTTCAAAAAATCGATTCCCTCATACAATGAAAAAGTTTTAAATAAAGGGTTCTCAACTTAATAGTCATTTCAATCATTTCGAATCTAACTAGATGTTGTAGAAGATCATTACAGCAAAATTATTTTAAAAATGAAGAAAAAATAGCCCAAAAATACATAGTTATAAAAAATTATCATGGGTATTTTGAATATTATAGTATAAATACAGTTATAAACTGTTACTAGAATTCAGTACGGTTTGTTTGTTGTTTTCTTTGTAAGTGTATAGTGTACTATACAGATGCTGGTGTCTCTAAAAAGAATAGAAAAATTCCTCTGTAAGGAAGACCTTAACCCAGAGGCTGTGTCGACCTCCTTAAACACAGGTATGTATAATAAGTTAATATGATAAGTTATAACATAATTTTAAGGTAACACTGGTGCCGTGACCACAAAACATAAAGTTAAAAGAAAAAACAATACTACAATATTTTTTTTCTTTTGTAACGGGAAAATGAAATTCTTGTCTTTTCACTGCTGGGTCTGAGTGGAGATTGGATATTATGCAAATATTAAGGCAAATGCCTTGTTTTAAGTTCTGAATTTACCGGGTGGGAGTAAAAACAAATTTTAAAACATAACAACAATTATGTTCTAAATTTTGTATTTACTCTAACCCGATAAATTCAAACTTTAGAACATGACATTACGATTTTTTTGCAGGATATGCTATAACTATAGATAATGGATATTTTACCTGGGACAGAAGAAATCCTAGAACTACCTTAAACAGGTAAAGTGCATATTAAATAGCTCAGTTTGATATCTTCAACTAAAGTCATGCTTCAAAGAATGAAATAAAAACTAAAGGGGTAAGGGGGCTAATTAGTTGTATGTCTGTACATAATGGTGTTTTATGTTCAAACAGAATTAACCTTGAGGTGGGGGAGAGTAAACTCGTTGCGGTGGTAGGAAAGGTGGGGGCGGGGAAATCGTCACTTATAGCAGCCATGTTGGGAGAGATGGAGAAGGTCAAGGGTCACGTTAATGTACAGGTTTGTCCTAAAATTTGTTCAGCAGGCGATTGTTTAGATAAAAAAGGCACATAAGTTACTTTGAATTAAAATATTAAAC
Source organism: Saccostrea glomerata (assembly GCA_003671525.1). Lineage (NCBI taxonomy): Eukaryota > Metazoa > Mollusca > Bivalvia > Ostreida > Ostreidae > Saccostrea > Saccostrea glomerata. Next base: position 87,548 of record PRKT01000208.1, on the reverse strand, counting down.
TTACCCAATTACTTACATGTAATTAGAATTATGAAATAATTGAAAATATGAATATTATGTTTATATCATTTTTACGTTTCAAAATAAAACACAAATTAAATGAATCAAGAATTTTAAAATATTAATTTTAAATACATTTTGAGTTGCAGTTAACGGTTGAATTTTATTCTAATTTACATAAACTTTCAATATTTTTCTAAGGGATCGGTCGCTTATGTACCACAGGAAGCATGGATCCAAAATCTAACTGTGAAAGAAAATATTTTGTTTGGTAGTAAATTTTCAGAGAAGAAATACAAACGTATTATTAAAGCATGCGCACTGCTACCGGATCTGGCTATTCTCAGTGCTGGTGATAACACTGAGATCGGAGAAAGGGTACAACTTATATGCATTTTAAGATTACATGTAATTACTAGCTAAAAATGTTTCCTTCCTAAACGATAAAATCTATGAAGTTATTTCCCGAATATACATTATATATCACTTCTTTCATCTTTTAAGGGTATCAACGTCAGTGGTGGCCAAAAGCAAAGAATAAGTTTGGCTCGAGCAGTCTACAGTAACTCTGATGTGTATCTTTTGGACGACCCTTTATCTGCTGTGGACAGCCATGTTGGAAAATCTCTCTTCAAAGAGGTCATTGGCCCAGAGGGATTATTACGTCATAAGGTGCTTTATATAAATAGATTGATTGATTGTATCTTGTTTAACGTCACCTCGAGAATTTGTAAAGTAAGATCCATAATCATTTTTCATTGATATTCTTTAAGTCAAAAAAGAAGTTGGTTATTTCAATCTGTTGTGTTGCAGTGGTTAAGTTTTGTGAAAATAATCATTGATTTATAAAGGTTATAAAGTCTTACACGCATTAATGTTTTCGTTCACATTATGCCTTCATTCAGCTTCCAGAATGGTTAAATTTTCAAAAGTGGAGAACTCTTCGTTCCCCAATGAAAAAAAAATCTGAGAATCAGGAACACGTTCACAAATTTCTGTTCTTTTAGAAGTCTTTTTATCCATCGTACATCCCCTCTTTTCATAATTAAGTCGTTTTCGACAAACTAATTTGAACATTACAAAAAGACAAAGTGTTCATGTCCGTTAGAATAACAGATACACGCACGTCTTTTGACAATATAAGACACGAGTTAAACGTTTCTCTCAGACCTCTCATCTTTCGATCTTCCTGCCCTCTGCTTATTAGTAAGTGACCAATTACTCTCCCCAAAATCGCTAAAATAATCTAAAGACAAGACTTATTTACATTTTTTATACTGGGTCTGAGTAATAAAAGTTACTGTTCCTGCTGATAGCTTTACGATGCATTACAGCTCGTTACGGCGTTTTTGCCCCCCCCCTCCCACCCCTTTTCTTTAATGCACAAAATAAAAACACAATGTTCATAACCAAAAATAGCAATGATGTCATTATTTTCAACTGATTAGAAAACTATATCAATTTTGTCTGTTAAAATTATTTAAATTTTTTGGGCGATTCTGGCGTTCTTATATGTTTTTGCATTGTGTTTGTCTATTTTATACTAAATGGATCTCTTAAAAATGTGCCGTTTAGTTTTATCGCGGCGACATCCCCTACGCAAGTGAGTTAAGGCCACGTATGGAGATTTCTATGCAAAATAATTAATTAAGACCTATAATTGCTATATATACCGCAAAGAAAATGTTAAGACTGGTTTTCTAATACATTCTTGGTACCCACGGTATGTAACTGCTAGTATACATAATGACGTCATATTATGACGTCATCGACCTTTACTACACAAGTTAAGTTTATAAGAAACTCGAACAAAATCGCTTCGGCGCAAGGGCATACCTTAATTTGTTTTACAGACACAATGTTTATAGAGAAGTAGAACATTCCAAGGATTTAAGATATCGCTGCAAAAGTGTCGACAATGCAATTGTTCAGTTTCTATTTGTACAGTTCTAAGTTGAAACAGGGTAAAATGCACAGTCTAGTGTAAGTTTAGTAAAATTTTTATCGATTGAAGAAGGGCATAGGACTTGTGCAGCAATTTTATTAATTTTAAGAATATTCTCCTTAATATTATACTTTATTTATTTAAAATTAAATAGGATATGCCCTTGCGCCGACGTTGTTTTGTTTTTGTGTTTTATAACCTTGAATTGGAAAGAACAATGACATCATAATATGACGTCATAATGTGCACATGCATTGATTAAGAAATAAATAACAAGTTCATAAACTTCAATGGGAATTGAAGTGGGTCGGTCACGTGATCAAATCCTGAGAAGGCCGGAAGGCCTTCTCAGAAGATTTGATCACGTACCGACTCACTTCAATTCCCATTTAAGTTTATAGGCTTGTTAATTATTACTTATATATACATTTGAGACAGACAATTGAATATTTTCGAATTTTGATTATTGCACTTACTGTCCGTCGTAGATTTTAAAAAATGACGCAAGGTGTAAATCGGCTTGCATGGCGGTTACGCTTCGAATTCATTAGGCTAAGGAATCTATTTCAAAGGGAATATTTTGTGAAAGGCTACTTGTGATCAGTAATATTGAGCAGATTGTTGTCTGTAAAGATTTTTATTCGTGAAAATTGATGATCGATGCTGAAAAGACACAAGAAACACGTCCGAAGTTTGATGATAAAAAGTTGGGCGGGGAATATCGGTCGCCGGAAAGAGATGGGTGAATCCGATGGATTGAGACACTTGTCCGAGCCAGTTAATTTGCAATTGAACAAAAACATTCTACGATTTCAGTAACTAAAGGCATACTTATCGTAAAACACTGATAAACACGGAGACACTGGCGACAGCTTTACATTGAACTACGAAAACGCCGAGGTGTTTGGCAGCTGTTCATTGCATGATTGCAATGATATTTTCCAACAGATTTAAACATTTATCGTGAGTAGAATTTTTAGAGAAAATAATAGTTTATCATGAAAATTTAATCAAAAATATAAGGATGAACGTTAGAGACTGTACAGCTGACAAAAGTGAAGAAAAATGTTCAACAATCGCCATTTTTCTCTTTATACACAGGTTGAATCGATAGCCAAAAACTATATGAAATATTTGTTTACATTGTACATAATATAAGTATCATTTTACTTGCTTATTTTGTTTAATTTTATATATAAAAAGCAAGTAGAGCAGGTCATTTTATAATTTATGTACCGGTAGATATTATTGCGCCGTGTGATTAGGTCAAGTATTGACCTCTGACCTCTGGCAAACTTCATACAGAATTGATATTTTCTCTCTGTATGTTTATTTAATGGAGAGATACCACAAATGTATATATTATACTATGGGTACTAAGTATGTATAAGAAAATTAATTTAAACTTAAACTTTCTCTGTACATAAAAAATACAATTTATGCATTTTTATTAGCTCATTTGCATAGAAAAGCCTATATTTAGCCTTAACTCACTTGCGTATGCTTTACATGTATGTGTAAAACATCTATTAGATTAATTTAATCAAACATTTTTTAACCAAAATTGCAATGAAAATACAAATAAATTATGTGAAGATTTTTGGTATTTTTACTTTGAACTTACTTTTGGATCAACTCTCGTAATAATTTTTTTTTCATTATTTATCTTTGTATAACAGACTCGTATTCTAGTCACGCACGGGGTACACTGGCTACCAAAGGTAGACCTCATTGTAGTGATGGATGAAGGGACCATCTCAGAAGTAGGAACGTATATAGAGTTGATGCAGAAGAGAGGGGCTTTCTCAGAGTTTCTTAAAACTTACCTTCTCCATGGAGAAGACGACACAGATTCAGAAAGTAAGGTCTTTCTTTAAAGATGCATTCTACAAAGATTAATATAGTTCGAACTGTGGGGAAAAAAGAAGGCGTATAAGGTCTTTTGGAGAATAAATAAATATCAATAAATGTACATGTATTGAGGTGGTTGTTGCCACTTTTAGACTTCTAGTATATTGTTCCATAACAAGAGATACAAAAGTTGCGAAATTTTAAAACTAAAATGAATAAAATATGTATTTGCCAAAAGATGATTGGTAGCTAAAGATATCATATCTAACAAATTCAGTTATATCTGATGGTTTATTTGTGGACCTTTATCCTCCTTAAATATTATGAAAGTAATTATTCACAAGAAAACATTATGAGATCTTAAATCTAAAAATATACTTTTCAGTGAACATAGTATACTATTTCAATGCACATGATATAATATTTGCATGAAGGATATTGAGATAACAAACAATATTAAATATCAAAGTCGATAAAAAAAATCAAAATATGAGCAGAGCCAGCACGGACCTTCAAAACATTAGAGGTGGGATCAGGTACCATAGCAACCGGTCACATCCGCCGTGTGCTCCTTGTCATGATCGGGAAATAACGGGGAAATCCGTCATCAATTCAGTATTTAAATAATGCACTTACAATTACTATGAAAAACGTCCATCAGCATTTGACTCAATGAGATATTGTGTTTGCTGACAACGTCATTGTATCGACCTTAAAACTTACGAAAAAATGACTTCGAACACGACTGATGATATTCTAGATCCTTCAACTTGTTTGTCAATAACTTACCTCTCTTTAAAAAGTGTTCATATGTAGAGCATGCTCTTGTGTATCGAATCAACTGAGATATATAAACTCCGTATGCAGGCGATGATGGTATATTGTAGCATAAGTAAGGGAAGTTGATGATAAAAAAGTTAAATTAATAACTTTCAACATAGAGTTTGGTTGTTTAATTACCTTAAACATTTTTTCAAGTTAAATATCCAAGTATGAAACAAGTATCAGACTTTGTTGCATCTTTTATTTCATGCTCACACGGATATATAGTATCGACATAGGAATGGAAATGACCATTGTTAATGGACAATACGTCGTCGATATATCTAAATGTCGAGTTGAAGGCCACAGCCTAGAAAATGATAGTTTTTCATAGCATTTCCTTTTACCACCAAACCAACATTTAATATAATAAAATTACAACACTGGTCTATCTTTTTCAGGTGAAGATGAGGCAGGTATTGTTGACAAACATGTCTGAGTTTCTGCACAACAGTAGCGTGTTTTTCAGTTTTCCTTTGTTGTAATTTTTTTAATGAATGTTTTAAAAGAATAATTTATAATAAAAGTAAGTGAATTCAAATGATATTGACTGATTCTATTTATAAAATTTCTATTAGTTTCTTAACCTTTTTCATTTTTAATGTTTTACATAACTTTCATCTTTTTTTATGATAGTCATCATATTGCTCTGTTGTTTATCTTTTGATTATTTTTTTTCTTAGTTGCCAACATAAAGTACGAGATGTGGGAACAGCTGGATTGTATGTCGGACTGTGGTTTGTCCGCAGATGAATTTGACCTTTCCGAGTTTCAAAATTCCAAATCAGAATCAGGGCTCCATTTGATGAAGTCAATGAAAAATGCCGAGTCTCAGCGACATTTTATGAGGTCGAAAAGGATTATGCTTGAAAAACTACAGAGGTCATTATCTCAGGAGCGGATCCTACCATACGATAGTGGTGGAGAATCCGAACCGGAAGACGGAAAACTGATCCAAGACGAAAAATCAGCAGAGGGGACGGTATGAACTCGATTTATTGACTTGGAAATTTCTGAAAATGCTGACATATATTCAGAAAAGATTAGATTTCTTTTTCACTTATCATATTTAATTTCTTTTGTATTCTGTTAATTAGATATTCAAATATTCAATATTAAAGTAAACAGAAAAAATAGTTTCAATATCAAATAAAACATTCTACTTATTTTCTTTCTTGCGTCTCCATATGAGTGAACATTTCTTGAGAGGGAAATTATACAACATACAAACAATCAATATACTTTTTTTTAAAAAAAACTATAACTCGTATTAAGAACTGTTTCTTTCAGGTAAAACTTTCCGTGATTTGTACCTACATAAAAGCTATGGGAGTGATCGGTACCGTCCTATCAATGCTGTTTGCTATGCTTTTTCAAGGACTGAATGCATATGGTAATTTCTGGTTGACATTTTGGACAGAGGATGAAATTATGAAAAATCATACTCTGGTCACGACACAGGAATATTCGAACCGAGAGTACTACTACCTCACAATCTATACAGTCCTAGGTGTTCTCCAGGGTACGATAAAAATGGTTTTATATTTTATTTTGTTTTGATTTTGTTAATATATAAAATGATAAAAATGCCAAAAATTGACAATATTTAAAGCTGCCTAACTGTATTGTTGGGATGCAACTAATGTTTATTGATGTTCTTATTCCAGGAATTTTCCTCTTTTTGTTTGTATACCTTGGACTTACAAGATTAATTACTGCTTCCGGATCCTTGCATTCCTCCATGTTATTTTGTATTTTACGTTCACCAATGTCGTTTTTTGACACAACGCCTGTGGGTCGGATTATGAACCGTTTCTCCAGCGATATAGACATATTAGATGACCGCCTTCTTCGATCCTTCCGAGTCTGGGCGGTGATGTTGTCTACCTTGCCGGCTATTTTGGTTGTAATATCAGTCAACACACCTTATTTTCTTATTGCTATTATACCCGTGGGCATTATTTATACTTTAATTCTGGTAAGACTTAGGTAAACTTTACATTTTAAATGTTAATTCCATTTGCAACATCAATATGTATTCAACCATAGTTACAGATTTTATCCTTAAAGTCACCAATTCAGAAAAGCAATATATTACATATATGGTTATGTTTATTACGTTTTTATACATAAAACAATTTCTAAAAAAGGTCAGTAAACATGTCGACCTATATGCCTTGTTAAAAGGATTAAGTGTGTTCCAGTTACGTCCATAAAGGGACAACACTTTATGAATTAACAAAATGAGTTCATAAAATTTACTCCTCCCTTATAATTAACAATTGCCTTCTGTCTTAAGTTTTATTTCACTTTGATAAAAAAGTATATATTATTTTCAATATGTTAATGTTGAAATAGTCATTGACTCAATTAATAAATTGTATTTTTCAATCACGTGAATTTTTAAAGATTTCTGAAGCAATAAAAAAACACAAATAATCTTTTCCTTCGTTCTTAGTGTTTTGAGTTTTTAGGCTCAAGTGAACTTTTCTGATCACATTCTGTCCGTTGTCCGTCCGTCCGTCTGTCCGTCCGTCCGTCTGTCCGTCTCTCCGTCTGTAAACTTTTCACATTTTCGACTTCTTCTCAAGAACCACTGAGCCGATTTTGACCAAACTTTATACAAAGCATCCTTGGGTAAAGGGAAATTTAAATTGTTAAAATAAAGGGCCAAGTCCCCTCACAAGGGGAGATAATCAGGAAAAGACAAAAATAGGGTGGGGTCATTAAAAAATCTTCTTTTCAAGAACCACTGGGCCAGAAAAGCTGAAATTTATGTGGAAGCATCCTAAGGTAGTGTAGACTTTCAATTGTTAAAATCATGACCCCCGGGGAAGGACGGGGCCACAATGGGGAATCAAAGTTTTATATAGAAATATATAGGAAAAATCTTTGAAAATCTTCTTCTCAAGAACCACTGGGCCAGAAAAGCTTAAACTGAAGTGGAAGCATCCTGGGGTAGTGTAGATTCTAAATTGTCCAAATCATGGCCCCTGGACGAAGGGCGGGGCAACAATGGGGAATCAAAGTGTTACATAAAAATATATAGGAAAAACCTTTGAAAATCTTCTTCTCAAGAACCTCTGGCCCAGAAAAGCTGAAACTTATGTGCACGTGGAAGGATCCTGGGAGAGTGTAGATTTCAAAATGTCTTAATTATGATCAGTGGGGAAGGTGGGGTTGCATTACGTATTACAAGGGGAAATCTGGTAAAGAACAGAATGGTCAAAGCTTCTCAGGTGAGCGATGTGGCCCATGGGCCTCTTGTTTAATTTTTTTTAATCTTTTCTGTTGCTTGATTTCAGAGGTTCTATTTTCCTACGGCCAGGCAACTAAAAAGGATCGAGGGCGTGACCCGCTCCCCGGTATATAACCACTTTAATGAGTCTATCACCGGTGCCAGCTGTATCCGAGCTTACCGAGCGGTGGACCGATTTATTACCGAGTCCCAGGTCCGAGTCGACACAAACTCAACATTTTATCACGCCGCAAATACAGCATCATGGTAAGTTTCTGTAGTACTTCCTTTCTTAAAACGATAAATCATTCAACGTACTTCATCATTACATTTTTATACTTAATTCAAAAGTTTTAGATTTCGCACATACAAAGAAATTCCTCAGAATAAAAATAAAACTCAACAAATCAAACTGGTCATCAAAATTGCCGATGACCGAGTTTTGGAAAAGAAAAAATATTATTGATAAAGTGTTATGTGAATTTGAAAAAAAAAATCTTTTGTACATTTCTATTTTTACAACCAATAACCATAACAAAACATAACAATATTATTAAGCGAACACAGCTTAGTTAGATTATTACTTACCAGTAAGTTAAAAGACACATCGTTTTATTTCTAATAGGTGGATTGCTCTCCGACTAGAGCTATTGGGAAATGTTCTGGTGCTAGCAGCCGCTGTGTTTTCTGTTCTTTCTGATACTTTATCTGGGGCGGGGATAGGACTCTCCCTAACATACTCACTACAGGTATATAACGTACACATTACAGGTTAAACATAATCATTACAGGTATCACATACTCATTACAGGTATATAACATAATCATTACAGGTATAACATAATCATTACATGTATCACATACTCATTACAGGTATATAACATACTCATTATAGATACATGTTTAACATATTCATTACAGATGTAACATTCTCATTATAGTAATAAATCATACTCATAAGAGGTATATAACATACTCATAACAAGTAAATTACATTTTCATTAAAGGTATTACATACTCATTACAGATACAACAACAGATATATGTCATATTCATTAAAGGTATATCAAATACTCATGACAGATATATATACATGTATTCAACATACTCATTAAAGTATTTGACATACTCATTACAGGTAGTTAGCATACTTATTTTAGATATATAAAATACTCTTACAGGTATATAACATACCTATTACAGGTATAACACACTTATTATGTATATAGCGCACTCATTACTGGTATGATATACCAATTACAGAAAAGTAAAATCAGTTTAAAAATCTCTTTACAGCACATGCATTTTTCACTAAGTAACTTGCAATAATAATAATACATACATACATGTGTATCACTTAAAAGTATAAGCTGTAAAATCCTTGCAAACAGATACATAGCTGGTTCCAGTCAATGTTCAACCAAACATTTTTCTTTGCACCTCACTATGATATTAACAGTAGAAAAGGAGGAGCTTCAAGAGTACTGTTCAGCAATATATTCGAGAAGTGGTGTAAATAAGATGTGGTTACTTAAAATTTCGTAAGAACTAATGGAAAATTTGAAATCACAAGATTTACGTTAAAATCTTTCGACAATTCAACTTTATACACAGAAATCACAAGATTTAGCTTAAAATCTTGCGACAATTCAACTGATTACACCAGCATTTCCCTTGATAAATTAAAATCCAGCCTCTTTGATATCATTGACAGCTGCTTTTTCAATAAAATTATTTTGTTAAAAACATTCTCCTTTTACACACAAGTACTCTGAAGTTAACCTCACGATGCTTGTATTTCTGTTTGATAACATCTACATGGTTTTAAGAGACCGGATCTTCAATCAATTTATTGGAATTCTCATTGGTACCAATTGCGCCCCGTTTTGCAGACCTATTTTTGTAATCATATGAAGCAGAAAAAATGTTCAAAATTTTATACTTGAAATGAAGATAACACTTGCCTTGGCCTTTGAATAGACATTTAGATATATATATACGACGTTTTGTCAATTAACAATGACAATGATTATTTCCATTCATATGCCAATACGATTTATCACGAATTTGAAGCTGCTAACTTAGAAATATTTATATCCATAATTATCAAAATTTATTACACACTAAATCTGAGCAGTGTGAAATGCGTTTGATTACAGGTTGTAATATCCCTGAATATCGTCGTTCAGTTTATGAGCGAGATGGAGATGAATATCGTATCAGCAGAAAGGGTAGAGGAATTCACAAGACTCCAACCTGAGGTGAATTAAGTCATATCAAAGTAATACATATGTAGTCACAACCAATGTAAACAATGAGTAATGAGGTAAATATAAAAGATGAGTAGAATATTGAAAAGACAAATTATAGATTTCTTTTAATGATTAAAAATATCAATAAACCAGTAATCAAAGCAATTTTTATGTTTTATTTTGCCAAAACATGATTTTGGATTCCCAGCAAAGATCCATGAGACCGACCCAGGTCTTCTCTGAAAAGATCAATTTAGTTCACTTTAAACATGATAATTTTCATTGACATTTGCATGTAATATAATATTTACAGGCTGAATGGATTGAACCCAAGAATCGTCCATCTCCTACTTGGCCTGACACGGGGGAGGTGGAATTTATAAACTACACCACCAGTTACCGAGCGGGTTTAGACCTCGTGTTGAGAGGACTGGACTGTGTCATTGAGGGGGGCGAAAAGGTTTAGTAACATCTTCATTTGCCTACAAAAAAACCGTCGTTGATAAAGTATTTCTTTTTTAAAATGAAAAAAAAACAATTTCTACGTTATTTTAGAGCAAGTTTAGATATTACAAAACACAAATATGCATCGACATCTAAGTTGTTTGTTTAGAATTTGTCGTCATTTCACTTATGTGTCAAAGTTATGTAACAAAAACCTGGGGGCACAATTAAAATTAACCAATCTTTTTCTTTATTTCAACTTTTAAAATTCAGGGATATAATTTTTACTTACATTTGAAATGTAATGTTAATTTTTTTCTAGATAGGTATTGTAGGTAGAACAGGCGCAGGAAAATCATCCGTGACGCTGGCGCTCTTCCGCATCATTGAGCCATCAGGGGGAGACATTAACATTGACAATATGTCGATATCTTCGATTGGGCTCCATGACTTACGATCTAAATTAACAATACTACCTCAGGTATGTCATTTCTTTTAAATGAATTTTGGGGTATATTTCTTTCCTGTTTTTTTTAGCAAAAATTAATTGACTCATAGTTGTGTATCAATATAGAGTAAAGTACTGCATAATTATGGACTTATTTCTCTATTTCATTCAGTTTAGGCTTTATGAGTCAAATTTTATTGATTTATTTTAACATAGTACTTTTACTTTAGACTAATGTATTGATTAATTACATCAATATTGTTTATTTCCACATCCTTTAGTCTAAATGCTCAGTAATTTTCGACATACTTTTATTTTTTTATCTGAATTATATTAAATTATTTAAAGGCTTATCTTTGCATTGTCTTATAACCCTGAACTCTACTACCAAATCATTACAATGTTTATTTTGCTTTCTGTAAAGTACTGAGTAATTATCGACATTTTTTTAATCATGTTGTATTTTTCAGGATCCTGTCATATTTTCTGGATCCATCCGTTCTAACTTGGATCCGCTCGAGAAATTTTCAGATCAGGATCTTTGGGTGGCGATAGAGAGAGCTCATATGAAAGACTTCGTCACTAGCTGTGTAGGTCAGCTAGATTACGAATGTGGGGAAGGAGGACAAAACCTCAGGTACCAGCTAGGGTGAAAAAGAGAGGGCCAAAGTGAGGCTCAAGTGAGAACTCAAGCACGAACTAAAGTGAGAGTTCAATTAAGAACTTAAGTGTGAGAGTTCAAGTGAGAACTCAAGTAAGAGCTAAGGAGAAAACTTCAGAAAACTTTGAAAAATTTGTTCCTTTTCTTCTAAGAATCATAGTATCTAATGTTAGAATGTGGATAAAGCAAAACAAAGCATACCAAATTAAGTGCAATTTTAGCGAGTTTTAGTATTTTACTTTCACGAAACTTGTCTATTTAATATGATCCCGTGGGGACCCGGGTCCCCAGTACCCCCTTGCTTGTGGTAAAAGTCGACTAAATGGGGCGGTCCTTCAGATGAGACCGAATACACCGAGGCCCCGTGTCACAGCAGGTGTGGCACGATAAAGATCCCTCCCTGCCCAAAGGCCGTTTGTGCCAAGCATATGCCTAAATTTGCAGCCCTTCACCGGCAATGGTGACGTCTCCATATCAGTGAATTATTCTGAAGAGGGACGTTAAACAGCATCCAATCAATCAATCTATTTAATATGAATAATGTAAGATGCAATTATCTCACTTATCAAAATTGTATGTAAAATTTTTCTTTTGTTTATTTTTTAAGCAATGTTTAAAAAATTATATTGATGTATCCATGTTTATTTTATGTGTATGTTTTATATATTTATATTATAAATTATGTAGCATTGGTCAGCGACAGCTGGTGTGTCTGGCTAGAAGTCTACTACACAAGACAAAGATCCTGATTCTGGACGAAGCCACGGCAGCCGTAGATGTAGAGACAGACGAACTGATCCAGAGGACGATTAAATCAGAGTTCAGTGACTGTACGCGTTTCATTTCATCTTCGAGTCTGATTACCATAACTCTCTCTACTGGCTTTTTGCGGATTCTATAGGAAAAACGCATTAAAACTCAGTTAGGTGTTTTATTCCATTTCGACCTTTCCCTTCTTCAATACATCAGATATAAACAACAATGTTTATGAAAAAAAAAACCAATGTCGTCATTTTATTTTTAAATAAAGACTAGAAACTGTCGTCAATTTTGTCTTTTTCAAGATATTGGGCGATTAGACGCTTTTTTAAATGCTTGTTTAAATGTGTTTAAATGTGTTTAAATGTGTTTGTCTTTTTTTTCTAACAATATACTTGAAAACGTGACGTTTAGTTTTGACGCGGCGAGGTTACCTATGTTCAATGTTTTAAACATCTATAAAGTGAATTCTTTCATCCCTATATATATTTCTATGTAAAATACCAATGAACACTGAATATCTGGAAAAAGATGTGAAATAATAACAAAAAATATTTAAATATCGATATCTTTTTCCTTTTAAGAGCAAGATATATAAAAGTGTATATATTTACACAGGGAAAATACTATATTTTAATGTTTTGGGGGTTTTTGCTTTGGAAAGTAAATTTTTACCTGTATTTAACAAGTGAGAAACAGGTAAATATGTAATTTTCTTTAATTTTGAATAAAGACTACTATTTTATTCACTTATGATTTAATAATCATGTACAAAACAGAGTACAGAATCAATTTTAACAACAGGGACAGAAAGTTTGTATATAAACAGGTGTAAATGATCAGTTAGTGACCACAGGTAAACCCGGTACACATAAATGTAGCTATAAAAGCTACATAAGATTGTCATGAACACTTACATTTCATTCCTTTAAAAAAATCTACAAAATGACTTGATTTTGTCATTACCAAACCATTTTAATTACTTTAAGGAAGGCAGATGCATATATGTAAGATTAGAATGAATTTAGATGTATTAAATTTAAATGATTTACCTGTATTTCCCAGGTGAAAAATAAATACCTTTATTTGATTGGATTTTATTCTCCGTTAGTTTCACGAAAGAAAATATTGGACAAAAAAATTATGAACGAAAGTCAATCATAATGACCTGATTTGAAAACAAATGAAATGTCACTACGACAGATTGAGTCTTGACAGTTTACCTGCTTATAACCAATTACGTGTGAGCATACAGTTAAATTATTGGTAATTATGGTAATGTACCTTTTGATATTGTACGCTAACTGCAAAATCTTATTCAGCATAAATATAGCTGTAAAAGAGAAATAAAATAAACATAGATAATTCAAGTGTTTCTTCATAATAAATCAGATCAACACAACAAGGAACATGTATTCAATTTCATTCATAAAATATAAATAAATAAATACATGGATATAAGTTAATGAAGTTAGGTAAAACTGGTTAATTTTTCAATTCAAAAAACTTGCCAATCAATCCAAGTCCATTCACCATATATTTAATAACACACTTTTTATTGATACTCTTTGAAACACATGTTTTCAGTGTTGCATCAAAGATATTTTTCACATTGAATTGTGGTTTTTACACCTTTGGAATGGATTTTCAGCATAAGAGACACCTGGATTTCTTTCTTTGAATTTCAAATGCCTTTCATTGCACACAACACACACATGATCTTTCCCATCTCCAACATCAGGTAAGTGATTTACACCATCCAGTCTAAGAAGTTGATTCGATATTGCAGATCTAGATCTTCCAGCCCTTTTGCGAATGTTTCGTTGCCCAATACCAACGCATAGTATTTTTTTATTTGTTCAGCTTTGTCACTTGATCATTGCGACCCACGGCGCCCATGTATTTAGAATATGCTGCTCCTGATGGAACGTCTGGGAACTCGGTTGTACTTCCGTCTTTATTGTACCGCTTCACGGCCAAGTTTCCCTTTTTTGGTATATGACACGTAGACAAAAAGTACACCATTTTCTTTTCCTTCCAACACGTAGCAATCATGTCATAACACTGTCTCCAATCGTAATAGCCTCTAGGAAGTTTTCGAGCTTCTGATTTTGATTTTACGAGATCCTGTGGAAACCCACGACGATTCGGTCTGACAGTTCCACACAGACAGGTACCAATTGTTGTCAGGTAGTGCGCTAATATAGGACTAGTGTAAAAAGTGTCAGTAAAAACACAGTGTCCTTTGTTTTCTAACCCACGGAGCAAGTCAATCACAACATGGGCACTGAGACCAAATGTACGTTAATTTCAGTTCCGTACTTTCCAACATATGCATCAAAATTCCAACAGTACGCACTAATGGCATCTACAAGCATCTAGAATTTAATTCCAAACTTACATGGTTTATCTTTCATGTACTGTTTAAAAGACAACCTTCCTTTAAAAGGTACCATAAATTCATCAACACTAATTTCTTCATGGGGAATGTATTCAGATTTTAAAGAAATGCGTATTTTATCAAGTATGTATCTTAAATTGGATAGCTTGTCGTTTCGGTGTTCCACCCATCTACTTCACTTATAGAAAAATTGAAATAGCTTCCGATTTGCATAAACCGGTCTCTGCTAATGACATCTGATATTCTTGTTCCCAACATAAAGTTCTTTCTTCTCTTTCCAATAGAGATCATCTCTGTCCAGCTTGATAATATCCATCATAATCAACACTCCAGAAAACACTTTGATTTCATCTATAGTCACATCATTTCACACACCTTTGTTGTCATTAACATCTTCTCTTCTCTTTTTATTGGCATTTCTGTTCGTACTGTCCACAATATGATTAAAAATTTCGTCCAAATAGAAAATTTGGTTGTAATTGAGCACAGATGTTAAACTATCTAACACAGGAACAGGTCATGGCTTCTCTGAATACGGAAGTCGACATCTTACCGAAAACTCGTCAGTCCAAACAAAATTTTCAGGTGCTGTGTAGCCATTGTACACCTCATTTTCCTCTTCATCTGAAGAATTACGATCTTCAATTATTCGTTCTATCTGATCTCTTTCACTTTCGTTTAAATTTACCAAATCAAATGCCCCCAAGTCATCGAAATATTCAGCATCAGACCGAATCGCTCTAAACGTCCGACATTTTGAAATCGACTTCATAGAAAAAAAAGTGTTAAAATGCCACAATTTACATCATCCACAATCGTAAAATATCAATCTGGCATCCATTTTTGTTTGTTTACATAGCTACTCATTAATTTATAAGCCGCAGATTTGTATTTTGCTTTCAGTGTATGAAATACTTGGCGGAAAAATTAAAACTGTCTAAATACCTGCTACAGCGGGCTGTAGAGGTTATAAGGTTTTTCTGACTGCCCGCTGAAGCGGGCTATCGGGATGAAATTTTTAATTTTGATTAGATTTCTTTTTCAAAGATATTTATCAAAGATATATATCAAAGATATGAACACAGTGACATTACTTTTGGATCAACCCTCGTAGCTAAATACACATTTTATGCAGTTGTACTAAATGTTTTTCAACTTATAAATGTGTTTCTCTCTCTCTCTCTCTCTCTCTCTCTCTCTCTCTCTCTCTCTCTCTCTCTCTCACACACACACACACACACTAAGTTTATTCTGTTCACTTTTGATCCGCCACCGAGTTCTCTCTCTCTCATATTACGGAAGGAACTTTTTGCCCTTGATCCGCCAACTTCTTTATTGCGTAGACCCAGATGGCCACGCAGTAAATATGTAAGCGAGGTTAAACCGAATGCTATGTGCAAATGTCAAGCTACACATGTGCGAGAAAGCTAGAGAGTTCACATTCGGCAAACCTCGGCTGATTCTGTCGCCTACATTATTTCGAATATTAGAATATGTCATTCATTGGTAAATCTTGCTTATAAATCTGCATATCGTATTGATTTATTCATTGGCGGATCCCATTTATTCTTTTATATACAAGGTAAACATTTTACATGACACAAATATTTTAAAAAGTAGAAAGTACTTGCAGTATATAGATAAATAATCAACTTGAATTAAAAACTTTATTCACCTACAGTTTGTACTAGTTTTGGCTTGCTATTAGAAAAGATATAACACGTTTTTACCGCCAATAGTTATGTGCATTAAGGCTTGCAAATTAATTTGATATATAGCAACCCAAATACAGCTTGATAGAGGCCTGTTGCACCGAATTTCAATGTAGGGGAGGGGTTGGGGTTCGGAAAAAATCTGATTTTCCAATGATAGATTTCTTACGCATCAATCCAGAACAGATATCAAGTGCCAGCCGTTGTGGGTTACCTTATCAAAATAGCCTTATTTTTTTAAATGACAAACCTGAAGGCTTATCGGAGATACAATTTTACAAGTTTGCTATGAAAGTACCATTGATCAGTCAAAGAAGGCAGATCATTGTAGAAAATGCGAACAAACCTACATGAATATTTGAACATCAAAAAATTTTCTTCAATTGAATTTCGGATAGAAACACATGCATATGGTCCACGTATAGTAGTCCTTTTTTAAAGGACAGCAACTTGTTCCTTTATTTTCTTACCCATAATGACGTTTTCTGACAGGAGTAGTCCACTGTTGTATTCATGTCGGTCATATTATCTAGCATCAGTAATCAAAAGACGGGAGGTCACCAGAGCATGAAGTTCAGAGGTCACGCAAGGGTCACAAACAAACGAAATGCATATCTTCTTACGATGTATCCTACTTACAATAGCAAGGTGAGCGGGGAATCTATTACAAACAATGTACATGTACATATACTATTTATTAATCCATAAATAAGAACTCCATTTATCAGGCTGCAAACTGTTACAGTAAAACTAATATTATAGCATTTAGCAGTCACATAAAAAAATAATATAAAAGTATTTCATTTAACAAAATTGATCATTGCTTCTGGAGAACAATTTTGTTTGATGTATATATCAATTTTTTTGATCCGCGTAAATAATGAAGATAGTGCACAGCTTGCATCCACCGATGCAATTACGATAATTGAATTATTACTTTACATATATACCCGTTGATACGTGCATTTCTCCTACCTTGTCCTAAAGGTACTTGGTCACAGATTTGAAGTTAATATTTATCTATAATATTACGACTAATATTATATTTTTAAGAGCCATTCTCTGTAATGATTTGAAATTTTATTTAGGAGCTGTGGCACGCATAGTCTCAGAATTTCTCCAAACTCTCTATGATAAAAGGCATTGATACCCTGAATGAACTGATATCAGGCAAAAATTGGTTGCTATGTTTTATAGTTACCATGGCAACATGTCTTAAAGTTCGAAAAATGGCATTTTTTAACATGTTCAGAGCCACATAGTTAACATTTGCGGCAAAGCAAACAATTGTTAATGACTGTTTCCAAAAGTGGAAGGTAAGATGTCTCAAATGCATGATAAACATGTTTGGTAAATCAACTATTACATACGTTACTATGGTAACAAAGTATTCAAAAGTAAAAAAAATATTCATTGCATTTTATGAAGTCATACTCGTAAAAATGAAAAGCAATTATAGGATGAAATGTTACCGAATAATAGAAAAAAGAGCCTTGAAACACATACCAAGAAAAAATATGATATTTCATTTTGGTTGGCAATGGTTGCCAAGGTTTTTATGCCCCAGAGAGACTTCGAAGTAACACTATGTATGTTTAAATATGATCCTATCTTTTATAAAAAGCACATTTCCTCATGATCAATTTTATAAGATGTTGGTGTGCTCCAAATTTTCCCATTTCAAAAAATTCAGATTACATTCTTTAAATAGAGCGTTGTTATGGAAATAAGCAGAAAATATATGCTTAAAAACCTGAAAAATCTTTCGTTTCCTTGGATACGTACCCTTAAATGTAGATTCCCAAAATTTTTATGATTAATATTTATTAACAGCTAACTTGACTTTTAATTTTGACTATCATCCAATCTTTAAGTGGATGCAAGAAGTTGGCACACAGGGTTTAATATTGATATAAAGTTTAAAAAATCGAACATTTTCCCTTCTTGGTAACCATAGCAACAGTGTTGTTTTATTCATCAAATTTTATCAATATATGATATTTAACTTCAGTTCTAACAGATAAGACTATTCCAGCTGAGCTCTTTAATTTGTTTCTTGATTAAATGGCAATTTAATTCTTAATACAGCGGAAAAAAATTCACCTTTAAGCACTGGTACTTTGTTTCCATGGTAACACTACAAAGTAGCAATTATACCCAATTTTTCTTATGGTTTTGGTGTTGCAAGGTCCTAAGGATGCATATTTGCCAGTCTTGAATTTTCATGTTTTTCCTCAAGACAGTAGCATTAACCCAATCTTAGTTACTGGTTTTGCATGGTTACACTGTGTTACCATGGCAACCATAAAAGGTATTTATAGAATAATATTGCTGATACTTATATACTTAAGGTCAAACATTTTCATTGTTTTTCTTAAGTCAATGATTGAGTTTTAGCATGTAACACCTACCATTAGACTAGTGAATATGGAGTGTTTTTCAGCATATTTCAGCATTTTAAATGTATTCCAAATGTACCCTTGGTTACCACTTACTTAGAGATATATTCTAAACAGTTTCTTCACAGTATAAGTTACATCAAGGTGTCATGTTTTTGTTAGAATGGTTTGTTTGCTTTTTCTAGTTTTTATTAAGCCACAGTAATGATTTAAAGTGGCTGAAAATCTCGATTTTTCAAACTTTTTCGGCTGTTGCCATAGCAACCGAGACACTAAGCAACAAAATTTTGTTTGATATTTATTTCTGGTGTTAAGTACTAAGCATGGGTGAAGTTTCATCAAAATCGGTGACCATGCGTGGCAACGAAGTTTAAGTGGTTACAGAGAATGGCAATTAATAGCAATTCAGACAAAATTAATTAAAAATCTTAGTTCATATAAAAGTTATTAAAACTTTTCCTAAGTATTATGAATAAAATTATAATTTGTGAAAGTGCAAGGATGTGTCAATCAAACCCGCCAAAAAATTTGAAGTTTTAATAGTCATTCTCTGTAAAAACCAAAGGGGGCCGATAAAACGAATGTCTCTGATATACGTAATTTTTTTGTATTTAGAGTGTACTCAGGTGTCCAACTGAGAAATGTGCGTGCCGTAAAAAATGAAATTAGAAATCTTATCTGGTAATGGTAAATAAGATTTGACATATTAAGATATACGACGTTCGGCCCTCTATCGTTACGTGTGTATATAAAGTACTTGTAACATTTACAGATTTAAATTAAAGTAGTGTGTTACGTTATGTCCGGTGTCAAATAATATTGAACAAATAGTAAATAAATCCACATATCCGTTCACAGATACACACGTTATAATGTCTAATCAAGAGAAAGACAAGAATAAATGAACCGTTCTTATAGATAATAAGAGGCAGATCCAAATATCAAAGGAGTGTTCCCGTTTTGCACACATTTGATAAGGTATTGAACAATAGGTGAGAAATGTGTTTTATAACAATTATAGTCCGGTGTCTGGTTAGTATTTACCAGGGTTATTTTCATTTTATCTATGCTTCATGAACAAGGAGAAAATCATGAATTTAGTATATACGAATATTTATTGTAAAAAATGAATTTATTAAATATTTTGTAAAATATTAATTATTACATTAAGAAAGGAGATCGCCACTTCTTGAACAACAAATAATTGTTAAACCTGATAATTCAGAAATTGACCCTGATTACCGATTATTATTCATGATTAATTATTTAGTATTGGTTTCTTTTTAGTTAAAGATTGTAAAAAATGAAAAATTGTAATGCAAATATATATATTTTTTTAATTTTCAATATTATTTTTCAATTCTTTCCTATAGGTTCACCTTTCCCTATCTACATGTACCAACTTTGGTATAGACTATACCAATTAAATATTTATCTCACCTAGTCAAATTCCCGTTTAGCACACATTTCTCTATGCCTGAAATTCAAATGTGTGCAAAACGGGAGCAAACCATATCAAGTGTGGGGGGAGGGTGTTCAATACTTCTATTTTCCTGTAAAATAAATGCCATGTTCTTCAGTAATTTATACTTCATAGTTAATTGCTTTTTATTGAACAATGTCAAACACACTCGTCAGAATAGCGCTCTAGTGTTGAACACGACCACAAATTATCCCTATAATGGAAAGTATTTAACAAAATATATGTTAATTTATTTGTGTAATTATTGTTGTAAGAATTAGCTTTTAATGTGCACATGAGGAAATGATTTTTAAAAAGTAACACTCTACCAACAAACACGGAAAGGTACCCCATAGAATGTGCCTCTCTCAGATTCCCTACCCAATTCCAGACAGAAGGGGAACGAGACTAGAGTAAACTTATTGGGTTTGAGACAATTATTAAAAAAATAAAGTTGAGTGAATTAGATAGTGCTCACGATAGCGTTCACTGAGCTATAGTCCAATCGGGATTTGAAAGCGTAAGATTTTATCGTTAGATTAAACAAATCTTTTAATTGGATTAAGGACAACGTCAGCTATCAGGATGTTTATTTATCTGGGGACGTCAATACAGGGGCAGTAACGGAACATAGCAGAGACTTACTTTTAATTAACATTATATCACCGTGTGAAATTCACTGTTTTACATATAATAGTAATTCATTTTGGACTTGAAATATTATATACAAAATTTTGTTTTAATGTGATACTTAATATTGTGAAATTAATTTCTTTTAAAGGTTGCAATTTACAAATCTTTCTCAGGCTAAGTTACTGATTGTTCTTTAAATACTGGCGATACTTGTCGGGCACCACAGGGTCAGAGTGTTTATATTCAAGTACCTTTATATCCCATGTGAAACCATTATGCAATTATTCAATTATCGATGTTCTTTATGTTCAAGCCAACAAAGTATTTCATTGACTGTAACCTGTATTACATTTACTCATTATCAACACCTGTCATTTTATATTCATTGTCTAGTTTCCCTTTAATAATGTTGTCAAATTTCAATTAATCACTCCGGAGGCCGAGTGTACTAAGGTTTTCCATCATGTTCTACTTTAATCATTTTGCCATATCCAACTGATTATTAGTATACTGTTTTTGAATGGGTATGAGAGCAACATATGATTTGTTGGACCTTAAGGTGAAAATGTTGCCCGAGGCCGCAGGCCAAGCGCAACATTTTCACCATAAGGTCCAACAAATCATATGTTGCCCGAATCCCAGTCTATAACTGTTTTGTTATAACCTTCACTGCTCACTTGAAATTGATCAATTTAATCAATAAACGCTATATTATCAATAACTGCATATATGGAAAATTATGGCTTAAGACCCTTCCCCGCAGTCACGCATTTTAACGCATATACCATTTCCTATTTCTAACGCAAAATCACGCATTTACCGTTTCCCCGCAATCACGCATTTTCACGCACTTTAAAAAGTTCATTTAATCTTTAATTCATTGCCAAATGCCAACTATTTTATACTTGCTTGAGTCTCATAAAATAAGAAAAGTTATTTTCAAATTAAAATATTATTTCAGAATATTATTTACGCTAAACTTTAGAGAAATTTGTACCCCGCTATAAAGTGCTTGCGGGGAAATGGTAAAGTAATATTTCTATGATGCGAGGATTCAATGTATGTTGCATAGCAATTCTGTAAGTTGTAAAGAGTTAATCAGTAAATAAAACATCAAGATGAGAAAGAACAAAATCAATTATATATTTATTGTATCACAAAACTTATATTTCACAAAAATACTCTTCCTTTCATCATTACCTTGCTTTTAGCTACAACTCTTGTAGCTCTTAACTTCAGCTATTTCCGCGTTGCCGATATTGAACGATGATTAATTACTTGTGACGTAACAGTAACAGTGACGTTGCGGTCTAACAATTCTAGATCTTATGTAAGACCGGTCAACAGTGAAATTGTTAGACCGATGAAATAAACATTTCTTTTGTTGGACTTTTTGTTAGTAATAAATATATAGAAGGATATCTATAAGGGTATAACAATATTTGTTGTTCCATATAAATCATTTCTATCATTGTGAATAAATAAATTCGGAATGCATATTTCTCCTAACTTTGGACTTTTATATGTGTTCGGAAAGAGTCCTTGAAATACAGCTCGGCTACTTCCGGCCCACAGTGCCACTCACGTCCTTGCTAACATTTCCTCTTGTTCGATCAACGACACATCTTTTAGACCCCAAACTACACAGTCAAAATTACACTGTATTCGTTTATCTTATGAAAACAGTTTTGAATATGTTTCAAAGTATTTTTTAGTATATTAAAACTACTTATATTGATTCTAAAATCTTAATCCGTCTTTAGCTTTTTTGATACTAATACTTCGTTTCGAGAAAAGAAAAATAGTTCTCAAAAACCTAACACTGTTATGAAAGAACTTCCAAACCAATGATAGTTTACCAGTGACTCAGGGTACACAGGCATGACTCCTATCGTCTTTGTCACTGACCACTATACCTTCATTTTTATTTTGTGGCAGATTGATTTTTTTTTTAAAGAAAGTAATAGCAGTATTTCTTTCTTAAAACAATTAATAGTAGCTAAAGCTATTGGTGAATTAACATTATGCATAAGACGATTATTTAAATATTCATCAAAGAAGTAAAATAATAAAAAGTAGTTATTGAATGCTTCAAAAATACATTGAAACATTTTATAACATAAAACTCTTCTCATAAAAACACGAAATAAATATATCTCGGAAATAATGATCTTGTTTGTATCGTCAATTTTGAAAATTAAATATTCAGATTTTTTGTTTGTATAAATCTTTATTTATTAATTAAAATTTGATAGATTATTATTATTTCAAAATCAGTTAGTTCTTTAAAGCAATCCTAGAAAAATAAAGTAGAAAGATAGAACACAAATCTTTTTAAAATCAAATACAATATGAATATCAGTTTATTTAGAAACAGGAACAAAATAATAATGTAAATTCACATGATTTCCAAAGGTCAAATTTTCGCGGTTTGAGGAACATATATTGGTTCATGGGATTTGATAAGTGATTTAACAGTACTGTAATGATTATAGATAAGTCTTGTTAATTAACAAGGTTAGCATTTTTAGCCATCGAGTAGAAGAACCCGGATTTATCTTTCAGTAGTTTTTGTGGAGATCCAAACTCGACTATCAATCCTTGGTCCATCACCATTATTCTGTTAAAACATAATATTAAAATTCATTATAAGGCATCCATTAAGAATGTTCTAATGAAATTTTCATTCATAATATTATTTTCGACGAATTCGAGACAGTGGTAGGGTAGAATATCAAAAAAAAAGTATTATTAAAAAAATAAAAAATATCAATTTTCTTATTTTTTTTAACAATTAATTACATATGATCCATAAGATTATCGAGCGCTCAGTTTAGGATGAAATAGTAACTAATCTGTCCTATTCCATTACAGTGTTGTGTCTATGAGCTATAGACAGTTACTCACCTATCGTAATCCATCACAGTGTTAAGTCTATGAGCTATAGACAGTAACTCACCTATCGTAATCCATCACAGAGTTAAGTCTATGAGCTATAGACAGTAACTCACCTATCGTAATCCATCACAGTGTTAAGTCTATGAGCTAGAGAAAGTAACTCACCTACCGTAATCCATTACAGTGTTGAGTCTATGAGCTATAGACAGTTAATCACCAATCGTAATCCATCACAGTGTTGAGTCTATGAGCTATAAACAGTAACTCACCTATCGTAATCCATTACAGTATTGAGTCTATGAGCTATAGACAGTAAGTAACCCATCGTAATTAATAACAGTGTTGAGTCTATGAGCTATAGACAGTAACCCACCTATCGTAATCGATTACAGTATTAAGTCTATGAGCTATAGACAATAACTCACCTATCGTTATCCATTTCATAGTTGAGTCTATGATCTATAGATAGTCTCTCATCTATAATAGTACATTACAGAGTTAAGTCTATGAGCTATAAACAGTAGCTCACCTATCGTAATCTATTACAGTGTTGAGTCTATGAGGTATAGACAGTAACCCACCTATCGTAATCCATCAAAGTGTTGAGTCTATAAGCTATAGACAGTAACCCACCTATCATAATCCAGTACAGTGTTGAGTATATGAGTTATATACAGTTTCTCACCTATTGTAATCCATTACAGAGTTGAGTCTATGAGCTATAGACAGGAACAGTACCCACTATCGTAATCCATTACAGTGTTGAGTCTATGAGCTATATACAGTATCGTACCTATCGTAATCCATCACGGTGTTGAGTCTATGAGCTATAGACAGTACAGTACAGTCACTGAACTCTGATTTAATCGTCTTCTGGATCAGTTCGTCTGTTTCTACATCCACGGCTGCCGTGGCTTCGTCCAGAATCAGGATCTTTGTCTTGTGTAGTAGAGTTCTAGCCAGACACACCAGCTGTCGCTGACCAATGCTACACAAGAGATACAAAATAGACATGGATACATAAGATATCATCAAACTGCAGTTTTTTTTAACATGGGGTTTTGAATTTCAGATACTAATTGAAAACACTTTATACGTGGCAAAATTTAATTTCATCTAGAATTATCCATATTAAAAGACCAACAAATATATATGTTATATATAAATTTCAAAATTATCAAAATTCAATGCCGTGATGTCAAGTTTCCTTAAAGTGAAATTGACGGTGAAAAAAGACTTGATATTCAATTTATTGATTTATTAACATTTTAAAGTTAGATACTCTAATTCTTAAAAAAAAATCTTGTATGAATTTCTAATGTTTTCCAAAAATTGTCCAAACATTTCGCGCGAAGTTTTCACATGAACTCTTACTTTGGTTCTCACTTGAGGTCTGACTTGAATTTTTGATTGAGTTCTCACTTGAGTCACATTTGAGCTCTCTCTTTTCCACATGACCTTTTTCTTGAAGTATCTTTAATCTCTTACACTTGAATTTTCTTTTGCGTTCTCACTTGAATTTTCACTTTAGTTCTCACCTGAACTCGTACTTAAGCTCTCTCTTTTTCACATGAACTTTTCCCTGAAGTTGTGACCTTTCGACTTTTCTCTTGAAGCTTTACTTGTGTTCTAACTTGAACTCTCTCTTGAGATCTTACTTGAGTTCTTACTTGAGTTTTCACTTGAGCATCACTTGAGTTTTCAATTTGAGCCCTCTCTTTTTCAACCGAGCTGTTACCTGAAGTTTTGGCCTCCTTCCCCACACTCGTAATCTAGCTGCCCAATACAGCTAGTGACGAAGTCTTTCATATGAGCTCTCTCAAGCGCCACCCAAAGATCCTGATCTGAAAATCTCTGGAGTGGATCCAAGTTAGAACGTATGGATCCAGAAAATATAACAGGATCCTGAAAAAATACAGCGGGATTAAAAATGTCAATAATTACTTGGAACTTTAGTAGTAGAAGGCAGAATGAAAAACAATGTCAAATAATTATTTAGTAATTTGGACCAAAGTAGAAAGCGAAATAGACATTGTAAATACTTATTGGATCGGTACTATTGTCCAAGTTGATAGAGGAATGCAAAAAAGTCAATTAAATATCTTAATGTTGTTTTCAAAATATTTAAATAAAAAATAGTATAAGAAGATACTGAGTATTTACACAAAAGGAAGGTTTGGAATTAAAAAAAAATATTGTTGGAACTACTCAATACTTTAGACTTAACTTAAAGTACTACATAAAAAAAAATAAAGAATAATTCACTACTATGTACTAAAATAGAAGGTGTAATAGAGAAATAAGTCAGTAATAATGCAGTACTTTATGCTATAATAAATGATAAATATAAGTCAATTACTCTCGATAAAAAAAAATACATTAAAGATATCCCGAATTCATTTTAAAGGAATCACTTACCTGAGGTAGTATTGTTATTTTAGATCTTAAGTCATGGAGCCCTATTGAAGATATCGATATATTGTCAATGGTAATGTCTCCTCCAGCTGGTTCAATGATGCGGAACAGTGCCAGCGTCACGGATGACTTCCCCGCTCCTGTTCTACCTACAATACCTATCTAGAAAAAAAACCTAAAAAGTTTTGGTTGTTACTAAAATTTATATCCCTGAAAAAATCCTAGAAGTTTAAATAAATAAAAAAATTAGTTAATTTCGATTTTTCCTTTTTTTTATATATGACTTTGACACATGAGTGACATGACGACAAATTCTAAACAACCAACGTAGCTGTCGATGTATATTTGCATTTTTTGCAATATTTCAGCTAATTATTCAAAATGTACTTTAAAATAACGTAGAAAATGTGTTTATTTTTTCTTTTAAAAAAGAAATACATTATCACCAACGGTATTTTTGTAGCCGAATGAGAATGTTGCTAAACCTTTTCGCCCCCTTTAATGACACAGCCGAGTCCTCTCAGCACGAGATCTAAACCCGCACGGTATCGGGTGGTGTAGGATTTAAATTCCACCTCCCCCATGTCAGGCCAAGTAGGAGATGGGCGGTAATTTGGTTCGATCCATTCAGCCTGTAAATATTACATTATATGCAAATGGCAATGAAAATTATCATGTCAAAAGTGAATTAAATGAATCTTTTAAGAGAAGACCTGGGTCGGTCTCATGGATCTTTGCTTAGCATCCAAATTCATGTATTCGGAAAAAAAAACATAAAAATGGCTTTAATTCTGAAGATATTTTAAATAAATTTCATTCATTAAAAGAAATCCATAATTTGTCTTTTCAATATTCTACTCATCGTTTATATTTACCTCATTACTCATTGTTTACATTGGTTGTGACTACATATGTATTACTTTGATATGACTTAATTCACCTCAGGTTGGAGTCTTGTGAATTCCTCTACCCTTTCTGCTGACACGATATTCATCTCCATCTCACTCATAAACTGAACGACGATATTCAGGGATATTACAACCTGTAATCAAATGCATTACACATTGCTCAGATTCAGGGATATTACAACCTGTAATCAAATGCATTACACACTGCTCAGATTCAGGGATATTACAATCTGTAATCAAATGCATTACACACTGCTCGGATTCAGGGATATTACAACCTGTAATCAAATGCATTACACCCTGCTCAGATTCAGGGATATTACAACCTGTAATCAAATGCATTACACACCGCTCAGATTCAGTGTGTAATCAATTTTGATAATTATGGATATAAATATTTTTAACTTAGCAGCTTCAAATAATTCGTGATATATCGTATTGGCATAGGAATGGAAATAATAATTGTTAATTGACAAAACGACGTCGATATATCTAAATGTCGAGTTGAAGGCCACAGCAAGTGTTATCTTCATTTCAAGTATAAAATTTTGAACATTTTTTGCTTCATATGATTACAAAAATAGGTCTGCAAAAACGGGGCGCAATTGGTACCAATGAGAATTCCAATAAATTGATTGAAGACCCGGTCTCTTAAAACCATGTAGATGTTATCAAACAGAAATACAAGCATCGTGAGGTTAACTTTAGAGTACTTGTGTGTAAAATAAGAATGTTTTAACAAAATAATTTTATTGAAAAAGCAGCTGTCAATGATATCAAAGAGGCTGGATTTTGATTTTTCAAGGGAAATGCTGGTGTATAAAGTTAAATTGTCGCAAGATTTTAAGCTAAATCTTGTGATTTCAAAATTTGTGTAGTTCTTACGAAATTTTAAGTAACCACATCTTATCTACACCACTTCTCGAATATATTGCTGAACAGTACTCTTGAAGTATGCTAACTACCTGTAATGAGTATGTCATATACCTTTTATGAGTATGTTGAATACATGTAATGAGTATCTTATATAGCTTTAATAAATACCTTTAATGAATTTGTTATACATCTGTCATGAGTATTTGATATACCTTTAATGAATATGATATATATCTGTTGTACCTGTAATGAGTATGTAATACCTTTAATGAGTATGTAATTTACCTGTTATAAGTATGTTATATACCTCTTATGAGTATGTTTTATAACTATAATTAGAATGTTACATCTGTAATGAATATGTCAAACATGTATCTATAATGAGTATGTTATATACCTGTAATGAGTATGTGATACCTGTAATGATTATGTTATATCTGTAATGAGTATGTGATACCTGTAATGATTATGTTATACCTGTAATTAGTATGTTTTACCTGTAATGAGTATGTCATACCTGTAATGAGTATGTTAGGGAGAGTCCTATCCCCGCCCCTGACAAAGTATCAGAAAGAACAGAAAACACAGCGGCTGCTAGCACCAGAACATTCCCCAACAGCTCTAGTCGGAGAGCAATCCACCTATTGGAAATAAAACGATGTGTCTTTTAGCTTGCTGGTAAGAAGTAATCTAACTAAGCTGTGTTCGTTTGTTAATATTGTTTTGTTTTGTAATGGTTATCAGTTGTAAAAATAGAAATGTACAAAAGATTTTTTTTCCAAATTCACAACACACTTAATCAATAATATTTTTTTCTTTTCCAAAACTCGGTCATCGGCAATTTTGATAACCAGTTTGATTTGTTGAGTTTTATTTATATCTTGAGGAATTTCTTTGTATGTGCAAAATCTAAAACTCTTGAATTAAGTTTAAAAATGTAATGATTAAGTACGTTGAATGATTTTCGTTTTAAGAACGGAAGTCCTACAGAAAATTACCATGATGCTGTATTTGCGGCGTGATAGAATGCTGAGTTTGTGTCGACTCGGACCTGGGACTCGGTAATAAATCGGTCCACGGCTCGGTAAGCTCGGATACAGCTGGCACCGGTGATGGACTCACTAAAGTGGTTATATACGGGGGAGCGGGTCACGCCCTCGATCCTTTTTAGTTGCCTGGCGGTAGGAAAATAGAACCTCTGAAATCAAGCAACAGAAAAGATTAAAAACGATTAAAAACAACTTACTGGACAAATAATTCAGTCAATCAAAACACTGAGAACAAAGGGAAAGATTATTTGTGTTTTTTTATTGCTTCAGAAATCTTTAAAAATTCACGTGATTGAAAAATACAGTTTTTTAATTGAGTCAATGACTCTTCAACATAAACATATTAAAAATAATATATATACTTTTTTATCAAAGTGAAATAAAACTTGAGACAGAAGGCAAATCTTAGTTATAAGGGAGGAGTAAATTTTATGAACTCACTTTGTTAATTTATAAAGTGTTGTCCCTTTATGGACGTAACAGGGACACACTTTATCCTTTTAACAAGGCATATAGGTCGACATGTTGTCTGACCTTTTTTTCAAATTGTATTACGTACAAAAACGTAATAATTATAACCATATATGTAATATATTGCTTTTCTGAATTGGTGACTTTAAGGAAAAAAATTGTAAATTTGGTTGAATACATATTGATGTTGCAAATGGAATTAACATTTAAAATGTAAAAGTTACCTAAGTCTTACCAGAATTAAAGTATAAATAATGCCCACTGGTATAATAGCAATAAGAAAATAAGGTGTGTTGATTGATATAACAACCAAAATGGCTAACAAGGTGGACAACATCACTGCCCATACTCTGAAGGACCGAAGAAGGCGGTCATCTAATATGTCTATATCGCTAGAGAAACGGTTCATAATCCGACCCACAGGCGTTGTGTCAAAAAACGACATTGGTGAACGTAAAATACAAAATAACATGGAGGAATGTAAGGATCCTGAAGCAGTAATTAATTTTGTAAGTCCAAGGTATACAAACAAAAAGAGGAAAATTCCTGGAATAAGAACATCAATAAACATTAGTTGCATCCCAACAATACAGTTAGGTAGCTTTAAATATTGTCAATTTTGGCATTTCTATCATTTTATATATTAACAAAATCAAAACAAAATAAAATATAAAAACATTTTTATCGTACCCTGGAGAACTCCTAGGACGGTGTAGATTGTAAGGTAGTAGTTCTTCCGGTTCGAATATTCCTGTGTCGTGACCAGAGAATGATTTTTGATAATTTCATCCTCTGTCCAAAATGTCAACCAGAAATTACCATATGCATTCAGTCCTTGAAAAAGCATAACAAACAGCATTGATAGGACGGTACCGATCACTCCCATAGCTTTTATGTAGGTAAAAATCACGGAAAGTTTTACCTGAAAGAAAGAACCATTCTTGGTACAAGTTATCAAACGTTTTTCAAAACATAGTATATTGATTGATTGTATGTTGTATAATGTCCCTCTCAAGAAATGTTCACTCATATGGAGACGCAAAAAGAAAATAAGTAGAAACATAAATATTTTTTATTTGATATTGAAACTATTTTTTTCTGCTTACGTTAATATTAAATATTTGAATATCTAATTAACAGAATACAAAAGAAATTAAATATGATAACTGAAAAATGAAAATTTATTTTTTTTTAATAGATGTTAGCATTTTCAGAAATTTCCAAGTCAATAAATAATTTGAGTCCATACCGTCCCCTCCGCTGATTTTTCGTCTTGGATCAGTTTTCCGTCTTCCGGTTCGGATTCTCCACCACTATCGTATGGTAGGATCCGCTCCTGAGATAATGACCTCTGTAGTTTTTCAAGCATAATCCTTTTCGACCTCATAAAATGTCGCTGAGACTCGGCATTTTTCATTGACTTCATCAAATGGAGCCCTGATTCTGATTTGGAATTTTGAAACTCGGAAAGGTCAAATTCATCTGCGGACAAACCACAGTCCGACATACAATCCAGCTGTTCCCACATCTCGTACTTTATGTTGGCAACTAAGAAAAAAAATAATCAAAAGATAAACAACAGAGCAATATGATGACTATCATAAAAAAAGATGAAAGTTATGTAAAACATTAAAAATGAAAAAGGTTAAGAAACTAATAGAAATTTTATAAATAGAATCAGTTAATGTCATTTAAATTCACTCACTTTCATTATAAATTATTCTTTAAAAAAATTCATTAAAAAATTCAGAAACTTTTTTACAACAAGATTTACAACAAAGGAAACTGAAAAACACGCTACTGTTGTGCAGAAACTCAGACATGTTTATCAACAATACCTGTCTCATCTTTACCTGAAAAAGATAGACCAGTGTAGTAATAATATTAAATGTTAGTTTGGTGGTAAAAGGAAATGCTAGGAAAAATAGACATTTTGCAGGCTGTTGCCTTCAACTCGACATTTAGATATATCGACGACGTATTGTCAAAGATACAACAAAGTCTGACACACCTGTTTCATACTTGGACATTTAACTTGAAAAAATGCTAATGGTGATCAAACAACCAAACTGATGAAAGTTAATACTTTAACTTTTTTATCCTCAACTTCCCTTGCTGCAATATACCATCATCACATGCATACAAAGTTTATATATCTCAGTTGATTCGATACGCAAGAGCATGTTATACATATGAACATTTTCTAAAACGAGGTAAATTATTGACAAACAGGTTGTTGGATCAAGGATATCATCAGTCGTGTTTGAAGTCATAATTTCGTAAGTTTTAAGGTCGATACAATGACCTTGTCAGCAAAAATAATTTCTCATTAAGTCAAATGCTGATGGACGTTTTTCATAGTAATTGTAAATTCATTATTTAAACACTGAATTGATGACGGATTTCCCTGTTATTTCCCGTTCATGACAAGGAGCACACTGTGGGTGTGACCGGTCGTTATGGTACGTGATCCCACCTCTAATGTTTTGAAGGTCCGTGTTAGCTCTGCTCATATTTTGAATTCTTTTATCGACTTTGATATTTAATATTGTTTGTTATCTCCATATCCTTTATGCAAATATTATATCATGGGCATTTAAATGATATATTATGTCCACTGAAAGTATAACTTTAATTTTAAAATCTCATAATGTTTCCTGTGAATGATTACTTTTATATTATTTAAGGAGGCTAAGGGTCAACAAACAAACCATCAGATATAACTGAATTTGTTAGATATGATATCTTTATCTACCAGTCATCCTTTGGCAAATACATATTTTATACATTTTAGTTTTAAAATTTCGCCACTTTTGTATCTCTTTTTATGGAACTCTTCTTCTAAAGAGGATCAATATACTATAAGTCTAGATCTAAAAGTGGCAACAACCACCTCAATACATGTACATTTATTGATATTTATTTGTTCTCCAAAAGACCTATTACGTCTTCTTTTTTCCCTACAGTTTGAACTATATAAATCTTTGTAGAATGCATCTTTAAAGAAAGACCTTACTTTCTGAATCTGTGTCGTCTTCCTCTTGGAGAAGGTAAGTTTCAAGAAACTCTGAGAAAGTCCCTCTATTCTGCATCAACTCTTCATACGATCCTACTTCAGAGATGGTCCCTTCATCCATCACTACAATTAGGTCTACCTTTGGTAGCCAGTGTACCCCATGCGTAACCAGAATACGAGTCTGTTATACAAAGATAAATAATGAAACAAATTATTACGAGATTTGATCCAAAAGTAATTTCAAAGTGTCAACATCTTTTATATTTGGCGTCATAATAATATCAAATATAAAATACCAAAACTCTTCATATATATTATTTGTATTTGCATTGCACTTTGGTTAAATAATGTTTGATTAAATTAATTTTATAGATGTTTCAGACATACATCTAACGCATAGGGGATAAAACTAAACGGCACGTTTTTAAGAGATCCTTTAAATATGAAATAGACAAACACAATGCAAAAACATCTAAGAACGCCAGAATCGCCCAAGAATTTTAAATAATTTTAAATGACAAAATTGATATAGTTTTCCAATCAGTTAAAAAATAATGACATCATTGCTATTTTTGGTTATGAACATTGTGTTGTTGTTTTATGCATTAAACAAAAAAAAGGGGGCGGCAAAAACGTCGTAACGAGTTGTCATGCATTTTGCAATTTAAATTCGAATTGATAGAGCTATCATCAGGAACAGTAACTTTTGTTACTCAGACTCAGTATACAAAATGTAAAAAAAGAGTCTTGTCTTTAGATTATTTTAGCGATTTTGGGGAGATTAATGGGTCACTTATTAATAAGCAGAGGACAGGAAGATCGAAAGATGAGAGGTCTGAAAAAAACGTTTAACTCGTGTCTTATATTGTCAAAAGACGTGCGTGTATCTGTTATTCTAACGGATATGAACACTTTGCCTTTTTGTAATGTTCAAATCACTTTGTCGAAAACGACTTAATTATGAAAAGAGTGTTCGATGGATAAAAAAGAATTGCAAAAGAACAGAAATTTGTGAACGTGTTCCTGATTCTCAGATTTTTTTTCATTGGGGAACGAAGAGTTCTCCACGTTTGAAAATTTAACCATTCTGGAAGCTGCATGAAGGCATAATGTGAACGAAAACATTAATGCGTGTTAGACTTTATAACCTTTATAAATCAATGATTATTTTCACAAAACTTAACCACTGCAACACAGCAGATTGAAATAACCAATTTCTTTTTTGACTTAAAGAATATCAATGAAAAATGATTATGTATCTTACAAATGATTATGTATCTTACTTCACAAATTCTCGAGGGGGACGTTAAACAAGATACAATCAATCAATCAATCTATATTTATATAAGGCACCTTATGACGTAATAATCCCTCTGGGCCAATGACCTCTTTGAAGAGAGATTTTCCAACATGGCTGTCTACAGCAGATAAAGGGTCGTCCAAAAGATACACATCAGAGTTACTGTAGACTGCTCGAGCCAAACTTATTCTTTGCTTTTGGCCACCACTGACGTTGATACCCTTAAAAGATGAAGGAAGTGACATATAATGTATATTCGGGAAATAACTTCATAGATTTTATCGTTTAGGAAGGAAACATTTTTAGCTAGTAATTACATGTAATCTTAAAATGCATATAAGTTGTACCCTTTCTCCGATCTCAGTGTTATCACCAGCACTGAGAATAGCCAGATCCGGTAGCAGTGCGCATGCTTGAATAATACGTTTGTATTTCTTTTCTGAAAATTTACTACCAAACAAAATGTTTTCTTTCACAGTTAGATTTTGGATCCATGCTTCTTGTGGTACATAAGCGACCGATCCCTAAGAAAAATATTGAAAGTTTATGTAAATTAGAATAAAATTCAACCGTTAACTGCCACTCAAAATGTATTTAAGATTAAGATTTTAAAATTCTTGATTTATTTAAATTGTGTTTTATTTTGAAACGTAAATATGATATAAACGTAATATTCATATTTTCAATTATTTCATAATTCTGATTACATGTAAGTCACTGAGTAAGTTTTATATTTTAATTCAAAGCAACTTATGTGCCTTTTTTATCTGAACAATCGCCTCCTGAACAAATTTTTATCATTCTATAAAATCAAAAGAAACCTGTACAATGACATGACCCTTGACCTTGCAATACAAATGTTTTTCGATTTTAAATATAGATTTTTTTTACATACACATGTATTTTTTTCCTTCTTTATCATAGTTTATAAAATAAAAACAAACCTGTACATTAATGTGACCTTTGACCTTCTCCATCTCTCCCAACATGGCGGCTATAAGGGACGATTTGCCCGCCCCCACCTGTCCTACCACGGCCACGAGTTTACCCTCTCCGATCTTAAGGTTAATTCTGTTTGAACATAAGACACCATTATGTACAGACATACAAGTAATTAGCCCCCTTACCCCTTTTTTAGTTTTTATTTCATTCTTTGAAGCATGACTCTACTTAATTATATTATACTGAACTATTAATTATGCATCATACCTGTTTAAGGTAGTTCTAGGATTTCTTCGGTCCCAGGTAAAATATCCGTTATCTATAGAAATTGCATATCCTGCAAAAATCAAAATTGTTGTCATGTTTTAAATTTTGTTTTTACTCCCACCCGGTAAATTCAGAATTTAAAACAAGGCATTTATCTTATCGTTTGCATAATATCCAATTTCCACTCAGACCCAGCAGTGAAAAGACAAGAATTTTCCCGTTACAAAAGAAAAAAAAATATAGCATTGTTTTTTTCTTTTAACTTTATGTTTAGTGCTCACGGCACCAGTGTTACCTTAAAATTATGTTATAACTTATCCTTTTTGCTAAGATTTCGAAAATAAAACAAATATACCTGTGTTTAAGGAGGTCGACACAGCCTCTGGGTTAAGGTCCTCCTTACAGAGGAATTTTTCTATTCTTTTTAAAGACACCAGCATCTGTATAATATACACTTACAATGTAAAGAAAACAACAAACAAACCGTACTGAATACTAGTAACAGTTTATAACTGTACTTATGTTAGAATATTTAAGATACCTATGGTAATTTTATAACTATGTATTTTTTGGCTATTTTTTCTTAATTTTGTAAATTATCTTGCTATAATGATCTTCTACAACATCTAGTTAGAATCGAAATGATTGAAATGACTATTAAGTTGAGAACCCTTTATTTTAAACTTTTTTATTGTAAGAGGGAATCGATTTTTTTTAATATATATCATAGTTATGAGCACAGAATATAACAAAATACCGTTACTGTTGATGCCTACACATTAATTATACTGCTTTAACTGTACCTGTATGATTCCGGTAATGACGAATGGAACCATTGATATACTGAAGCGAAGTATGTTGATGATGGAGAGAGAAACAAACACTTTACTGGCATCCAGGTAATTTCCTGACGTCAAGGTAAAAATCAATAACACAAAATAGGTCATCTAAAAATATTAATACAAAATAACTCATCTGAAAATCAGTAACACGAAATAGCTTATCTAAAAATGAATACAGTTACAAATTTAAATGTATTGTTCATTTAAATAAATATTTTTTTTTCATTGAAACCATCAAGAAATATAATGTTTATCTTTTGAAAAATATTGACTCTATGTATATGCGACGTTTTTTCTTACGATTATTATATTACGTTATTTATTTCTTTTCCTTTTTTAAATGAAAGATATTTCAGGACAGAAAGATAATTTCAAATGAAGGTGCAGATTTTCTCAGACTGATGAACTCCAATTCAGTAATTTTACCTGATTTTATATTTGATATTATGGAGTATTTTTACAAGTTGAATTTAAGATATCATTGCTTTCTTTGACAAATTATAAAACTAGACTAATGCGAAGAGACAGGTCCTTCTTTTGTTAGCTTATTTATACTTTGCTTTAGCTTCCATACTTTATTATCGTTTGAAATATATATCCAAAACAACTATCATTTATGTTAACCTACCATAAATGGACTATGCACTGTGAAAAGTGTAGCAAAGGCCGTGACAACGCTGGTCTTTTTCAGGAAAGCCATCTCACGTAACCGAATATTCAATAGTTTCTTTGAAAAACATTGCTCCCAGGTGTACATCTTTAAAACCTGAATAGACGTTTCAATTCAATATTTCAGCAAGATGCAGTCATACATTTAAATAATTCTGAAAGAAGAATTGGGGACGTGATGAGGGTACAAAAATAACAATCTCAGTTAAGTTTTCTTTTCCTTTCACCTATAGGAAACATCTTGTGATTTGAAATTCAACAAAATATTTTCATATTTTCTTGAACGTAAGTTTTGTTAATCATAATTTTGTACATCATTATATATATATAGCTATATTAAGAGAGACTATTTCTCCAGTTTTCTTTATGTTTTTCTTTTTTTCTTCTGTTTTTGATGTTTTAAAAAATACCAGGTCCACCGATTCTACAACTTCGTGAACAGCAAAATGAAGAAGCTTACTTTTATTCCATTTAAGACCTCATTTAATAGTTTCATCCGACTAGACTTAAGCGCCAAAATTATTCCTTGGTATTTCTGTTGAAGTTTTCCAAAGAATATGTTAAGCGCCGAGATGATTATGATCACCATAACGCTTCCTAGAGTGGCCACGCCCATTTGATTCCAAATAAGGTATAAACCCAGATTCAGCATGAAAAAGAAGGAGAGGACCTCGTACTGAAACATGAAGGCGTCTTGTATTCGCTGACAGTCCACTGACATCAAATTGACTATTTCACCAATCGTGTAGTGACTTTTAGCAGCACTGTTCATTGTCAATGACTGAAAATATTCAAAAACTTCAAATTGAATCCAAAAAAGAAAAACATATATATATATATATAAATAAAATGAAATATATAAATGATCATAACTTTAATATTGTTGCACTTAGAAAAAACAACAATTTTTAATATGTGTTTTTTAATTTTAATTTTAAAAGAAGCATTGGCAGGTATCGTCGTACTTTTGATGAAACAAAATAAATCAATTGATAAACATTTCTTACTCCGTGTTCCATTGTCAGAACCATAATCTAACATAAGAACAATCATATTTTTATTTTTATTTCGTTACATAATTATATATACCTTTTGGTATATCATTCCTACTAGCGCTACTCTCACTTTCAGCCCTAGGGTCATCATAAGGAATGCGCTCCGAGTAAACAACAACGCCTGAACTGACCCACCAATAAAGAACAAGATAGCTAGTCCCCAGCCATTCCACAGGGGCCAGGCTTGATTTGTGTGTTTGTTATCAAGGAAGTCTATCATCAGTCTGTAAACGAAAGCTGGTTAAAAGTGGTTTTTAATCTCTCACTGTGACAAATCACTATAATTCTTTAAAACCATTTTCATGCTTAATCGTAATTTCTGTATTTCTGTAAAAATTTAACCCCAAAAATATGTTGAAATCAGGTGTATCTTAATTAAAAGTATCATTTCTTTAAAAGGCAAGTAATGTAGAGCTGACTCTAAGATGTATAAAAAACGATGATTATTGAAAAGTTAACTACTCACTTAAGTAGCAACGGTTGAATCATGGCCAAAACGTCACATAAAATTTTATAGAAGGAGGCAAGTAGCCATTGCTTCCAATAGGTTTTTGCCACAACTTTAAGTAACGAAGGCGGCGATTTGTAGAAATTTTCGAAGACTTCTTCGTCGCCATCTATATGTAATGTTTTATTGGAAATCAGGGGTGTTGACTCAGATTTGAAAGTGCCATTTTTGTACATATACGCCTGGGAAGATTTCCCCTGTTGCATCCTGAATAAAAATGTTCTACATATATTTACATTTTCAAAAGCTTTTGTCCAATACCGAACTACAAATAAATAAACAACTTTGTATCTTTATAAAAGTATTCATCATTTAACAAAACTGCTTTCTCGATATGTGTGGTTAAAAAAACGCTGACTATTTATAAAATAAGGCTAATTTGTTATTCTATATTTTGAATTGATGATCAGGTAAAATGAAATTTTCCGTTTGCATTTGTTTTATGATGATGATCAACTGATTTGTTCACTCTCATACTTGGATGCAAACTTGATAAATGCATCATAAAACTTGCATGTAACTAAAGAATCATATTGTCACTACAAACGTAATGGTTTTGACCTATGGGTAACTGATTTAAGTTTGTAATTTCTGTGTATGACGGAACCAAGCTAAATTAATATTTTGTTAATGCTATACCAAAATCAAAGCTACACGGGTCAAACCTGGTGTTTCTTGTGGCCTGTTTGTGAACTTCCTCCTTCCAGTTTTGTTCTAGTTCTGGGACACACGTCTCAGATCGCAGGTAGTCCACCTGGCTCCAGAGGTCCTTAACTTTCAGAGTTTGTCTGTACGCTTTCATTACAAGTCTTTACCAAAGATATCAAATGTTTGTATAATACAGGTATACAGAACACTAAGTAATGGATTCATTTCTTTGATATATAAACGGGTCATTGTAAGTATGTATCAAAGAAATTATACCTCTTTATAATATGAATAAGATGTTTAATCCACTGGACTATTTTTTTTTAACAGAGTAGATTATTAGTCAAATCGTACAAAATCATTTCATATTATTTTGTTTGATCTTTATTTTTGTTGTAGAAGGTGGTCGCTCTAAATTTTCAATATTGTCTTACGACGTGCACGAAAAAAACATACCCATTAAACCAACAGTACAGCCATCTGTTTAGGACAGATGCTGTCTCTTCCGGAGAATTTTCTTTCTGAAACAATTAAAAATTAGTAAGACATTAATAAATACTATAATAACACGTACGCTTTTTAGGAGTCTCAGGAAAGTGCATTTAGTTTGTTAACCTGTCACAGAAAAGTGCATTCAGAATGTACGTGTATCTGTAACGATACAAAATTGAATGCTAACTTGTCAGAAGATAAAGAATTTAGAATGTTTGCCCGTCCGGTAAGCTTAACTACTACTAAACTTAACTGGAGTGCTAAGATTGTTTATCCGTACGAATAACATGAATAAAGAGTACTAAGAATGGTTTACTTGTCAGAAGAAACTTTATTTAGTACGCTTTTTTTAGATCAGAGTAGCTAGTGTTTGTTCTCGGTACGAGTAAAGAAAACTTGAACGTGTGGCGTTTACCTGTCCTCGGAAAGTATCATGCAGAGGCCTAGGCTGGTCGGCGAATGAGTACAGAACGACTTGTACACAGATGATTGTAAAGTACACATAGTATATAATACTAGTGACACAACTTGGCTGTAAAACAGAAATAGGATTTTAAACATAAAGCAAATAATGAACCTTTTATCTTGCAAAAATCCTTCAGATCAATTGAAATATGATTATTGTATGATATAACTTAAATTGAAGCAGGATTTTGTTTTAATTTATGATAAAACTCTATAGATTTATTAACTTAGTTCGAGGGCGACTTGCGATATGTCGGAACCAAGAACCAGACAGTTTGCCAGAGGCTGTTTCACTGAAGGCAGGCAAATTGGTTCAAAAAGTCGACAAAATGCTTTCGCCCAAGAACTCAGTAAAGAAACGTTTTGTTACACCTTTTAATTGATTCATTTTCTAGCATTCTTGTCTTTTACATTGTCTTCTGTGATGTAACCTCATGTTCGTCATGGTTGAAAACCAATGAATAAGAATGAGATTAAGCTCCGCTAATTCTGGGACGTAAGCGGTCCAACATCTCACTCAGCGTTCAAACATCGATTTTTTTATGCCCGCTCAGCAGCGCATTAGAAATGGTAGACATTCATTCTTGTAGATTTGTATAGGAACAATTTTTAAAGCTATAACAATGTTATTTCCTTGTGGCCCTTTTCACAAAACAATCTTACCACTAGGCTTTCTCAACCTTGCAAGGCTTTGTTTCATAGAGATATTCATTTCATTCTAAAATACTATTTACACTGTTTTGAAAAATGAACATAAGAGTTTTTCGGATCTTTAACAGCGAAGTTAGTTTTTGAAAAAAAAAAAGAATTTTTTTTAATTTTGTCGAATTTTTTTTGTGAAAACGTCCACTGTATTATAACATTAAAGTAATGTTCTAAATCTTACACTGTTTGATTTTATTACTATGAATGACATTGTTCTGTCTTACATTACAACGTATAATGTTGTCCTACATTATAACACTATCCTATGATCAGGCTCTTTGAAATAACGTTTCTTTGTATAATAAAGACTCTTTTATAATTATAACTCTGTATAAAATTGTCCTGTATTGCAACCTTATTCTGTTTCATATACGCTGTATGATGTTACCCTTTGTTATTAATTTACTCTTTATATTATTGTCCTGTATTGTAACATATTTAATGACATTGTCCTTTATTATAACCTTATTCTGAATTATATTACTCTGCCTTATAGCATTATTCTGATTATATTACTCAACATTAAAACACTACTTTATATGACATTGCTCTTTATTACTAGTTAATTGTTACCCGGTATGATATTGCTGACTGTAGAGGAACAGTGCTACAGCCTAAAAGTAGAATCCAGAACGTAATCAAAATCCCGGAAGAGATCACGTGATTTTTACGTAGTACCTGGGTGATTACAGATAAGTATATCTACAATAAAAGAATTCAAAGTTAAAGAGAATTATATTAAATCTAATATTTTTATGCCTACTAAATACCTATTAATAAAATATTTCTACTGTAAAAGATACGCCTTAATGTACTTACAAATACAAATATAAGAGCACCGGCGCCTATGTTGTATTCATCTGGTACTGAGGCGTCGGATTTGCAGTGGTATCCACGTGTTGAAGATAAAACTACATTTGCGCATGTCACGGCAGCCAGAACTATACAAAGGAGCTGCAAGAGTTTTGTAAAAAAAAAAATCTGCTTTATAGAACAAAAAAATACAAGTTTATATATTTAACATTTTTACACATGCAGTTTTAGTTGTTACCAGTATTGAGCAATCCATTCCTAAATTTATTTATTTATTTTTTTCTTTTATCTTTCTGTCCAATAGAATATGAAATAAGTGAAATCTAAAGGCGATGTAATTATAAAAAGATATTTATTTATTCATTTTTGATTTTTCAGAAGTAGTCTTCAAGTTTGTTAATTGTTCTGTCATCCTTCGTTCATGACCTTTATCGCGAAAAGATAAATAATTGTTCGATTTAGTTCTTTTAAAACTGGAAAA
The DNA here is from genome assembly GCA_003671525.1 of Saccostrea glomerata. Taxonomy (NCBI): domain Eukaryota; kingdom Metazoa; phylum Mollusca; class Bivalvia; order Ostreida; family Ostreidae; genus Saccostrea; species Saccostrea glomerata. Next base: position 45,701 of record PRKT01000208.1, on the reverse strand, counting down.
AGGATGTACACTTAAGCATCTTTCCGCGCTTAAGGTAAACGAACGGTCAAGAATAAATACTGTCATACTTTAAATATTGACAGAATGAAATACAATTTATAATCACTTTCGCATAAATGCAAAGTAATCAAGGAAACAATTTAAATATTATTTTTTGAAGTCAATATTATGATAATGATGATTTTCCTACCAGATGAATGTTATCTTTACAGAATCAATGATCGCTTTGCATATTGGACTTCGAGAATATGTATAGTTTTAACAGAAAAATAAGTACAAATTGTTGTAGTATATGACAGTTTTAAGATTCTATGTTTAAGGTATGTTACTCGTAAAATTCGTTATCAAGTACATGGGTACTTAAATAAGACTTAAAATATATAGAGAGAAAATAGATCAGTGTGCATGTCACTGAGCTACATTACAAATTTGGTTGTTTTATTTACATTTATAACTTTACTCTTTGATTACTCACTGTAACCTTTATAATATTCTATCAGATGAAGCCAAGGCAATTAATATAATGTTATTTTATGTAAAATAGTTTAAATAATATTTGTCATTAAGCAAATCTTGGAAATTAGTTACTAATTTCGCTATATTTGAATCCATAATTGTACAATGTACACTATTATATGCTAAATATCCTTCCACCATAAAAAATAGTCCCTTATAGATCTTACTTAACTGTGAAATTTTGAGGAGTTTTTTTAAATTGAATATTGAACAATGTACTTTGTTTCATTGAATTATGTTATAAAAATCGAATTATAATAGATAGTATTGAAGTGAGAGGTTCTGCCTGAACTTTTCTAGAACGCTGACGATTGACATACCTTTAACAGATAATAGTCAATGTGATCGCTTAACAAAAATGGCAAAATATGTATTTCTTCTTTGTTCTGATTAGTTGAACAATCTATGGAAAAGCGAGATAAAAAGATGAACAAAGGCCTACATTCTTTTAAAGAATTTCCTGTCTTATATTTATAATGTGTTCTTCTACATGTGAAATATCTTCAATAATCATTTAATATAATTTATCCACTTAGTTTTTAAGATATTATATAGATCTATTTTTCGGTGCATAAAAGAGAAAAACGTTTTGGTCTTACTCTATCTCTCACATTAAAATGAAATTTATTATATTTCTACTCACACTTTTTATAATACTCCTGATTCCAAGTGGCAGAGCATATCCGACAAAATTGTGACACAAGCTAGCGATCTGGAATGGCGTACATAGAAGGAGGAATCCACATGGAATCCAGACCAATACCGTATTCTGGAAACAGTCCGGAAATCTTGGAGCCGACCCGGAAAATATATCATCATTCTGCAAAAACATGTTATTAAATCTTTCTATTCGTTTTCAGGGTTTTATCTTTTCTTTTACAATTTGTTATTTTATATATATTTAATCATCGTCTATGTTTGAATATATCTTGTACAGATATTTAATCACATTGGTAATTTTTTTCATTTTATGCATTTCTGATAAATGTTGTTCAAATTGTGAATCTGTTGCTCTCTCTCTCTTTTTCTCTCTCTCTTACAATAAATTAATAATTTTCACCATTGATCCGCCACATTCTTTATTTCTTACCCATAATGACGTTTTCTGACAGGAGTGGTCCACTGTTCTATTACTGTTAGCCATATCATTCAGCATCATCATTCAAAAGGCAGATGGTCACTCGGGCATAATGCTCAGAGGGCACACAAGGGTCACAAACAAACAGAGTTCAGATCTTCTTACGTTATATCTAACCTACCCTAATAAGGTGGAAACATGGGTATTTATTCATACTATTTATAAATTTATACAAAACAACTCGATTTTTAGGCTGCAGACTGTTACAAAAAATGAAATGTGATAGCATTTTTCGGGTCAATAAAAAGTAATATGCGAGCATTACATATTACGTAATTGATAATTGCTTCTGGGGAACAACTATGTAGAGGTATATATATATCAAGACAGAGAATCCGTTATTTCTGAAATGCACTGGGAGAAAAATTGTTTCAGAATAGAAAAGGGGTCGGATTTCACAGTGTAAACATAAAATTCAAAGTGTTGCTGATAACACAGGTGTCGGATTGGACAGTTGTCACTGTATTTTCAATCATGTTAACTAGACGCTTAAATTACCAAGAATTTTCAACATCTCTTTATTTTTAATACAGTGGACCTTCAGATATCCGGACGCCAGATATCCGGATGCTTCAGTATCCGGACGATTTTTCATTGGAACGAAATTTTAAAATGTTATTCTGTCTTGTTTAACTGGTGATTCAGATATCCGGATGCTTCACATATCCGGACAAATTGACTGGGAACCAAAGCGTCCGGATAAATGAGGGTCCACTGTAATGTGTTTAGTGAGACAATTTCACAATACATTGTGCTGTGATAAGTTTTTAAATGAAAGACAATTGTACATTACGAAATATTATGTTTCAAGACTAAATGCTTTCAAGTGTAATGAATTGTTCTCTTCCAGAAATGTTTTGCTATTAAGTAAGTTTAACTTGTTTATAAAAAATTGTATACGGGAGAGTCAAGCCTCCAGGTTAATATAACATTTATATTAATGTAGAAATATATTATGTGGCTATAAATGCATTCTGTATATATGTAATTTGTTCTGTTCACGCATGTTTTGTAAAATGTTGCTTTGATCTCTATGTTGTTAAATAACAACCAAAGAGATACGAATAAACTGGTAAACTTATTAACAAAAAAAAATGTTGCACAGCTTATATCAAACGAAATTTTTATGCTAATTGAAATGTTATTTTACTTATAATATATGCATGCATTTCTCTTACCTTGCTTGAAGATTTGTGCGTATATAACAATGGTTTTATCTTAACACAATAGTAGCACTCAGCCACGTGTCTCCGACATCCGTAGCTCCTCAAAAACATATATCCGATCATAGATGCACACGCCTTAATACTCGGGAGGAAGTAAGAGTAAATGGCACTTTATTATTTTTTTTTTACAGATGATAAGAGGCGGATCCAGGTTTTTAAGTTATTAAGGAGCGGGAGTGGATAGTGATATGAGGGATGTATGAGTACATCAATACAATCAAACTATTACCCATGTCCAGATGATCACTAAATTATGAACTATAACTGTGCCATGTTCTTCATTTTGGATTGGATCATATATACGAGGGTCTTAAGGAAAGTTCGCGGACACATTGAATTACGGAGAATCTATTGTGCACTGCGAAGTATAACCTATGTCTGATTAAATTCCTATCATTTTTTATTTGATTGCAAAAATTAGGTCCATTTATCAAAACTTTTAAAATTGACAAAGATTCTTACTATGCGGTCATAGGATTCAAGGAGCAATCACTTGACATTAAGTGACGTGACAATCAGATTTCAACACGTAAAGCAATTTCATAGTTCTAAATATCTTTAAATCTTTAGACTTTTCTTTTCTTTTTTCTAATTAAAATTAAATATCTATTTCAAGACATGATACTTTTCTTACTTTACTATAATGTGATTTATGCGGTTTTAGATATTAGTGAGAGCTGAAAATAAATGTCAGCGCAGTTAATCGATCAGGTATGAAAACAATGCAAAAATCCATAGGAGCAACGTCCATGCAATAAATGGAGTATTGAGGTATCGCAGGAGTTGATCACTGGAAATGTTAATCCTTCCACTCTATAAAGCTACTACCTTTGGAATATTTTTGTCTTTTGTACGCGTAGGCGATTTCCAGAAGCATCTGAGAGCATTTTAGTTTCTCTTAAGATATTTTCCTGTCTGCTCACATAATATTTAGTAGCAAGGTGCTCCATGACATTCATTGACGTTCCGAATTTTGGCTTTGTTTTACGCGTTTATTATCTAAATTGTTATAAAAGAGTCATATACAACGACGTTTTATGAATTCTAAGCGACAGGTAAAAAATCATAATTTTTCTTGCGCTACAGTTGTGCAATTTTTAACATCAATAAAACGTTTATGTAATGTTAATGTGCGAAAACGAAGCATGCTCCGTGAGGCATGTTTTATATATAAAAAATAATAATAATAATAATAAATAGCTGTATGTTTTTTAGGATCATCGGAAAACACCAAATCTGTGTATATTTATTGAAAAATAGGTAAAGTTTCTATTTTGACCCGTTTCATGGAATAAGCGCGGTCACAGAACAACTTGTCCGCGAACTTTTCTAACAACTCTCGTATGTGGCGTCATCTTCGTGTGCAAGTAGTTGTTCCGTGATCAACACTAGGAGATTTATTCTTATGAGGACCTCTGAGTTCATTCACTCATGTTCAACAGTTATAAATAAGAAATTATCCTTGTGCATTTCAAATGGATTGCATTCCGGCAGTTCTTGATTTGATATTATACTGAAAGGAAAAAGAAACGCAGGGTAAACTTTTGAGGTGAATTAAATTTATTTTTCTTTCAATTTTTTTCAGCATTCCTATCTAACTTTTACAATCATCTTTCAAAAAGATATAACCAAAATCTCATTTGATTTTGTCTATTAATTTTCGAGTTATTGAAGCTCATATGCCGGTGCCCTCCAAAATTGAAAATCGAAAACTCTCATTATCTTCAATGTCTCTCCTGCACATCTGTCATGAGCGTTATTTCTCCTTTGCATGGAATTCATCAGAGTGAGTATCTTTCAAACCCTGGCAATATTGGGCATGGGTAACCACGCCAAAAAATTAGTCATGCGAAGCACGCATGCGCGAGTGACAGGAACTCAACAGTAAGTTGACATGCTCAAATAAACAAATTGCAGAATTGTTTTCTTTCTTTTTTGTGTGAATGTAATGATGATAAAAGTCTACTGTATAAAAGGTGGTTTTTGTGGTATTAGGAGTGCGATTTAAGAGGTGGAAGGACGAATTACCCGCTCGAAACATGACTCCTTTTCACGTTAACGTCATCGTCACGGTTGATTGAAAACCATTCCAGGCCCTCTCTGACAACGGGTAACAAGTTTTATGGGGGAAAATTTACAAGAAACTGCTTAGTTAACCGTTGTTGCCTCTTTCATTAATTAGGCAATTCGAAAATCAGACCCCATTGAACTTCCATAAACTGTACAAAGATTGCAAGAAATTTATTTCGTCTCTAAATATTGAAAAACAATGTGTATACCTCAGGTGCATCAAATTGTGCAACAAAATTTGTTGACAAACTCGTCGTCATCAAATTGCACGTGTTTTGGTCTTTTTAGCGTTTTCCCTACATGACGTCATACATTTTACGGTTGAGTAATTCTGAACACTGATTTTGGTGCAAAGTAACTTAATTTCTCATCTGACCAATTTTCGTAATTTTCGGTCATGCGGTCAAAAAATTTTTCGAATATTATGCTACCCTGCGTTTTTTTTTCCTTTCAGTATATATCGTGTGTTGCCAAACATTACATCCAATTTGTGGTGCTTTAATTTAGTACTGCCGGAAGTATATAAAAATAGTCATTTTTTTGACTGACATGGGGAAATCTCTACAGCAAATTGAAATTGTATTATAAGTATTATATTTTATAGATATATGATAAATCACTTTTATATATAATATAAAACGTTTTATATTTTTAATGAAAAATTCTTTAATACAGTTTTTGAAAAAAATATTCTGTAATATTTTGATATAACATTGACATTTTTTTTAAATTAAAAAAGTGTTTGTAGTTTTGTCTGCAGGTTCAAATGACATTAATATTGTGTTTGGCTATTTGAATTTCATAGTAAATTGTTGTGTGTTCATATAATTATAACATAAATGCTTGTTTTTATGTGTCAGGATATGTTAAATTTAAAACCACACAAGTTTTTGGATACAAAACACTTTCTCATACGTGTGTAGAAAATTTACATAATTAGGAATTAAACATATAAAAAGGAGGTGACAGCGAAGTATGTAAGTGTCTGGATTCTAAACACATTTCTTACAATGTATCTCTTATCATTGATTATAGATTTTTGTATGAATATACTAGTATTTTAACTATTTATTGAAACACTAATTCAAAGAAGGTGATTAATAAAGTTTGTGAGAACCCCATTCTTATATTTCTTAAGAAATAAGAAGCAATTTGTTGGAACAATATCTTAAAAAATATAAGATAGTTTTGTCATACGATGTCTAAGATGAATAAGATTTATTCAGTAAAATGCGTTATTTCTTTACGCAATTGTTAACTGCACAGCAATTCTGCAAATCTCAGAGATAAAAAAAATATTTTGCCAATTGATCTCAATTTTTCTGTAGGTTTCTGGTTCAAGCACAAATGGGTTATCAAAAGCTTCGGATCTAGAAATTTTGACTTTGTTTTTATCTGAAAATTGACCCTATCTACAAATGCTGCATCTGAATGTTGCATATCATAAAAGAAAGGAAAATCGGCGAGTGGATGCAGGTTAACTACAGTCCATAATATTGAATGAGGCTTTTCATGTTACGAAAAACACTATATTTACCGTTAACATATTCCACTACCAAGGAAAACCTGATATTTGCAAATTATATGGCAGCTCACTTGTGACATCAGCACGAGATCGCTTCAGAAGATAACGTACATTCAATGATTGTTTGATGACGTTATCTACAGCATTAGTTATACCTGACCATGACTGCATAGAACATCCATCAACACCGTTGTTGGAGACTACGGAATTGTGGAGTTATTGTGTAGTGCCATTGTTCTGGCCTCACATAACTCAAGGAGCAAGATTGAACACAAAACGATTTTGAAATAAAATTGATACAATTTGAATATCCGTTTATTGATCAACAGGAACAAAATATATACTAAAAATCACATATTTTCGAGGGGTCAATTCTGTGTAATATGAGGAGAATATATTGGTTCATGGGATTTTATTTTGTGGTTGAAGAATTGTTTTGTAGTGATGTATATGAAATATTCCAGGTGGAAATCTCTTCATACCTCGAAAACAACAAATACGAAACCCCTACAAAAAATAAGTGATTTCACAGTACTGTAATGACTCTAAATAAGATATGCTAATTAACGAGGTTGGCATCTTTGGCCATCGAGTAGAAAATCCCTGATTTATCCTCCAGTAGTTTTTGTGGGGCTCCAAACTCGACAATTAATCCTTTGTCCATCACCATTATTCTGTTAAAATATAACATTAAAAGTCATTATAAGCGGATAATTAAAATTTCCTACAAAGGTTTTATTAATAGTATTATATTATGCTTCCTTATCTATAGAATGCTGAAATCAAAGAGACAGCTTTAATATATTTATAATTGGGTGCAAAATATACATTTGAAATGTCCGCCCAATTCACGCGGAGACAATAATCGTGGAAAATATTTACTACCTACTTATGAAGTAGAAAATATTTCCAACGCATCCGAGACAGAGGTAAGGTAGAATATTGAAAATTTGATGATAAAATTGTTTAAAGATGTCTGTTCCTTTATGATTTCCATACAATCATTTACATTTAATCCGTCACATATTATCGAGCCATTCATCTAAAGAACAAACAAACAGTAACTCGCATGTTAAAATCCATTTCAGTGTTGAACTGTAGACAGTAATTCACCTATCGTACATGTAATCCATTACAGTGTTGAGTCTATGAGCTATAGACAGTAACCCACCTATCGTAATCCATCACAGTGTTGAGTCTATAAGCTATAGACAGTAACCCACCTATCGTTATCCAGTACAGTGTTGTCTATGAGCTATAGACAGTAGGTTACCTATCATAATCCATTACAGTCTTGTGTCTATGAGTAACCGATCATAATACATTACAGTGTTGAGTCTATGAGCCATAGACATTAACTTACCTATCGTAATCCATCACAGTGTTGAGTCTGTGAGCTATGGACTGTTACTCACCTATCTAAATCCATCACAGCGTGAAGTCTATGAGCTGTCTGTGAGCTATAGACAGAATGTTACCCATCGTAATGCATTACCGTGTTACAGTGTTGAATCTATGGGCTATAGACGGTAACTCACCTTTCATAATTCATCACAGTGTTGAGTCTATGACTATAGACAGTAACTCAGCTATTAATTCATTACAGTGTTGTCTGTGAGCTATAGACTTTTGGTTACCTAATAATCCATTACAGTCTTTTGTCTATGAGGTATAGACAGTAACTAACCAATCGTTATCCATTACAGTGTTGAATCTATGAGTTAAGACAGTAACTTGGCTTTCGTAATCCATTATAGAGTTGAGTCTATGAGCTTTAAACAGTTACCCACCTATTGTAATCCATCACAGTGTTGAGACTATGAGCAATAGACAGTAACTCGCCTATCAAAATCCATTACAGTGTTGAGTCTATGAGCTATAGACAGTCACTCACCTATCGTAATCCATCACTGTGTTGAGTCTATGAGCTATAGACAGTACAGTACAGTCACTGAACTCTGATTTAATCGTCCTCTGGATGAGTTCGTCTGTCTCTACATCAACGGCTGCTGTAGCTTCGTCCAGAATCAGGATCTTTGTCTTGTGTAGTAGAGTTCTAGCCAGACAAACCAACTGTCGCTGACCAACGCTAAACAATTTATAAAATAAACATGGATTCACAGATATCATCCAAATGCAATTTTATCTAACATGGGATTAATCGATAAATTTAAGATACTATCATACTTTTTATTAGAGACACGATTGCATCTAGAATTATCCATATTAAAAGACCAACAAATATATACGTTATTTTTGAATTTCAAAATTATCAAATAAAATCTATGCACCTCTTGAAAATAATTCGCTTATAATTATACAACATGCAACGTCGACAAATTTCGTGAAAGTAAATTCCAAAATATATAGACTTTTTTTGGTATTCAATTTATTGATTTACTCTCATTTGAATTTTATATAATGTGATTCCGCTGATTCGAAGAAAAAAAATATCACCTGAATCTCTCATATGAATTTTTCACATGATGTTTAAATCCAAACACTTCGACCGAAGTTTTTACTTGCACTCTTTCTTAAGTTCTCACTTGAGCTCTCAATTGAGTTCTCTCTTTTTCACCTGACCTTTTTCTTGAAGTATTGATCTTTACTCTCTTTCAGTTGAGTTTTCTCTTGCGTTCCCACTTGAACTCTCACTTGAGTTCTTACTGTATAAAAAGCTCTTACTTTAGCTCTCTCTTTTTCGCATGAGCTTTTACCTGAAGTTTTGACCTTTCGACTTTTTTCTTAAGCTTTTACTTGAGTTCTCACTTGAACTCTCTTGAGATCTCAACTGAATTCATACTTGGGTTCTCACTTGAGGCTCACTTTAGCTCTTACTTGAGCCCTCTCTTTTTCACCCGAGCTGTTACCTGAAGTTTTGGCCTCCTTCCCCACATTCGTAATCTAGCTGACCTACACAGCTAGTGACGAAGTCTTTCATATGAGCTCTCTCTATCGCCACCCAAAGATCCTGATCTGAAAATCTCTGGAGTGGATCCAAGTTAGAACGGATGGATCCAGAAAATATGACAGGATCCTGAAAAAATACGGCAGGATTGAAAATGTCAATAATTACTTTGAACTTTATTAGTAAAAGGCAGAATAAAAACAATGCCAATAATTATATATTTAGTAATTTGGACCAAAGTAGAAAGCGAAATAGACATTGTTAATCCTTATTCGATCGATAGTATTGTCCAAGTTGATAAAGGAATGCAAAGTCAATTAGATATCTTCATATTTTATATCAAAATGTTAAAAAAAACAATAGTAAAAGAAGATACTGTGTATCTAGACGAAAGGAAGATGTGGAACTTAAAAAAATTGTTGGAATCTTTTAATAGATTAGACTTTAGTTAAAGTACTACATAAAGGATATTCAATAATAACTGACCACTATGTACTAAGGTAGAAGGTGTAATAGAGAAATAAGTCAATAATAATGCAGTACTTTATGCTATAATGAATCATAAATATATCAATTACTCTCGATAAAAAAAATCATTAAATATAATTATTCAGAATTCATTTTGAAGAAATGACTAACCTGCGGTAGTATTGTTATTTTAGATCTTAAGTCATGGAGACCCATAGAAGATATCGACAGATCGTCAATGCTAATGTCTCCACCTGCTGGTTCAATGATGCGGAACAGCGATAGCGTCACGGATGATTTCCCAGCTCCAGTTCTACCAACAATACCAATCTATAAAAGAAAAAAAAATTTCAAATGTAACTAAAATCAATATTCTTGAAAAAAAGAGTAAAATTTCAAATAAAAAAAATTATGCTTTAAATTTGATTTTGCCTTTTTTACATCACTTGACACATGAGAAACAAAACGACAAATTTTCAACAAAAAACGTAGCTGTTGATGTATTTAGCATTTTTGCAATATTTTATTTAAATATTCAAAATTTTGCTTGAAATAACAGAAAATGTGCTCATTTTCTCTCTTTAAAAAACTTTGTCTACAACGGTCTTTTTGTAGTCAAATCAAGATGTTACTAAACCTTTTCGCCCCCAGTGATAACACAGTCGAGTCCTCTCAGCACGAGGTCTAAACTCTCCCGGTACCGGGTGGTGTAGGACTTAAATTCCACCTCCCCCGTCTCAGGCCAAGTAGGAGCTGGGCGGTACTTTGGTTCGATCCATTCAGCCTGTAAATATTACATTGTATGCAAATAGCTATGAAAAGTTTCGTGTTAAAAGTGAATTTAATTCATATTTCAAATATGAAATGATTAATACTGACCTTTATACGAACTGGGCATCCCATTGCATGTATTTGGAAAAAGCTTAACAATTGCCCTGATCAAACTGATATTTCTTCAATAAATTACATCAATTGAAAAAGACTATGAATTGTATTTTCAATATTTACGTCTTTACTCATTGTTTAAATTGGTTGTGACTATTATTTTGATATGATTTAATTCACCTCTGGTTGGAGTCTCGTGAACTCCTCTACCCTTTCTGCTGACACGATATTCATCTCCATCTCGCTGACAGATTGGACGACCAGATTCAGGGATATTACAACCTATAATTAAATGAATTACATGCTGATCAGATTTAGTGATGTTAGAAATTGTGATAGTTATGGATATTAATATCTAAAATGTGTATGTAGTCAAAACCTGGGATACTGGGTATAAGAGTCTGTATTTCCTTTTAGGTTTTTGCAAATATGCACTAAGACTCATCAATCTGAGGATATTTTCTCAAGCTATGAGATATTTCAGTTGGTCCGGACTAATGAATGTTATGGACTGTTTTTTTAACATTCAGGGAAACGAGTACATGTATCCGTATTTGTCACAAAAGTTTGACAGAAAGTGAACAATACCAGAACTCAATTTTAGTGACATTAATATTATTTTCATAGCTTTATCTGTGTCTATTTTTAATGGACTAGAATTTTCTTAAATTGTTCTTTCATTATATAATTAAATAATTTAGATCAGAGGTTGGGGGCTATGCACAATATATTAAAAAACAGCTTAATTTTTTGGTCATTTTTTGAGAATTTTTCCAGATTTGAGGGAAATGATGAAATTCATGACGTCATAATATATAGACAAGAGACAAAATTACGTCATTTTTATTTGATATGAAGTCACCAAAGGTCCAAGTGAAATTCAACATATTTTCAACTAAAACTGAGTTGTTCTGATTTTTCAAAAATTGACAGGGCCAAAAATGGACCAATGTGAATTTTCTTCTTTATATTAGAAGTAGCACTAAATATATGAAATTAGTGTGTTACACCTGAAATAGGTATGTTACATCTAAAATGAGTATGATAAACCTGTAATGAGTATGTTTAGTTTGTTTACCTGTAATAAGTATGCAAGATATCTCTGATTAGTATGTTATACCTTTAATGAGTATGTTATGCAATTGAAATAAGTATTTTATATACCTGTAATGAGTTTCTCATATACCTGTATAGAATTTGTGATATAAAAATATGTTATACCTGTAATGAGTATGTTATATACCTGTAATGAGTATGTCAGGGATAGTCCTATCCCTGCCCCAGATAAAGTATCAGAAAGAACAGAAAACACAGCGGCTGCTAGCACCAGAAGATTTGCCAGGAATTCTAGTCGAATAGCAATCCACCTGTTGGAAATAAAACGATGTGTCTTTTTCTTATTGGTTAGTAATAAACTAACTGAAATAGATATATTTGTTGATAAGTATTGTTTAAAGTTGAAAGTTCAAATATAAAAGAAAAGTAAAAATTTTGGATTACTTTTCGAATTCCCATTACTTGAGTACGTATACTGTATCATTTATATAGTTCTTTTTTTTTAAAACTCAAAATTTTTATGAACTAATTGATTCGGTAATTTCTTAAAAAGAATTCCTCAGTATCTACAAAATGTGAAAACATTGGTTTCAGTAAACTTTTCTGTACTAGTACCTTGACGCTTTTTCTGTACTTCAAAAAAAAAAAACGTACCATGATGCTGTATTTGCGGCGTGATAGAATGTTGAGTTTGTATCTACTCGGACCTGGGACTCGGTAATAAATCGGTCCACGGCTCGGTAAGCTCGGATACAGCTGGCACCGGTGATAGACTCACTAAAGTGGTTATATACAGGGGAGCGGGTCACTCCCTCAATTCTCTTCAGCTGCCTGGCGGTAGGGAGGTAAAACCTCTGAAAATAGGCAACATTATAGATTAAAAACTCTGAAAGGAAACTCTCAATTTCAGATCTTGATTTATTTTGATTTATGATTGAAAACAGAGTTATTGACTCTTCGTCGTTAATCATATGAAATAAAAATACTTTATTTTTCAAACTGAATTGGAACACAAGATACAATGAAAATACAATTATAAAGGAGTGTAGTTAATTTAAGAAATCAGTTTCAAAACTTATAAAGTTATGTCTGTTTTTGAACGTAACTGATTCACAAATCATCTTTGTAACAAAGAATTTTGGTAATTTTTTTTTCAACCTTTCTTGGAATTATATGGGATAAAAAAAACCAAATGAAATCACCATATAAGCAATATATTTGGTTTTTAAATTGCTTTTCTAAAATTTAAAAGATAAAAACGTAACTATGGTTGAAAAATATTGAATTTTAAAACATAAATATTAAATAACCTTATCAACATCAAGTTCACCTCAAGTCTTACCAAAATTAAAATATAAAAAATGCCCACTGGTATAATGACTATAAGAAAATTAGGTGTGTTCACTGATATCACAACCAAAATTGCTAACAAGGTTGACAGCATCACAGCCCACAACCTAAAGGTCCGAGGAAGGCGGTCATCCAATATATCTATATCACTAGAAAAACGATTCATAATCCGACCCACAGGTGTCGTGTCAAAAAACGACATTGGTGATCGTAAAATACAAAATAACATGGAGGAATGCAGGGATCCGGAAGCAGTTATTAATCTTGTAAGTCCGAGGTAGGCAAACAAAAACAGGAAAATTCCTGGAAAAGAAACATAAATAAAACACTTTATCCCAATAAAGCTACGTAACTTAAACAAATTGGAATTTTATTTTTATTTAGGTGTATTAAAAGTTCACAAAAGAAACAAAAAAATATATGATCTTATTTATCTGACCTTGGAGAACTCCTAGGAGTGTATAGATTGCGAGGTAATAGTACTTTCGGTTGGAATATTCCTGAGTCGTAACCAGGGAATGGTTTTTGATAATGTCATCCTCTGTCCAGAATGTCAACCAAAAATTACCATAGGCATTTAATCCTTGAAAAAGCATTACAAACAGCAAAGAAAGAAGGGTACCGATCACTCCCATAGCTTTTATGTAGGTGAAAATCACGGAGAGTTTTACCTGAAAGAAACAGTTCTTCGTACTACTTATCGAACATTTTTAAAATACAGAATAACTATGATCATGAACATTAACATTTTTTAAATTTTGCCTTCCGTTTTCTTTGATATAAAAGATTTGAATATTTATATATTTATATATAAAGCAAAGATGAGTGAAAAAATTCAATCCTTTTTTTAAGCGGTTAGCTTCGCTAGCCGCTACATGGCATGTGTCGGCAACCGGAAACCTCCATAAGGCGCTACCTATGAGCAAAAACTTTTCCGAGCTTTTCCGATCTTTGGCGGAAATACCCGTAAGTCTATGCTGAATTATCTGGGGTTACATGCAGAAATGCACGGGCAAACTTTGCAGTGTCTACCTAGTACCCCTGCTAGTACCTATGATTTGTTTCTACACATATAACATATAATAAATAAAATAAAGACTATCAAAACAACATGATCTTTGGGTTTTTAATTTTTTTTTTCTGATTTTGTTTGTCAATGAAATAAATTTATAATTGTTGTATTAAAAAAGTTTATGTATAGAAGCATTTGTATCGAGATTAAATTTCCGTGACATCAGCTGATGGCGATCGGGCCCTGTGACGAAATTCGAAGTCAGCATGGAGTTAAGATGATAATATTATCAACGTGTTAGATTTAAACTTTAGGAAGAAATTTATAGCGAGAAATATATTTGAATCTAATGCTACAAGAAAACCAGTAGGCATTTCCGATTTATGGGTTAAATTGAAACCTGATTCGAACAGGGGGTCAAACTGGCGCTACTGGGCACAGGGAGGACGGGTTAATTTCTGGTTTAGGGGGTTGAAGGTTATTACCAACTGCAAAACAAAATATGAAGGCATACCTTTAATTAATTTAAGTTAAACTAGTACACGAAGAAAGCCTTTATATAAAAATACAGAAGTAAGTTGTACAGTTATGGATTACATCCATAATGAAACGTTTCTTTTCGTCACCTTTTTTTCTCAATTGAAATTATTTAAAGCCATACATATGGCGTAACTGATCAAAAAAATATATTTCTGTGAAAATCAAAATTAAGTATAGAAATAGAGTTAATACATTTAAATTAAAGCTTTTCGTACAATTCTGAACACGGAAAGCACCTAATAACACAATTTTATCTTCTCTGTAATGTGTTATTTAAATCTTTTGTATTTTCTTCCGAGTCGGAGAAAATTCCAAAAATCCAAATTAAATTGTGATATCTTTGTAATGCAATTTGACTTAGATTTTGTAATTTTCGGAAAAGTTCTATCTTTATATATAGTTATGATACAAATAATAAGTTCTTATGATTTTAGTCTAATAATTTTCACTATACATACGCCATATATGGCTTTACAAGATGATAAAAGCGTTGTTTCCAGGGAAAAATTCATTTTCAAAAAGTGGGAATAGATAGAATGAACCCACCTGCTGACCCGCAGTGAGCCTACGATAATGAAGCTCTCCTCTCTGAAATTACCGTAATTAATTCTCTGCTCGTCCATCCGTTTTTCTCAGACTAGCCAGCTAAAGATCTATGTATAGTACTCCAAATCACTATTAATCTAAAGAATTGGAATTATCATTTTATTTTCTTTTTGAGTTGTTTGCTACAGAGTTACCTAATTTCAGAATTAATAAAGCATGAAAGCCAATAAAATTGGCAACACCAACCTAATTTTTTTCGTTCTGAGCACTTTTGGACGCCACCAATGGAGATAACTAGGGAGATAATTTCTGTTTTTCAAACTGAAAATCGCAGGTTGATATTTTGAAACAAACATTTATGACATCAGTCTGAGATGTTATTGGTTATACCATTAAGTTAAGTACTACAAAATTCATTGTGTCTGCTTCTTCGCTGATGACACTGGAAAAAGATATGCATGCCTACTTTATATCATCATTCAATGTATTTTTTGTGATTGTACACTGTACATATTCGATGAAAGCATGCTAACCGCTTTTCAGTACTTTCAGTACTTTGATTGACAAATATTTTAGCAATTTAAGAAATTTGCAGGTCTATTGATCATTTCAGTACATACCGTCCCCTCCGCCGATTTTTCGTCCTGGATCAGTTTTCCGTCTTCTGGTTCGGATTCTCCACCACTATCGTATGGTAGGATCCGCCCCTGTGATAACGACCTCTGTAGTTTTGCAAGCGGGTTCATTTTGTCCTGTCTGGACAAGCGTCTGTTCGAATTCGACCTCGAAAAGTGTTGCTGTGACTCGGCATTGTTCATGGTCTTCATCAAGTTTAGACTTCTTTCTGCTATAGCATTTAACTGTGAGAGTCGACGTTTGATGTCTGGCGGATTTGAAAATCGAGAATTTCTTCGCAAAGATGCTTTCCTGAAAAAAAAAACACCCACACATGACATCAACAATTTTTTTCTTACAAATATATTTGATTTTACATTCATTTTAGCTTAGATATATATCTTTAATATTTTAGGCCTTTCTTTCTTTACAATCAAATATTTAAAACAGTCATCAATTAATTTAAGTGAAGAACATTCGTTTAATGAAATGGAAAAAGTAAAGGAAGAATCATTAACGAATACAATGCATCCAATGCATGATACCGAGCACTTTGCCGCCTAGATAGGAGGTCAGAATCATCCGCGGACAAACCATAGTCTGAGACGCACTCCAGCTGCTCCCACATGTCATCTTTTATCTTGGCAACTTAAAAAAATCAGAGGTCTGGTAAAAAAGTGGACACGTTATTTTTATAACTTAAAGAACAAAGGTTAGATAAAGAGTTGTCAACTTATGTTGGAAACGAATAGAGAAAATTTGATTAAATTGGCTCATTATGTTAGCATCTTAAACAGAAATCCTAATGAAAAGGGGGACAAATAAACATGGCGACGACAAAAATCCACGTATGATAATAACAGGAATCTAAGTGTTGGAAACGCAAAGAGAAAATTGAATGCAAAATAGACTCCTTTTATATCGACCATAAGAATTGTCACAAGAAATACTTTCAAAAGACCTCATATTTGCAACTAAAGCAGAAATCTGATAAAAAGTGAATCTCTTATCTTAAAAACCTAAAAGCAGATCTGCCTACTGATGATGACTATCACTTAAACTATTAAGAGATTGCATTTGCAGAACACTATAACATTAAAAATTCAAAGGTAAAAAAAGCAAGGGAAATTTTATGACATATAACTAGTCAATATCGTTTGAATACACATACTTTCATTATAAATTCCTTTAAAAATAATAATTTTAGGTACCTCGATTCTCAGGATCTGAAAATCAGGCAAAGACATATTCAAAATGATTACAAGAATGTCTCTGAATTCTCTGAGTAACGTGTTTATCCATGATAATTCTTTAAACTTCGTCTTTGAAATTCATCATGTTATATTAGGAAAAATAGTAAATATCAAATAATTTTTTCTAGAAAAATGAATTAAAACACCTTAAATGCATTTGATCATCAACGATATTCAAAACTCACAGGTATCCAGGCTTTTAAAAAAAATGATTAAAAAAAAGTAAAAAGTAAAAGTAAAAAAATGAGAAAAAAGAACAACTGCCTGTTCAAAAAATAAAGTAAAATGGAACATTTCGTATCATCGTCATAATAATCACAAAAAGTTGAAAATATAATGAAAAAGCTTAATGATAATATTATTAATTCATTCAAGTATAGTTGAAAATTTAAGTTCAGAGCAATTCACATAAACATACGTTCATTCAAATGAAGATTTGATTATTTGTCATATAATAAATGGAAAAATGCATGTAGGTGGCGAGAATTAAATACCATTAAGCCAACGAAATAATAAAATTCATACTTTTTTGTAAAATGCAATACAGAGGCAAAAACATGTTTCAAAGTTCAGAGTATAATATAATGTAAAACATGTCTAGAAGTAATACCTATCTCATCTTCACCTGAAAAGGACAGACCAATGGAATTAGGCCTATAATATAGACAGACCAATGGAATTAGGCCTATAATATAGACAGACCAATGGAATTAGGCCTATAATATAGACAGACCAATGGAATTAGGCCTATAATATAGACAGACCAATGGAATTAGGCCTATAATATAGACAGACCAATGGAATTAGGCCTATAATATAGACAGACCAATGTAATTATAATATAAATTTCAGGTTTGCTTGTAAATGAAAATCCTAAGAAAACTTTAAATTTTGTATGGAATTATTTATGTGGATTGTTAAACGTAAGAGTTTTTTTCATAATTTTCTTCAAAGATGAATTTTGCTACTATATGTATTTCTAAAGCAAGTAAATTTGCGAGCAAATGTATCCTCGAAATTGAATTCCAACTAAAAAATATTTTTAAACTGTCATTAAATCCATTTTTATTTCATTTTACCTGAAACAAATAGCATCATAAAATGAGTTATTATCTTTTGGTTTTTAATCCACTCCTAATGATACAAATTTGTTATTGCTCTCAATAATTGCTTCATACTACCAGCTGAAAGTACATAAATTAATAAATAATTTTGTTCTGGCATAACAGAAAATGAGATATATCTGCTATGTGCTAATAATAGCATAACTTTTGCTTTGAAATCTCATAACACGGCCAGTGAATAATTTATTTTTTTATTATTTCAAAACATTTACTCGACATTTACTTTTCAACAGACTAATACATATTCTTTTTTGCGCAACCCACGAACAGTTCAAACTATAAATCTTTACATATGGAGCTCTTCTTGTAAAGGAGATTAATGTGCCTAAAAATGGCCACAAATACCTTAATACATTTATTGATATTTATTTTCCGATAGACTTTAAAAAAATATCACGTATCTATTTTTTTAATAATCAAACACTATTATATTCTTGAAACATTTAAGTTATCGTTGATTGAAAAAAATGTTTAAAACTGCTGTATTTAAACCATGAAATGTCAGTTATATGGTCTTCGGTTTTAAAATCTCCACTTATTAGATTGGGTCACATTGTACTGAAATGTCAAAAGTGTCAATGGGCAATTAGGACTCGTAAAGCGTTTCGTAACAAAAATCTACCGAATAGATTTTTACTTTAAAAAAAAATGCACGACTAAATTAAAGAATTTTTGACATTGAGGACATATTACTTTGACTAAGGACGGTCAATCTTATATGTATTAACATTCTCGAGAGGGACGTTAAGCAATATACAATCAGTCAATCAACCTGTTCCAGCAGTAAATATTATATACCAGAAAGCTCACCTCAATTTTCAATGGCGCCGTGCGGCATTAAGGTAGAACTTTTCAATACTAAGTATATTATGTGTGTGCAACATTTAAATTGCATGCCGATATATTTTTGTTTTGAAGAGTCCCATTTCTATTAAATATTTTACAATATAGAAAAAAATGTGATCAAACATAAACAATTAATTGTTTAAAATGTTTAATGGAGACAAATCTTCGCACTGACCAAGTCCCGGGCATGTGAAGAAAATTCTAAAACCTTTCCTGTACACATTTTACATCCCAACACCACAAATTAAATTTCACTACTGGTATCTACGAATTGTAATTTATCATTTATTTAATTTCTAGCAGTTTTAACAGACGAATTGATGACATTGAGCCGTTTTGTAAATACAGTAAGTACTTTGCTTGACAACGATTGACACCGATGACGTCAGAGCAATGGCACGCATTATCGGAGATCAAAATATGAATTAAAAAATTCAAACTTTGAATCGCTGAAACACCCAGAATATTAATTTTCTAGCAAAAAAAGGCGGAAGATTTTAATAGCAAATAAAATTTTTTTATATCAAAATATTTTGAGACATGATAAAAACCATTTAAACATCTTGTTTTCCTGCAAACAGTTTAAACTATAATTGTTTGTAGAATATCTTTTAGAAAGATCTTACTTTCTGAATCTGTGTCGTCTTCCCCATGAAGCAGATAAGTTTCAAGGAACTCTGAGAAAGCCCCTCTCTTCTGCATCAACTCTTCATATGTTCCTACTTCTGATATGGTCCCTTCATCCATCACTACAATGAGGTCTACTTTCGGTAGCCAGTGTACCCCATGCGTAACCAGAATACGAGTCTGTTATACAAAGATAAATAATGAAAAGAATTCATATGTATTACAAATTATAATGACTACCTACACCAATAGACCAAAGAAAGACAGAGAATAATCAAACAAAATGTTTTTTTAATAACAAGAAAATTCTTTTTTTTTTTCATTTAAATTTCTATTCTGAAATGTTGCCTAACTTTTTTCATTTTACATGTAGTTAATTCTTGCTCTGAAATAGATACTTCAAGAACTTTTGTTTACTCATTACTATCTTCTATTATTTGTATCAAGAATAGTTGTGACAAAATAAATTTACGTGCAATGTGTTATGTGGTGACAAAACGGTTCTATTCCTCTTTTTGAATAAAGACACTCACCCCTGACATGATAATGCAACAGAGAATGTATGGAAAGATCTATTTATATAAGGCACCTTGTGACGTAATAATCCCTCTTGACCAATGACCTCTTTGAAAAGAGATTTTCCAACATGGCTGTCCACTGCAGATAAAGGGTCGTCCAAAAGATATACATCAGAATTACTGTAGACTGCTCGAGCCAAACTTATTCTTTGCTTTTGGCCACCACTGACGTTGATACCCTTAACATTAATAGATGAATGAAGAGGCATATAATGTATTCGGGAAATAATGTGATAAATATTATCTTTAAGTAAGGAAATATGTCTAGTTTGAAAATAGATGAAAACATATTTGCTTTAGTTTTTACCCTTTCTCCGATCTCTGTGTTATCACCAGCACTGAGAATAGCCAGATCCGGTAACAGTGCGCATGCTTGAATGATACGTTTGTATTTCTTCTCTGAAAACTTACTACCAAACAAAATGTTTTCTTTCACAGTTAGATTTTGGATCCATGCTTCTTGTGGTACATAGGCGACCGACCCCTTTGAAAGTAGTTGAGAGTTTTTATTATTACAGATAAAACCCTTCTTCTCAAAAACATATTTTAAGTATGAATGTTTTGGCCTTTAGTGTGCTTCATTTCTTTACAAAACGAAAATCGGAATAGTTTATTCAGGGACCTATATAGTGTAGTATATAGATCCGTAGTTTAATTTACCATTTACTTTTTAGAAAGAAGAAACACACATTGTGTCATATTTAATTTCGAATAGTATTTTTAGTCTTAAGATATGATTCAAAGACACTTTTCATCCATAAATGTTTACCTTTTTATCATAACATATTACAAAATAAAGACAAACCTGTACATTAACATGACCTTTGACCTTCTCCATCTCTCCCAACATGGCAGCTATAAGTGAGGATTTCCCCGCCCCCACCTGCCCTACTACAGCCACAAGTTTACCCTCTCCGATCTTAAGGTTAATTCTAATTGAACAAAAACACCATTATGTACAGATATATAAAAGTTATACATTGTACACCATCATCTCTTTCTTTTGAAAATAATTTTTCATTCTTCGGATCATTAGACTTCAATAACCTGGGAGGATACATATCTCATATAATATACATCTTGCCTGTTTAATGTAGTTCTAGGATTTCTTCGGTCCCATGTAAAATATCCGTTATCTATAGAAATAGCATAACCTGCAAAAGACAACAAAAGGTTACCGATATATGGAAAAATACCGAAGAATTTTAAGCATTGTTTCAAATCTTTATGTTTCGTGGTCATTTCACCAATTTTATCCTTCCTACCATACCTGTGGTTAAGGAGGTTGACACGTTCTTTTGATTAAGGTCTTCCTTGCAGAGGAATTTTTCTATTCTTTTTATAGATACCAACATCTGTACAGTATACATATTTGACATTACAAAAATTATATGGCCTTAGAAAAATTATATTAGTGTTAGAAATTATAATTATTATAATATAACTCCCAAATATGCGTAAGGACATCTTGATAATTGGCTTTATAGAAAGCTTTGGAAAGCTTTATAGAATCAAAGATTTTTGTTCTCTGGATAGGAGCAAAATTAGATTAACTATGTGTTGCGAATTATAAATTTATCAATCCGCCATTTACTTCCTGTGCCAATCGGAATAGATCGTATCGATCCGTCGACGACTCAGTGTGTAAATAATGACCTATCTGTTAGTTTGAAACGTCGGGTATCAAAAATTAGTGCCATTGCAACCCTATTATTGTTTTAGAAAAAAAACCGAATAAAATCCGAGCTCTTCACAGAAGGGTAGTTTAAAAGGCCAATCTTTTATCCATATTTAAAAATAAGAAATTCCTGGAAAAATACTGATTTCCATTAAATCAGACAGTTCTGCAAATTATGATGAAACATTGTTTAAACAGTTTGAATCAAATATCAAAACAAACGAGAGCACCGCATTGCTACCTATATGCTCTGTAGATAATCATATTGCTTATACTGCACCTGTATAATCCCTGTGATGACGAATGGAACCATTGTTATAGTGAAGCGAAGAGTGTTGATGATGGAGAGGGAAACAAACACCTTACTGGCATCCAGGTAATTTCCTGACGTCATCAAGGTAAAAATCAGCAACACAAAATAGCTCATCTAAAAATTGTGAGTTTCAATTATTGGTATGCATAATGAATAACCATGCTTATTAAAGTAAACAACATAAAAACGTTTTCATCTAAGTCATGAAGAAATATAATTGTTGATATTCAGAAAAAGATTGCATGCACAGCATATTTCTAAAAAAAAATTAAAAGCTTTTATTAATTTCTTTTTCAAATTAAAGATATCAAAAGGACAGAGAGATAATTTCAAATTACAGTATGTGCAAATATTTTGACCAAAATGTTCCTATTCCATATACATATAACATACTTTTAATATCAGGGAAGGATAAGCTTCAATTCAGTAGTTTCATTTTATTTCAAATCTGGTATAAGAGAGAATTTTAAAGTTTCATTTTAAAATATAACATTTATTTCTTGATATAGAAAATTGTAGAAATAGGCTAATGCGAAGAGGCCTGTGGAGCATGTCCTTCTAATATAATATTAATTAAACTTTGCTTTCATTTCAGTACATAACGATCATAGTGCTAAAATTGTACAACAAAAATAAATATTATTTATGTTTACCCACCATGAATGGACTGTGCACAGAGAAAAGCGTTGAGAAAGCTGTGACAACACAGACTTTTTTCAGGTAAAACATCTCACGTAACCGAATATTCAGTAGTTTCTTGGTGAAAGATGGCTCCCATGTGTACATCTTTAAAACCTACATAGATGTTTTATTTTATTTATTCTGTCATACATGTAAATATTTCTTAAAGAAGAATTGGTGCCGTCATCAGGATACAGAAATAACAAAATCGTGTAAATTTATTTTTTCTTTTACTAAGATGATAAAAATATGCAATTTCAAATTCAACAAAAGTGTTTGTTTTTTTATCTTTACCTGAACATAATTATAAAAAAAAAATTGTACCTCACTTTCAAAAGCTACACAATGAAACCTATTTTCACTATATTTCTCTCTGACTTTTCTCTTTTTATGTATTAATCCTATCTTAATTTATTTAGAATGTAAAACGTGTTTTTGGAAATTTTGAAAATACCAGGTTCGCTGATTCTACAACTTTGAAAGCAGACTTAATGAAGCAAACTTACCTTTATACCACTTAAGACCTCATTTAATAGTTTTATCCGACTAGACTTCAGCGCTAAAATGATTCCTTGGTACTTCTGTTGAAGTTTCCCAAAGAGTATGTTAAGCGCCGATATGATAATGATCACTGCAACGCTTCCCAGAGTTGCCACGCCCATTTGATTCCAAATAAGGTATAAACCCAGGGCCAGCATGAAGAAAAAGGAGAGAATTTCGTACTGGAACATGAAGGCGTCCTGTATTCGCTGACAGTCAACTGACATCAAATTGACAATGTCACCAATCGTGTAGTGACTTTTAGCAGCGTTACTCATCGTTAATGACTGAAAAATATTAAAAAGCAAATTCAAAGTAAATAATCCTGAAAGAAATAAAAATCTAAAAAGGATAAAAATGGCATTGTTTAATTTATTGCACTGAAATGAAGAAAATAACTTATTTTTAAGACAAAGGGTGTAGAAGTGACCATTGAAATGCTTTTGTATAAAATCAACACAAATATTCATAATATTTATGTTATCATATTCAATTGTCTGAACCATTATTCAAAAGAACAATTATATTTTATTTTCATTTTGTCTTATACCTTTTGATATATCAGTCCTACTAGTGCTACTTTCACTTTCAGTCCCAGGGTCATCATGCAGAATGCCCCCTGAGTGAAGAACAGCGACTCCACTGCCCCACATATAAAGAACAAGATAGCTAGTCCCCAGCCATTCCACAGGGGCCAGTCTTCTGTGTGTTTGTTCTCAAGGAATTCTATCATCAGTCTGCAAAAGAACGCTGAATTAAGGTGAGTCTTTTAAATCTTACTGGGAAAAATTATTTCTCTGTCAAATGTCATGCTAAACAGCTATTTCTGTGGAAATATGTCCCAAACGGTATGTTTAAATTATGTACATTTTAACTGAGAAAAAGTTATTCTGGAAAAAGAAATGAACGTAGACTAAACACTAAGATGTATTAAAACAATGATATTTGAACAGTCAACTACTCACTTAAGTAGCAACGGCTGAAGCATCGACAAAACGTCACAAACAATTTTATAGAAGGATGCAAGTAGCCACTGTTTCCAATATGTTTTAGCCACAACTTTAAGTAACGATGGTCTTGCTCGGTAGAAATTCTCGGAGCCTTCTTCGTCATCATCTATATCTGATTTTTTATTGGATATTAGAGGTGTTGACTCAGATGTGAAAGTACCATTTTGGTAGATATAAGGATGGGGAAAATTCTTCTGTTGCATTCTAAATAGGATAATTCAATTAGAAAAATTCATTTCAGATTTTCAATGTACATGTATCTTATAGTACATTATACTTACATTTTCAACTGACCTCGCCAAATACATAACAACACACACAGATAAAAGAATTAACTTTATACCTTAATAAAGCTATTTCTTCATACTTCATGATTTTGACCTATGGGTAACTGAATTCATGTATTTACACATAATCAAGTTTTCTGTAGATTTGTCCGGTCCAAGCATAAAAGTATTATATAATATAACAAAATCAAAGATACCCATGTCAAACCTGATGTTTCTTGTATCCTGTTTGTGAACTTCCTCCTTCCAGTTTTGTTCTAGTTCTGGTACACACGTCTCTGATCGCAGGTAGTCCACCTGATTCCAGATATCCTTAACATCCAGAGTTTGTCTGTACGCTTTCATCACAAGTCTTAACCAAATATATCAGATCTTTTATATAAATACAGGTACACAGAAGCCAAAATCAATTAATGAAATCATTTCTTTATATCCCAAACGGGTCATCTTGAGGCTATACCATAGGAGTTACCTACTTGATCACAAGATTAAACAAACGATGATTTCACTTTTTAAAAACAGAGAATTGAAAGTCAAATACCACGAACTTTTTTGATATTAATTGTACTATTCTAGTTGATCTTTATTTCTTGTTACAAATAATGGTTGCTCTAAAATCTTCACAACTGATTTACGACGTAATGGAAAACATACCCATTAAACCACCAGAAAACCCATCTGTTGAGGACGGACGCTGTCTCCTCCGGGGAATTTTCTCTCTGGGTGTAAGAGGGTACAACAGAAATAAATATACCAAAGGTTTACATCCACTGAATATTTCCCCTTTATTTTATTTTTTTGAAAAGCATTGCCGTATATCATTTCAAGAACAACACTAGATATATCACCTCTTCCGAGTTTCTAGATCAGTGGCTGTTCCATCAATGAAGAACTATGACGTACATACATTTATCAATAATAAAGTACTTAATATTTCTTAATCGTACGTTAAATGATTTATATAGATGTGAATACACTATATAAACAATAAAATATGAGCGTGACGTTTTTGACATTGACGAATATGTAGTTTTTAATGGTGTTTCTTGTTTTGACAATGTTAAGATTTTATGTTTTGATACTAGTATATCTATGTTTTTGTTTTTGTGTTGCTTTTATTATCACTGATCTTATAATAATAAATAAATGAATAAATGTTTCTGGTATATTTGGTAAGAGATAAGTACGATCTAAGGAGTTCTTAAACGTGTTAACCTGTCCAGAAAAAGAGCTAGTGCTCGAAGTGTTTACCTGTGCAAGTTTGAGAACTTACTTTATTTAAGAGTCTACGTAAAGAGTACTTAAGTGTGTTAATCCGTCAGAGGAAAGACTATTTAGTGTTTTAACCTGTCGGGGGAAAGAGTATTTAGTTTGTTAACCCGTCATGCGAAAGAGTATTTAGTGTGTTAACCTGTCATGCGAAAGAGTATTTAGTTTGTTACCTGTCAGGGGAAAAAGTATTTAGTTTGTTAACCTGTCAGGGGAAAAATACTCATTGTATTTAGTGTGTAAACCTGTCAGACGTTAGAGTACGCATAGTCTTAACCTGTCAGAAAAGGAAGTTTTTAGTGAGTTAAGGAGTTGGGGAAAAGTACTCAGTGAATCAGTATATTTAGAGTGTTAACCTGTCAGGGGATAGAGTATTTACCTGTGCGAGTTGGAGAACTTACTTTGTTTAAGAGTCTATCTAAAGGGTACTTCAGTGTGTTAACCCGTCAAAAGAAAGAGTATTGAGTGATTTTACTTGTCGGGGGAAAGTGTATTAAGTAAGTTTACCTGTTAGGGAAAGAGTACGCAGTGTATAAGTATATTAAGAGTTTTAACCTGTCAGGGGATAGAGTATTTCGAGTCTTTATCGGTATGAGTAAAAAGTACACTGAATGTTTACTTGGCAAGAGAAACAAAATTTAGAATGTTTCTTTGTGAGATCAGAGTACATAGTGTTTTTTACAAGAAAAGAATACTTTATGTTTAGAGTTTACCTGTCCAAGGAAAGTATAATGCGGATGCCCAGGCTGGTCAGCAAATGAGTACAGAACAACTTGTATACAGATGATTGTAAAGTAGACATAGTATATAATACTGGTGACACAACTCGGCTGTAAAGATGCGATGAATTTACATAAAGCATGACGTTACTATACATGTAAATGATATTGTCCTGTAATTCAATAGGAAATATACACATAAATCTAATTATCAAATGTTTGTTATAATAGAATATGATTCTTTCGAGGGAGATAACATTAATGCTTTGTATTATAATGTTTTTTCATATAATATTGTCCTGTAATCCATTCTATGTTATCCTAGCTGTTTGATTATCGTACTCTGAATGATATTGCTTTGTGTTATAATACCCTCTATGATAATATCCAATATAATAATATCAATCGATTATGATATTGCCATGTTTGTTATATTACACTATAATATTACTTTGTAGGATATTGCCCTGTATTATTACATTACTCTGTATGATATTGCCCTGTATTATAACATTACCCTATAGGATATTGCCCGGTATTAAAACATTACTCTATATGATATTGCCCGGTATTATAACATTAACCTGCATGATAATGTCCTGTATTAAAACATTATTCTGTATGATATTGCCCTGTATTATAACATTACTCTAAATGATATTGTCCTGTATTATACATGTAACATTACCCTGTAGGATATTGCCTTCTCTGATAATATTACTCAGTATGATGATGCCCTATATAATAACATTACTCTGTATGTTATTGCCCTATATTATTACATTATTCTGCATGATATTGCACTGTCTTATTACATTACTTTGATGATATTGCATTATTTCATAACATTACTGTGTATGATATTTAATGTATTATTACATTACTCTGTATTATTTTTCCCTGCATTACATTTTTGCGTTAAATGATATTGCCTCTTATAACTTGTTATAATTTTTTTACCCTATATGATATTGCTGACTGCAATGGAACTGTGCTGCAGCCTAGAAGTACAATCCAGAACGTTATCAATATCCCAGAAGAGATCACGTGACTTTTACGTAGCACCTGGGTGATTACAGATAAATATATCTACAACGAAAGAATTCAAAGTTCAAAGACATAGGTCATAGACTTCATGCATAATAAATACCGATTGATGAAATCTCTCTACAGTAAATCATAAGCCTTAAGTTACTTACGAACACAACTATTAGAGCACCGGCGCCTATGTTGTATTCTTCAGGTACATAGGCGTCAGAATTGCAGTGGTATCCACGTGTTGAAGATAAAGCTACATTTGCGCATGTCAAGGCAGCCAGAACTATACATAGGAGCTGCAAGAATTCGTGAAATACTCATAAGATTAAATGTTTTTAGGAACGAATTCAAAAACTAAATTTAGTTTTAATGCATGCATATATCAACGCGTTCACCTAATCGAACAATCCTTGAATAATACGAGTACATGTATATAGATACAGTGAAAACTGTCTAATCCGACACCTAAATAATCCGACACACTGTGGATTCCGACGTTAAATTTATTTCCCATTTTAGTATTTTCCTTGTTTTTACCACTGTGCAATCCGACACCCTGTCTAATCTGACTCAAAATTTGTCTCCCAGTGCATGTCGGATTAGACAGGTTTCATTGTATTACATATAGTTTAGTGTAACATTAAAAATTGTTCACCCTAAGAAATAAAAGTTTCATTTAATTAAACAATACAGTTAAATCTTGAGTATGTAAACTTAGTTAAAGTGATTTAGAATTGCATATTCCTTCAGCATTGCTCCCTCACTTTTTAGCATTTTGTGATATCTTAACATTTTAGAGTACTTTCGGGTTTTGGGGTGACATTTTGGTAAAAATTCTGCTATGGATGATATATCATAGATAACTACTTATTAACGTATCCACTTGGATGTTTTAGATCTAGTTCATCATGTTCATGGTCCATCAAGGAAAACATAAATATTCCGATCTCTGTCACATACTCTCTCTCTTTCACACAAACATATATTCCCTTTTTCTTTCTTTTTCTCATATTTAAATGAAATTTATTGTTGTACCCACACTTTTTATAATGCTCCTGATCCCAAGAGGCAGAGGATATCCGACAAAATTATGACACAAGCTAGCGATCTGGAAAGGCGAACATAGAAGCAGGAATCCACATGGAACCCAGACCAAAACAGTATTCTGGAAACAGTCCGGAAATCTTGGAGCTGACCCAGAAAATATATCATCATTCTGCAAAAATACATATTATAAAATTGCCCTGTTCGTCATCATCTTTTTATTATTTCGGTTATTTTTTTTATATGTTATGCTAATTGTGATTTTAAAATATATCTTTTATCAATATTTAAAGGGAACGACTGGGGTTTGATACTGCGAAAACTACAATAGAGGAAATTTCTATTTTTATACAATATATTACCTACATTGACTTCAGTGTACATGCTAAGTTTTGGGAAAATCTACGGCCCAGGTATTTTTAATAGACCGTCCCAAAATACAGGTAGATTTACTATTTGATTTTATGGTAAAATGCCATTTTTGGCACTTGAAAGCAAATTATACAGTCAAATTCTACAATAAACTTTCTAGGCAAACTAAAAATATTATAAGTATTACGATATTGTACAATATTTACATTTGCAAATGTTTTCCTTTATATAACACTACTGAAGGCAAGCGTTTTTATAACTGTGTAAATACAGGTATGGGGTCAAGAGGTCATAGATGTGCGTTTGGATAAACGTTCGACGTAATTTCTCTGTTACGTCATAAAGGGTCGACGCGCGTTTAGAGGATTACATACATGCCGTTGGGTTTGAAAAATAAACGCATTTCACACGTTAAAAGTAACAATCAGGCAAATATAAAGTATGGATAAGTCACAAATGTAAGTATAAGTAATAAGGTATCTTTTTTTGAGTTTTATTGAGATGTAAAAGGGGTTGGCACATGATCAAATCTTCCATAAAGCCCTTCGGGCTTTATGGGATTTGATCACGTGACCAACCCGTTTTACATCTCAATAAAACTCATAAAATGATACCTTATTTCTTAAATAATTAAATGTAAGAACTAGAAAAATTAAACCGCCTTGTTTCCAGAGGAGGCATCTCAAAATACCAAAAAAATAAGGAATTTCCTTTCCTTTTTTTAAAAGTACTACAAAACGCTTACAAAAAATAATAAATATGACGCAGATATTATCAAATTTTAAGAGCACATATCTATTGCTTTTTCTTTCATAACATTTTTTATTATCCCTTATTTGAGAGAGTCTTATTATCTAACGTCAGAAACACACAATTACAACTTCAATCTATCTATCAGTTTAACCCACGAAATAAAATTTGTGGCCACGAAAAAAAAAAAATTCGTGGGAACGAAATAAAAAATTGTGGCCACGAAATAAAATTCGTGGGAACGAAATAAAAATTCGTGGCCACGAAATAAAAATTCATGGCCATGAAATAAAATTCGTGGGAACGAAATAAAATCCGTGGCCACGAAATAAAAAAATCGTGGGAACGAAATAAAATTCGTGGCCACGAAATAAAATTCGTGGGAACGAAATAAAATTCGTTGGAACGAAATAAAATTCGTTGGAACGAAATAAAAATTCGTGGCCACGAAATAAAATTTGTGGAAACGAAATAAAATTCGTGGCAACGAAATAAATTTTCTGCTATATAATGTCATATTTAGCTTAACCCATAAATCTATTTGGCTCAGTCCAATTGAATGATAATAATAAGTCCGTTCATCTTGAATGACATACAAGAGAAGAAGCTAAATATGACATTATATAGCAGAAAATTTATATTTTTCATTTATACAAAACGAGATTACCACTTTTCCTAAGGATTAAGAATAAAATTAAATTTGTGAGAGTGCAAAGATATGTCAATCAAACCCGCCGAAAAATTTGAAATTTCAATATCTTTTAAACGAAATAAGATTTTTAATTAATTTCTGTGTGAAATGCTTTTAAAATATACATTTCGTAATATTATAGAGAAAATAATAACTTCAAATCTGTGTCCAAGTCCCTTTAATATGTACTTGATTTTCTCTGTTCCTGATCAGTTGAATTATTTACATTCTAGTTGCAGGGTTCAAAGTTGTTCCTGTAAATTATTTTTTTTATTTCAAGGGACTAACTGATGATTTATTTCTTGTTTTAAAAATTTGTCAAAAAGCGGCTTTTGGTTTCTCCAGAATGTAAATAATTCAACTGACCAGGAAAAAAGAAAATCCATTACTTATCAAATATTTTCTTTTCAAAACTTGACATCTTTAAGAATCTTTTCATCTTTCTAAAAATTGTATCAAAATTTTAAAAAAAAGTAACTAAATATTTGAATATAATAACACATAAAAATATTTAATGTGAGAAATAATTTAATCATTTTTTTTCGAAATTATTTTAATAGTTCAATATAATTTCACCATGGCAATTTTCTTGTTTAGAATTTTAAAAATTGTCGTTTAACTGATTTTTATTCGAAAAGTGTATGTTGCGTCACATTTCAGTAAGTTGTAAAGAGCTTAAAATTGTTTTTAAAAACAGCACTGTTGTTTAAAATCATAATACATGTAAAATTTTTCAACCCGTAATTTCATAATTTTGTTTAGTTTTCTTAATTTAGTGGAAAAAAAAGTTGCTTTAAAACAGTAAATACGCTTCATTTTACTATGATGCCGAAATATTGCGCAAGGGAAACCTCAGTCGGCCCCCTTAATCACATCGCTAAATGTTCATTTTGTGCATTTCTACTAGAAAGTTTTTCAACTTAAAAAAAAAAAAGAACAGTATGCTATTTAAAATCATAATAAAATCTTTCATCCCGTAATTTCATAAGTTTGTTTAATTTTGTTAATTAAGTGAAAAAAGTTGCTTTAATATAGTAAATACTTTTCATTTTAAATACGCTTCAGTCGGCCCCCTAAATCACATCGCTAAATGTTCATTTTGTGCATTTCTACCTGATAGTTTTCAACTGATGAATCTCTCTCTCTCTCTCTCTCTCTCTCTCTCTCTCTCTCTCTTACATTAAATTTATGTTTCACCATTGATCCGCCACCGAGCTCTCTCTCATAATACAGTTAACTGTTCACCCTTGATCCGCCACATTCTTTATTCCTTTATTTTCTTACCCATAATGACGTTTTCTGACAGGAGTAGTCCACTGTTGTATTAATGTCGGTCATATGGTCTAGCATCATTAATCAAAAGGCAGGGGGTCACCAGAGCATGAAGTTCAGAGGTCACACAAGGGTCACAAACAAAAAAGTCCAGATCTTTTTACGATATGTCCTACCTACAGTAGCAAAGTGGATGGGACATTTTATAATAACAACAATGGACATTTATATATACTAATTATAAATTTTTCAGGCTACAAACTGTTACAGATAAAGTATTAAAATAGAATTTAAGAGTCACACCTATATATATAATAGCATTTCACAAAATTGACCATTGATTCTGGAGAACAATTATGTAGATGCATATATCAATATTTTCGACCGGGTTAATAATTAAAATATTGCACAGCTTGCATCCACCGATGTAATTATTATTATTGAATAATCATTTTACATATTATATATTTAGTTATGCACGCATTTCTCTTACCTTATTTCAAGATTTGTATATAACCCGGGGTTTCATAATTCATCTCCACACAATTGTAGCGTTGAGCAAGATGTTATTGAAATATCCGTAACTCCTCAATTTCAAAGAAAAAAAAATTCACGTTGTTATATAATAAATAATCGTCTCTTCAGCATTTTATTTGCATTGATAACATCTTACTCTAATATGTAACAATCAATCCACAGTGCATGACTTATATATTAATCCGTTCACAAACATTCTTTTATTAATGTTAACTACAGTGCTTTCCTGGGCAAGTCAGGAAATCAAATCCTACATCCCATAAATTGAATATATATAGAGGGGCGCACTGTACGTTATATACCGCTACTGATCAACAAACATTAACCTCCGTCTTTCATTCTATGACCCCCAAGACATACCCCGATAGTCAGGGTTGACCTTTGTCCTGTATCGAATTAAAGTGACTCCGTATTTATGATTAACCACATCAACAAATTATACAGCATAATTTAAGTGATTGCACGAGCATGCCTATTCTAAGTAATTTTGCATGTACACATACAAATTTTACCTGTACGCTGTCTTCAGGCGTTGATGACACCATTAACAAACTTCCCAGGCACACCAATCAATAAAATTGTCGTCTCTTGAAATTTCAATTGTCTTTAAAAATTGAATAATAAATGTAACCGGGGGAGGGATTGGGGTTCAAACACTTTGGGATGTATAATAAAAATGTATATTAAAATTAATGATACACATAAGTATTTTTACAGTTTGTATTCATTAGATCCGTGCCTCTGTTAGAAAGTTCTAACTGTTTATTCAAGGACACGCTTTCAACAAAAATATCGAATGTGTTTACAAACTTGATACGGTAAATGTACACAAAGCCCCTGTCCTAAATTAAGTTGACCTGCTGGCTTGTCAAAGTTAAGATCTAAGAGGTGGCTTAAACACTCAGGTGAAAACATAATAACATGTACGTATTTCTCCATTTGTTGGAAAAAGGCCGTTTTGCTGATAAAACTTTTGCGGTCGAATTATTTATTTAGAATGAAGAATCATCCCCAACGAGAAATACTTTAGTTAACTATTGTGTACTATATAATGAACACTTTGACACTATGGAAACTTTGATTTACTTTTTTTTTTATAACTTTGACACTTTGATTTACAATAGTTAACTATGATTAACAAATAGAAATTTTTTCCCAGGAGATCGATGCACTGTCCTTTTTTTAAATCATAAAATGGCAATTAAGTTTTTTTTTGTTTGTTTGTTTTTTTTGTAGAAATAAAATGAAAATATTTGATTTATTTTCATTTCAAGTTTCTCAACAATGTCCAAGTTAAAAAAAGGTATAACAAATATAAAAAAAATGAATATCAGTAAAAAAGTATAAATTGTTCAGTATGTGAACAATGGATTTGATTTTCTTTACTAATTATTTTATTGAAAATTGGTAAGAATATGCACAGGTCAAGTGAATTCCACAAAAAAGAATGACATTAGATATCTCTTCTGGTAAATTGGACTTGACACAGTAACATATACGAGGTCCTGTATAGTTACGTATTTAAAGTACTTATCTACAGTTTATGTAAAATGGTGTGTTACGTTATGTCCGGTGTCGAATAATATCGAACAAATAGGGAATAAATCGACATATCCGTTTATAGATACACACGTATTAATGTCTAGTCGAGAGGAAGTAAGGATGAATGACACTTAACTCGTCTTATAGATAACCTTTCTTTCTTTCTTTATTCTTTAAGCCAAAGGCTCATCAGATTTACATGTACAACATATAAACACAATAAAGGTAACACAATAAATATTAAATATTGAAAATACACAAAGGCTATAGATATCAATAGTAGTTACAAATTCGACTTTCGTAGAGCAGTAGCTTTATATAAAAATTTCCCCAAATTAGACAATTCTTTAACATTTTCGCTACTCATTAAACATACAACTTTAAAAACACTTGGTTTGACATAATAATATTTCTTAATTTATATACTCCTCAAATTTTCATAAAATGGACATTTTAATATGAAATGCAATTCATCTTCAATATCATTACAGGCGCAAAGTGTGCAAATTCTTTGAGATCTAAGTGTATTATTATATCTACCAGTTTCATTTTTTAATTGGTGGCTTGATAATCTAATCTTGGTAAGCATTCTCCTATATCTATCATCAATAGGTCATCAATAGATAATCAGAGGTGGATCCAGATTTTAAGTTTTGGGGCGTGGATTTCCGGTGTACTTCTATATATTACCCAGTAAGATAACTGCGCATGCCATGTTCTTTAATTTTGGATTGGATTCTAAACATGTACATGTACATTGGATTCTAAACATGTACATGAACATATTTCATATTTATCATTAAGCAACAGTCAAAGTATTATCATTTGTTTCAATTAACAGTGAAATGTATACCCCATTCATCGAGTCTGGATGTCGTGTATGATTGTTTGTCAAGTTTATTATTAGTGAATTTTTTTTTATTGAACAATTTTATGCACAGTCATCAGAATATGGTTCTTGCGTTGAATGCGAACACAACTTATCCTTATACAGTGTTATAATGGAAAGTATATAACATTTTATCATTCGAAATTATTGTTGTTATAACTACCTTATTAATATACACTTGTGGAAAAGATTTCAAAAATATAACAAAATCCATGAATATGGTACCCCCAAAAAATCTCCTAGATTTCCTCCCCCAGACACCATGGGGATGAGAATAGTGTAAACCTAGTGGATTTGAGACAATTATTTTAATCAAGAAAATAAAGTAAAGTGAATTTTTAAAAAATTGTGCTCTTGATAGCGATCACTGACCTACAGTCCAATCGGGATATGGACGTGTAAGACTTTGAAGTAAGAATAAACAAAGCCATTAATCGGAGTAAGGACATTATAAGCTATTAGGATGTTTATCTATCTTGGGACGTCGATACAGGAACAGTAACAGAACATTACTAAAACTAACTTTAACATTATATCACCGTGTGAAATTGACTGTTTTACTTACAATCCATGATCGGCTCTAAATGTTGTATTTATTTTTTTGTTTTAATATAATATTTAATATTCTGAAATTCTTTTGTTTTAAAATTGGCTTTTTCAAATCTGTCTCATGCTAATTTACTAACTGTTTATTAAATTACTGAGTGACCTCAAATGGGCAGAGTGTTTATGATCAATTACCTTTTCATCCCTTATAGAAACATTATGCAATTACATATGTATTTAATTATCGATGATCTTTAGGTCCATGCTATCAAAGTATGAAATTGATTGTTACCTGTATCACTTTTATTCATTGTCACCACCTGTCATTTTTAACTCATTGTTCAATTCCCCTTAAATACTAATGTCAAATTTTACTTCATCAGTTCGGAGGCCGGGTGTACTCCCGGTCACATGTCAGACTCGATCCCCATCATGTTCTGTTTCTACGTTTAACAGTTTGGACACTATGGCAATATCAAACTGCTTATTTGTTGTTCAATGTTAATCATTTCCATCGTTGTGACTTGTTAATAAATTCGGAAACCATATTACTCGTTACTTTGAATTTTTTTTTTTGTATTGGAAAGAATCCTTTAAATAAGGCTCTACTACTTCCGACCTACAGTGCCACTCACTTCCCTGACTATATTATCCTTATACGATCAACGAAACATCTTTTAGACACAAAAATACAGGGTCATGATCTTTTATTCGTTTATTCTTTGAAAACAGTTCTACGCTATAATATGCTTCAAAGTATTTTTTGATCATATTAAAACTACTTTTAATGATTTTACGTCCATCATGGATAACTAAATTTTTGTCCCATTATGCACGATCTTAATCCGTCCTCAGCTTTTTTAAAAATACTTTTACTGTTTTAAAGAAAAGAAAATAGTTCTCGAAAAGCCATGTGATAACGTCCAAGCCATTGATAGTTAACCAGTGAGTTAAAGTACAAAGTCTTGGCTCCTATTTTCTTTGTCACTGACCACTTTACCTTAATTATTTTGTTTTTTGTTTGTTTGTTTATTCTCAAACCATACAATGGTTTATGAGGTATATGAACATATGTACATGTATACAAAATTAATACAAAGTTAAATAAGGAAGAGTAGTGTCAAATAAGAAAATAGTTACTGAATGCAGGCTGCCAAAGTTATTTTACTACCATAACACGTTTGGGTGCCGTTGATCACACAATGGCTTTCAGTAACAAGGTTTGCAGTATCTGTCATCGACATTTTTGTCATATTCACTCAAAACACATAGGGGATAAAACAACACATACGAGTGAGCTTTGTTCAGCATTACACAATACAAAAAGTTTCTTTCTTATAAATATCCAAAATACCCACTACAAAATTAATATTCTGAATATAGTATGCTGTAAACGATCATCGTAGTCATTATATCTTTTTTTACAGATCGAGAAAAAATTTTAAAAAGAGTAATTTCAATTTTTTACGGGATCGATTTAAAACCCGACTGTCCACTTCCTTGACCTTGACCTTTTTGCCTTTTTTGTGGCAGAGCGACAATTGTTTTTAGCTGAATTAAGATTGTGCATAAGAAAAATTTTTTATATCCTTCATAGAAGAAAAATAATTCAAAGTAGCCACTTAATGCTAAAAAAATATTAGAGACATATTGTATCATAAAACTGTTTTATAGAATAAAACGAATGAATAAAATGTTATGGAAAATAATGAACTTGTTTGTATCGTAAATTTGGAAAATAAAATAAACAGATTTTTATCAATAACGATTAAATAATTATTAATTATTTTGCAAATAGTTGTCCAAAAAGTTCGTGGACAATGACGTTTTTGTTAAAATAAATGGTTCTATATAAATCTATTGTATATCAAAATATTTTTTATGAAAAACCAAGTCAGAATGATTCAATTATTATTGATGGAACTTTATATTATTGTAAAAATCGGGGTCTTCAAAGGTTGCAGATAGTGTGCACGGACCAAGGTTAAAATGCCATAAACTCCTATAAAAAGTGTTCGGATTAAAATGATTATTTTCTATTTAAAACAATTCAAAACGTAATGAAATTTATATGTAACATAAATAAAGAGGCTATAATCACTTTCTGATATCTTAAGTATCGCTTACTATAAAAATTCAAAGACACTAAAAAATTTTTGAAAACACCTGTAATCTGCTGAGAATAGAGATTTTTGTTCATGACGTTGTTATAAATCTAGCGCAGCGTCGGAGTGGGCTGTGCAATTTTTGTATACAAACTGTTTATATAGATGACGCTCGTAGTTTTTTGTTCATTGTTGTAAATTTTAAAATTACATTAATTATAATTTATACTAAAAGATTATTGATAGCACTTGGAAGTGTGGCGCCATAAAAAAAGATATGAAGTGTCTGTCCATGAACATGTGTTAAATTCAAAATCCAAATAACGTTATAATGAAATTAGCTTGACGTCAGACTAGTCCGTACGCACTATCTGCGACCTTTGAAGACCCCGATTTTTTTACAAAATTTAAGAAGTTTGGGAGAAGTCAATCTACTTTTGGGAACTTCTGTCCAATCCCTTTGACATTTTGTCAATAAAACATGTTCAAAACAAGAAAGTTTGAACACAGATCAATCTTTTTAAATCAAATAAAACTTGAATATCTGTTTATTGAGAAACAGGAACAAAATAATATTGCAAAATCACACATTTTCCAAAGGTTAAATTTTCGTGGTTTGAGGAAAATAAATTGGTTCATGGGATTTGATTTCGTGGTTGAAAAATTGTACATTAGTTATGTATATATATGAAAAATTGCATATCAAGGTGAAAATCTCTTCCTAAAAACTTACTTTGAAAACAACAAAACGAAACCCCGTGAAAATAAGTGATTGTACAGTACTGTAATGATTCTAGATAAGATATGCTAATTAACGAGGTTGGCATCTTTAGCCATCTTGTAGAAGACCCCGGATCTATCTTCCAGAAGTTTTTGTGGGGCTCCAAACTCGACTATCAACCCTTTGTCCATCACCATTATTCTATTAAAATATAACATTAAAATTCATCAAAAGACTGCAACTTAAGTGTGTATTCTCCACTTAAAATTAAAGATGTAATATTATGGTTCTTGATCTCTAGAATGCTAAAAACAAACAAATTGCTTGAATTTTTCATTAATTAGATACAAAATATACATTTGAAATCCGCCGCATTCATGGTGATCATAGACTATGCAATATTCGTGGAAAATATCATTTACTTACTTATTATTTAGAAGATATTTTCCACAAATCCGAAAAAATAGGTTAGAATTTATTGATTAAATAGATTAAAGATGTCCTTAATGATTTTACTACAAGCGGTTACATGAAACCCATAAGAGTATCTAGTCATTCAGCTATAGATGAAGTAGAAACTCACCTATCATAATCCATCAGTGTTGCGATATAAACATTGAGTAACTCACCTATCGTAATCCATCACAGT
Organism: Saccostrea glomerata; assembly: GCA_003671525.1. Taxonomy (NCBI): domain Eukaryota; kingdom Metazoa; phylum Mollusca; class Bivalvia; order Ostreida; family Ostreidae; genus Saccostrea; species Saccostrea glomerata. The sequence continues at coordinate 6,765 of PRKT01000208.1, read as the reverse complement.
GTTGAGTCTATGAGCTATAGACAGAAACTCACCCTTCGTAATCCATCACAGTGTTGAGTCTATGAGCTATAAACAGTAACTCACCTATTGTAATCCATCACTGTGTTGAGTCTATGAGCTATAGACAGTAACTCACCTATCGTAATCCATCACAGTATGTTGAGTCTATAAGCTATAGGCAGTAACCCACCTATCGTAATCCATCACGGTGTTGAGTCTATGAGCTATAGACAGTGCAGTACAGTCACTGAACTCTGATTTAATCGTCCTCTGGATGAGTTCGTCTGTCTCTACATCCACGGCTGCTGTAGCTTCGTCCAGAATCAGGATCTTTGTCTTGTGTAGTAGAGTTCTAGCCAGACAAACCAACTGTCGCTGTCCAACGCTACACAATATATATAAAATATACATTGATACATAGATATCATCCAAAATAGAGTTTGTTCTAATATGGAATGAAGAAATAAACTAGAGATACTCTTATTATTACACATTTTATAAGTGACAAAATTGTACATTGCATCATCCATATTAAAAGACAAACATATATATGGGTACCTCTTTCTAATTATTCTGAGAATCGGTAGGAGAGGTGCAGAAAAAATTCAAGTTCCTTTATTTGCAGACTTGCATTAAAAAATTGTGAAGATGTACTTAACTGAGCCTCACACTTGCTCAGAAGGAGTAATTTTGCTACTAAAATAACTTGGCGTATGTAATTTATTATGAAGATCAACCGAATTATTTTGTGACTGAAACACTATAAAAATCGACTTTATCTGTTATCATATGTTTTGAAATACTAGTATTCACTTTCTAAAATCTGATACTGTGATTCTTAAAAAACAATTTTTTTACCTGAAGTTCTCATGGGACGTTTTCACATAACGTTTTAATCCATACTTTTTTCCTGAAGTTCTCATCTGAATTTTTCACACAGAGTTTTAATCAAAACTTTCGCCTGAGTTTTCTCTTGATCTTTAACTTGAGTTCTGACTTGTCCTTTCACTTGAGACCTCTATTTTTCATCTGAGCTCTTACCTTAAGTTTTGACCTCCTTCCCCACACTCGTAATCTAGCTGCCCTACACAGTTAGTGACGAAGTCTTTCATATAAGCTCTCTCTATCGCCACCCAAAGATCCTGATCTGAAAATCTCCCTAGCGGATCCAAGTTAGAACGGATTGATCCAGAAAATATGAAAGGATCCTGAAAAAATACAACAAGTTTATATTTGTCAAGATTTTTTTGTACTTAAGGATAAATAACACAAACAAACTTTTTTCAGAAATCAGCATTATTTCTCATAGATTTATATTTAAATTAACAACCTGAATAATGTTTACCCAAGTAGTGTGGGAGAATTTTATGAGATTTTGTCATTAAAAAAATTGTGCAAAATTTTGTATGGAATTATATAGAAAGCAAAATAAAATCTCAAATCTAAGCACCAAGGAAAACCTACGATTTCTTAATATTTCAGGGATTTATTATTTATATTAATACAAATAAAAATCAGTCAAAAAATATATATCAACCCGCGCATCCATTTTTTGTTTGTGGTAAGTACTCTTAAGGCCAACGTAGAAGCAGACTATAAAATGTCAATAATTATTTAGTACATCAACCAAAGTACAGATAGCATAATAAACATTTTCAGTAATTATTCCGCACTTAAGTCCAAAGTAATGGGAAAATGCAAAAAAAGTCAATTGAATATCATGATATATTACATCAAATTAAAATTCCAATTGAAAGTAAATAAAAAATTACTGAGTATTTAGACCAAAAGAAGATGAGGAAGATAAACAATAGTGATGCAATTACTCAATATATTAGAACAAAGTATTTCAGAAATATAAATCAATTATAAATCACTACTATGAAGGGAAGTAGAAGGTATAATAAAGAAATAAGTCGTTAGTTATGCAATTATTTATATTGTAATGCTACATAACAATAAGAAAAATGCTTTTGGCTAAAACCCACATCAAGTTTATCCTGAATTCATTTTGAAGAAATGACTTACCTGAGGTAGTATTGTTATTTTAGATCTCAAGTCATGGAGGCCCATAGAAGTTATAGACATATCATCAATACTAATGTCTCCTCCAGCTGGTTCAATGATGCGGAACAGTGCCAGCGTCACGGATGATTTCCCAGCTCCTGTTCTGCCTACAATACCTATCTAGGTAAGAAAAATATAAAGTTTTAAATATAACTAAAATATATATCCATGAAAAAATCCCAGGAATTAAAATGAAGAAAAAAGGTTTAATTTCGATTTTGCTTATTTTACATCACTTTACACTTGATGGATATGATGAGAAATTTTAAATCAAACAGCCAACGTAGCTGTCGATAAATTTTGCATTTTTTTTTTTTTTTTTTTTTTTTTTTTTTTTTTTTTTTTTTTTTTTTGCAATATTTTACCTAAATATTTACAATTTGCTTAAAAATGACATAGATAATTATTTTATTGTTTTTTTCTTTAAAAAACTTTATCAACAAAGTCTTTTTTGTAGTCGAATGAGAATGTTGCTAAACCTTTTCGCCCCCTTTAATGACACAGTCGAGTCCTCTCAGAACGAGGTCTAAACCAGCCCGGTATCGGGTGGTGTAGGATTTAAATTCCACTTCCCCCGTTTCAGGCCAAGTAGAAGATGGACGGTTCTTGGGTTCAATCCATTCAGCCTGCAAATATTACGTTTTATGCAAATGTCGATGAAAATTATCATGTTTAAAATGGATTTTATTAATTTTTCAAAGATGAAATGATTAACATGGACCTATATATGACTTGGGCAATTGGTTGTGACTATTACTTTGATATCATTTAATTCACCTCTGGTTGGAGTCTCGTGAACTCCTCTACCCTTTCTGCTGACACGATATTCATCTCCATCTCGCTGACAGATTGGACGACCAGATTCAGGGATATTACAACCTGTAATCAAATGCATGACACACTGCTCATAATCTGTGATGAGTATGTTATACCTGTAATGTGTATGTTATATACCTATGAGTAATGAGTATGAAATACATATGAGTATGTTATACATATAATATGTATGTTATACCTGTAATGAGTATGTTATATCTGTAACGAGTGTGTTAGGGAGAGTCCTATGAGTTCGTTATACCTGTAATGAGTATATTATATACCTGTAATGAGTATGTTTTACCTGTAATGAGTATGTTATACCTGTAATGAGTATGTTATAACCTGTAATGAGTATATTATATACCTGTAATGAGTATGTTATATACCTGAAATGAGTAAGGAATACCTGTAATGAGTATGTTTTACCTGTAGTGAGTATGTTTTACCTGTAGTGAGTATGTTAGGGAGAGTCCTATCCCCGCCCCTGATAAAGTATCAGAAAGAACAGAAAACACAGCTGCTGCTAACACCAGAACATTTCCCAATAGCTCTAGTCGGAGAGCAATCCACCTATTGGAAATAAAACGATTTCCTTTACTTACTAGTAAGTAATAATCTATCTGAATTAGTTAGGTTTGTTAACAAATATTATATGTTGGTAAATATGAGGGATGTCCAATAAATAATGTCATCTGCTCGATGACACACGGCAGAGAAATCATAGGCCCTTAAGTTTTACTCTCTCTATTCATTGAATCTTTAATGAATTAATAACAGTTTATGTGACCGCTTTTCATCACATACTTTCACTTTGAGAAGCTGGAAACAAGGGCTACTCGAGACACTGCATTTAAAAAGAGTAGTCAAATCAGTAAACTAGAGTGAAATGATACGCTCCATTAAAGCTGCTGTAAAACGTGTTCAGAATCCCAAAGATATACAAACTGAAATACGTGAAATTTACAGAAACCAATGACTGTTTTATACACACATGAGCAGGTGGATTTCAATGAACAAAAATGATATAACGGGCATCTTAAATGGGTACCGTCCTTAGCTACAAGGACATACAACAACCAATGTATATTTGCATTTATTCAACAAATTATCACTGAGTATGTTTGATTGACTTTAAGACACAGAGCAACATTAATAGGCATCATTTTGGGGGTAGTTCACAATGTTTTAAGGAAACATTTGAAAGAAGAATGTTTAATACTCAAAGGTTTAATGCTAAATATTTTGAAAAATGAGTGAAAACGACAGCGTGTAGTTAGAAAGTTTAATACTCAAAGGTTTAATACTAAATATTTAAAAAAAAAATGAGTGAAAACGACAGCGTGTAGGAATGTCTTAACAATTATTTTTTTAAAATGTATTTATTCTTGTTTGTCTGAAATTCAAACAGATAAAGAAACTAGAATCCATTTCGCTTTAAACCCTCAAAACAAATTTACAATGAGATACACATGACAAAACAGCAAAGGGCCGAACAGTGCAAAGTACTGGAAGAGCATAAAACAGTTTTATATGATATTTTCTTAAAATTAGTGATCTTGTTGTTCAAATTCTTATTGGGTAAGTAATTTCAATTTCTGGAAGAGTTTAGAAAGCAAAATGTTTGCAAAAAAGTAAAAGAATTATGAGAAGAATGAGCCAAAATGAGGAATTCACTACATTCAATTTCTTCATGACGGCGTCCAAACGCACAGGCTATGAAGAGTAAAGGAGTTCTGGGGATAAAAAGAAAATAAATGTTTTGTCAAACCAACAATACTGGCCAGCATTTTAAACGTTGGACTTGTTTCATTTCCATAACTTAAAACAAAACACCTTTCAGAAAGAAAATACAAGTACAGGTAATCATAGGAAGTATACGAAGGGTGATACTCAAAAATGTGCTCTAAAAACAATTAGAAATTGTAGAAAAATGTTGTGGACATGTTGTTTCATTCAAAGAGAACATTTAAGTTTAATCATTAAGACTAAATAAAAGAAAAGCTTTTTTTTCTTTCCGAGCACCGATGACATTATTTATTGAACATCCCTCGTTTATTGAAGAAATATACAAAAGATATTTTTTTTACATTATACTACATCAACTATATTTCTCTTTTCCAAAACGCAGTTCCTGACAATTTTGAAAACCTGTTTGATTTGTTGAATTTTCCAAGTATCTGCAAAATCTCAAACTGTTGATTCATAAAAAAGTTTACGAACCATAAAGCGTTTTCTGCTAACAAAGGATGTACAAATGATACGTACCATGACGCTGTATTTGCGGCGTGATAGAATGTTGAGTTTGTGTCGACTCGGACCTGGGACTCGGTAATAAATCGGTCCACGGCTCGGTAAGCTCGGATACAGCTGGCACCGGTGATAGACTCACTAAAGTGGTTATATACAGGGGAGCGGGTCACTCCCTCCATTCTTTTCAGCTGCCGGGCGGTAGGGAGAATGTACCTCTGAACAGATTAAAAAAATCACAACATATATTTCAGTTATTCAGAACACTGACTGCAAAGGGAAGCTGTCCCTTAAAGATGTTGATTTCATATATATTTTTTAAATTCAGCTGATTTACAAACACGAATTTTTAAAACAGTCATTGACTCTTCATTGTTAATTTACTTGAAAAAAAAAATAACTATGTTGTTTTCAAATTGGATTGGAACACAGGAAGCAAATTGTTATTATAAAAGAAGAGTAGATTTTATAAAATCAATTTCAAAACTTTTAAAGCTATGTCCCTTTAAGGACGTAACTAAAATCCGCTTAACGAGGCCCAATCTGGTGGGAAATTACGAAAACGGAATGACAAAAAAAATTTAATTCTTGGAAGAGTATTTGATATGTATTATGATAAGAAATTACAATGAAATCTTGTTACCTTGCCTTTATAGTTGTAAAATGGGGACACTTCCGAGATATGGACGTTTTTTCGTGACATACACAATGTCATACAAAAATTACACAATAAACAAAGTGATTGACAAATAAAACATTAAATTATGAAATGTTTTGTCAAAAACGATTGTAATACTGTATTAGTTTCTAAAAATTAAATAATTCTTACATTATGAAATAATGCTTTTTTTCTCTCAACACACGACGTTGTTTTACGCAGGGGAAAAAAAAGGGGGGGGGCTAAAAGGCGACAAAATTGTAATACATAGAAAAAAATGGTTGCATTTGAATGAATTAGAGACGTATTATTTTTTTTTAACACAAGCTTATCAATTCAACTGAAGGCTGCAAGAAAAGGGTTTGTATAAGCTTTTCATGTTCGTGAGAAAAACTAAAATCATTTACTTTTTGTTGCATTGTTAGTTTTTTTTTTCCAAACTCATTAACTGAAATAAAACCAGATGAAATTAATGAATCTGTACCAAGAAATTGATACCTCAAAGTGAATAATGCTCTTCAGTTGATTATTAATTTAAAAAGTTTAAAACATGTAAATAATAGAAATGCGAGAATGAGCCAGCTTTCAACATGCATAGTCTACAGAACTACCAGGTATGCAAGATCAGCGAAACATTTCAGTGCAATTTGACGTCATTTTAATTTTGACATTATTGTATTCAATTGTGACGGCAGTCAAGGGTACTGTGACGTGACTGAGTTGACGCTGTGTTAAAACGCATGCGCAGATCAAATAGATCGAGCCTCGTTAATCCTTTGTCACTTAAAACTTTGGTCCCTTCTTACACCTTAATTGGAATCATAAATGATATAATAACCCAATGAACATAATAAATCCCTTAAGTCTTACCAAAATTAAACTAAAGAAAATTCCCGCGGGTATTATAACAATTATAAAATCAGGCGTGTTGACTGATATCACAACCAAAATGGCTAACACGGTAGATAGCATCA
>PRKT01000207.1:821654-897410 GCA_003671525.1 Saccostrea glomerata | reverse complement strand
TATCCAACTAAAACCCCAGCTTTCTGCACAGTGTGAAACTCTTCGCCCAAGAAAAGATAACTCACCCGGATGACAATAGGGTAGTACCCGAGGCCTTCCGAGTGCCATTGGAAGACTTCGGGTACTACCCTATTGTCATCCGGGTGAGTTATCTTTTCTTGGGCGAAGAGTTTCACACTGTGCAGAAAGCTGGGGTTTTAGTTGGATTAAAGCTATTTTCGATGGATATATCTGGAATATTTTAGCCTGGATAAGTACTAAGACATTATTTACGCTAGTTCCTTTCAGGATTTGTGTAACTTTTCCCAAGTAAGTTGTTTTTTGACTTTTTTTAAAAATCGTGTGCTACTTTCGATTTTTCCCTTGTGTATTTTTATATGTGAAGTAGAGAACAGAGTGGATAAGATGCCCCTGTGCCTGCTGTAGACCATATCTTCCTGATGGTAGTTCGAATAGGCTGATATATCAATGTATACAAACATACATGGTTTAAGGAAAAGCTACATGGTTTTAATTGAGGATGAGATTGTAGAAATTTACATGTAATAATTATACATGTACGTTCGTATTTCCTGTTGTCCATTTTACTGAGCAATGCCAAACAATAACAATACGTCAATAGCGAATATGACTGAATATATTCAGTATTTGTACACAACTTCAAAATAAATGGTTTTTTAAAAGTTCTGTAGCTCTTATTTATTATATTTTAATTAATGTATTTTTTTCTTTTGCTGATATAGATACATACGTTTTATACGCATGACTTCAAAGAAAAGTCCGAAGACATTTGTTTACCTCTAGTGTGGGATCAACTAACTACAGTAAACTGCGAAAAAAAAATTAAACAGTGGACCTAAACACCTACTAAAGTGTTAGTGAACAACTAAAAAATCGTAGTATGATACTTTTTTGTGAAAAATGTGTAATATTCTAACAAAATCTATAACCATATTACAAGGGGCAAAAGGGTTAAAACTGAGGAAATTCGGATTTTTATGGAAATGTTCTTTTTAAGGTATGAGCACACTTCTGCCCCACAAAACTATTTTCATGAATAGAAACCTTTTGATGTTAGTTTTAAACTGAACCCTAAATAAATTTGGGGCAGGCCTGTGCTCTATGTAAAATTTGACTATTAAGCCCCCAAAATGTGATAAATCAAGCAAATTCCTGATTTTCTATGATTTTGGGGCTATAGATCTCAGGTATACAAGTATGGAACTCCAAGATTTTTTTCCCCTTTGAAAAACTACAATACTTAGACTACCGTTTAAGCAAAAAATTTTGGCCAAATCTTCAGTTTAATTTTGACCAATTTACAGGGCATATTTTGACCCTTCGTGGGCCAAGCTCTTTATTAGCTATTGTTTTTAAGATGAATATGTCATATTATGTAGAACTGATGGAACAGCCATTGTTCAAGAAAACTTCACACGTGGATTGCTTAGTGTTGTTCATGCACTGATTAATGGCAATATGGTCTTCATAAGAAATAAAGGAAAAAATATATACATGAATGTAAATATAACATATTTATGACTAAGGCGTTTTTAGGAACTTGGGGAGGGGTTGAGAGGTATAACTCAAGAAACACTTTTGTTAAATGAATTTAATCAAACTGACCTTGACTTCATCCCCATACATCCTGAGACTGAAATCTTCTTTGTTCCTGTGTCTTTCTCCCTTGTACATGTAAGGGGTCTGGAAAATCACAATAAATCTTCTATATACTATGTTCTGTAATTTTTTTTTTTAAGACTTAGTCCTTTAAAAATCGTTTTCCATGAACTACAGCTACTATTTATTTTGCAGAAAAAAATAAATTAGCATTATAAAAATTGTATCACAACTTAAGCTGTTTCTCTGCTAAGTCTGAATGCATGTAATTGTGTTACTTATCAGAAAATTAGAAAGGTAAATTTACAGACAACAAAACATATTTAAGCTCACCTGGAGTTCTGTGGAATCTCTCTGTAGAGCTACAATGAAGCGCATTGAAGTGGTAAAAAATTCTGTTTGGATGGAACGTTTTGAGCTATCTTTAGACACGCCCATTTCTTTAGAAAGGAAAAATCGGTCAAATGATTCAATCGAATACCTGTTTAACAGGTATTTTATAAATATAAAAGCCAATGAAATTGACGGTCTGCATAAACACGGTCACATAGAAAGCACGTGTTCGACTGATACATGTGCCATGCTAACTCCAATAAACATGATAAAATCATATAATTAGGTACAAATTCGTTGCAATGCATGTTTTACATAAGCGGGAACTCTATACATAGTTCTTTCTTATTCAAAAATCTTCATTTCAGTGTACCTCATGTTGCTTTTCGTGGAAAGTATAGCGTCCTAAAACATTACGACGAATATTCCTTTCTCGTTTCTAAAGAAATGGGCGTGTCGTTATGTTATAATTGACGTTCAAAACATGACTCGGAACGTTTCGTCCAAACGGAAAATTTTTACCACTTCAATGCGCTTCATTGTATGTATCGACCTGTCCACATATAACAATGACATACCTGGAATTCTGTGGAATCTCTCTGTAGAGCTATGTATCGACCTGTCCACTTATAACAATGACATACCTGTAGTTCTGTAGAATCTCTCTGTAGAGCTATGTATTGACCAGTCCATTTGTAGTCAGGATTCTCACACATCATCTTTTCTTCATCACTGATGTACACATGTACTGTCTGCTTGGCATGGTCTGAAAAAAATATTACAATTTTACTGGTATTCAAATGTTTCTTTTTTAATAAACACTGGAAAAAGTAACTTCATTTATTTTGAGGAGTTTTCCTTTTTCCATGATCATATTAGTACAAATTTTTTTTACATGGTCCTTTACATCTCCTTCTAAAGCAAAGAATTTGCATGATATTCATGCGAAATTTCATATGAAGTTCATGCGAGCCCTGTTTAGCAATCACTTAAAAGATATGATTAAAGTTATGAAATCAATGCGTAATCTTAGCATTGTTTGTCAGCTATGAAATCACTATGTAATCCTTGCATTATTTGCTAGCTTACCATCTATGTCCTCCAGTTTGAGTTTCCTTCTGTACTGAATACGGAACAAAAACAACTCCAGAATGAAGGCTAAAATAATCGTCATGACAACCTACAATGGAAATAATTGTTATAGCAACTTTAAAAAGAAAAACTTGGTCAAAACTAGAACTGTTCAAAATGGACAAATACTCCCTGCTTGGCTTTTCAGAGAAGGTGGCAAGTCACTAATACTTGCACAAATGACCTTGGGTCAAAGTCATGACAGACACTCAGGTCATTAGCACTCTTTGTGTAAAATGAGAACTCGTCAAGTTTACCTCTAAGAAAGAAATGTACCGGATATTAATTATGAAATGTTTCTGTCAGTGACCTTGAACTTGCCCAAATGACCTTGGTTCACGGTCATGACACACCCTCAGGTTATCAACAATCTTTGTGTATAATAATAGATTCAAATGTAAGAAAGATATAGAACCAGTCACATTTTCACAGACAGATAAATGGACAGGGTAATTCGTATACACCCCCCATCCAAAAATAAAACCTTGTTTACAGGGAGTATAATTTACCATTGATTGAGATGTGATATTAATCGCATAACTTAATAGAGAATTTTACTTCTTGTGTATGTCAGTATATTTTTGCCCAATAAAACCTTGATCCGAAATTTTGACTCAAACCTTATCCTTGAATCAATCCTTGAATCAATATCACATATGGATACCTTCGTGTACAAAAAAACAAAAGGCCCATGGACCTTCTAGGTCACCTGAGCATCATGCAACAACTTTCAAATGATTGAACTTGGTTCATGTTTTAAGATAGATGCTATATGGCATTCACAATTTTGAAAGAGGCACCCTTGCTAATTATAACTATACATTTAGCAATTGCTTAGTTTGTTTACTTAATACCCATAGGCAGGGTAGGGAAACAAAAAATGCAATTCAACTTATCAGTAATATTCAGCAATAATTAGAAGTACCCCAGGTACCACACATGAAGTCTCTTACCCTAGGTCTACACATTGCACAATTTTTGAAAGGCACACTTGATTATCAAAAATTCAAAAATGTTTGATTAATACCAAGGAGCAGATTTCAAAAAAAAATCATTTTCAGTTTATAAGTGGAGCCCCCCCCCCATCTATGGTACCCCTTGAAATTCATAATTATGAAAGAAAATCCCTTGTACATCTGCACATCATAACTAAATAGGTAGTTCATCTGCTTATTACCCAGAAGCAGAGAAACAGATTTTCAAAGAATTAATGCATTTTCATTATATAAGCAATAGAACCTCGCCTAACACCAGAACCCCTGACCCAGGGGCCATAAGATTAACAATTTTGGTAGAGGCACTCTTGCTCATCATAACTATGTCCTTAATTAGTTTCTTTAATACCCAGAAGCAGAGAAGAAGATTTTCAAAGAATTAATGCATTTTCACTAATTAAAATCAATAGAGCCCTTAACACCAGAACCCTGACCCTGAGGCCGTAAAATTCACAATTTTGGTAGAGACCTTTTGCTCATAATAAACTATGTACTTAGTTAATTTATTTAATACCCAATACAGAAAGATTTTTAAAGAAACAATGCATTTTCACTATATAATAAATAGAGCCCAGTCCTAGCACTCGAACCCCTGATCCTGGGGCCATGAATTTCACAATTTTGATAGAGAACTCAAAGCTGTATACAATCATACCAAGATTTGAATGCTTGTTCTATTGGAGTAAAGAAGAAGATTTTTAAAGATTGCACTATTTTTTGTAGTTTTTACCCCACCTTCAAGGCCCCAGGGCGCGGGGGGGGGGAGCAGGGACCATGAAATTCACAATTTTTGTCCCCCTTCACCTAAAGATGCTTTATGCCAAAATTAATTGAAATTGATTAAGCGGTTTCAGAGAAGAAGCAGAAAATGTTTAAATGTTAACACACGATGGACTACAAACGACGACGGACAAAAACAGATAGCAATAGGTCACCTGAGTTTACTCAAGTGACCTAAAAACAACCCGAAATGTGACCCTGTTTTTTAACTTTGACAACCTAGTGTGGCACAAGGTGTTATGGTTTGAACAAATTAACATGCATCAACAATATAAGGTGCAGTTTGACTTTTGATTTGATATATCTTATTTCTATGTTGCTTTACATATTTTTATCTTATTAAACACCCATTATGCTTGCTCAAAAATGCTGTACATGCATGAACATTAAAATCATGAACTGATATCCAGTCGATTCAGAGACCTAGCTACAACCTTTCCTTGATTTTGCTTCTTAAAAAAATTGGACCTCATTTGTAGCCCTAGTCTTCTGGGGGTCCTTATTTGAATTAGAAACAAACATTTTTAAAAATTCATCTCAAGGCTAAGTTCCTCTGCCTAGACACTCTGAATCAAGACATGGGAGAGAGAGAGGTAGGGGAGAAAGATGGAGAGGGGTGTAATTATCAAATATCTCTTTATTAATCCATCCAAGATCATTTCTGCATACAGTAAAGCAGACTTATAACAAAGAGACAGACAGTTTTGCTTCATAATAAGAATTACTCATTATGTCCAATAGAAGTGTTCAATATATTTAAAAGTAAAGTAAAACAAATAGCTAACCTGTTTTACTGTATACAATTTTTGAATTTTTATAAAAAGTGTTAAAAGAAAAATAAAAAGCCTTACAAAATTCATACAAAAATCAATGCTTTGTTATAACATATTCATGTCTTTATACACAATAGAATTTCCCAAATCTTTACTTTAGTATAAAATTCAAGCTAGAACTGTCCGATAGGGACAAATATCCCCGTGGGTTTTTCAGAGTAGGTGCAAATTCACAAATATTTATGGACCTATTAAGAGGTGTTCACTATTTTCTTAGAAACAATTTGAGTGAAAATATAATTGCTCATTATTTATTTGTTTAATATATACCAAATTGATGTTAGAAATAGGAGACTGGCCATAAAATGACAAATCCTATTTAAACTGACCAGCACTTTTGTCTAATTCCCAAAGGATTCAGATAAGAGTTGCTTGATCAGAGAAATGATTGGGACAGCTAGCTTCCCTACATAGAACTAATTAATTAATCTTTGACTGGATGCATGTTCACTAATTACTATCAATGGGATGAATGGATCTTAAATTTCTCCTTTGTAGTGCAATCAAAATGCATAATTGCATGTGTCATTCTGAAATTAAATCTGAAAACAAAGATTTTTTTTATAAATTTGTTACCAAGATTTATACTGAAAAAATGTGTAATCTTGATGCATTATTTTGAATAAGGTTCCTGTATAATTTTTAGATTTGTAGGGACTATCTACCAATTTTTTTTAACTTGATTTATTTGGATTTGATATCAGATTCCAATATACCACCCCTAAACTTCGTTTTTCGGGGGTATAAAAATATGAAGATGATATTTAAATTCACATGAAATGATCTATATGAAATACATTTTGCATTTGAGATATTTAAATTCCCTTCTAGACCAGGAAGTATAAACACCTGACAGGTAAATAACACAAGTGTGTTACGTTTTCCTAGTACATAGAGACAGACAACACAAGGATATCGATCTATAAAACGGCCGCCATTACTGAACTCAGGTAAGAAAACTTTTAGTATTTCTGTGGATAACAGTTGAGAGTCACTGATAATGTATAGTGGTACAGGTTTTAGCTATGGAACTAAAATATAATACCTGAATGATTCAATGAACTTTGTACAGTATAATATTATGTAATACAATCCTTTGTTTTGCCTATATGACTGTGTATTTATCCATGGTCTCAGGCAAACTGTGGTTCTGGAATCCTAAACAAGAGGTCCATCGGCCACATCACTCACCTGAGTAACTTGTGTGATGCAGTTCTTTACCAGATTTCTACGAAAGCCCAGAAGGCTCATTCGAGATTCAAAATACGAGATTCGAGATTCGAAATACGAGATTCGAAATTCGAAATTCGAGTTTCGAGATTCAAGATCCAGATTAACCAATCAAAAGTAGTTCAACATTTGATCACTCCCCTTTGTTATGTTTTTACTATCAAGAAATCGTTGAATATATTTATAACAAATGGGTCATTTGCAAAAATGATAATGCAAGAAAAAATGTTTTATGTATAAAAACGAAATAAAAATAAAATTTGGATTACATTTTGAAAAATACATATATAATTTTATTTTTCTCATAAAAAAAATAGTAAATACGTATATATGGAATATTATATGGTCTTATCGTTGACTCGCGGAACAAGTAGGTCGACAATTTCTATTTAATCAGATCATTGCTGAGGGAGATTTTGTATTTGATTATAATTAGATATGAAATACTAGTATTATGAATCGTCTCTACACTGCACAGTAATTCAAGGGTATATATTTCATTACATTTATAAAGGGTACAATTGTGCAGTGAGACTTGGCTGCTGAATTAATCGAACTGTATCGTTACAAGGTTTCTCGAGTATATTTTAGTCTTTGGTCATAACGGTATGGTCAGAGACTAAAATTTAAAACCATGACTCTATAGTTCTGCATCTAATTTAGACTCATCTACAATTGATATAAGATAAAATAAATGCCGCATTTATTTTAATTCATATAGCCAATCTGTATTGTATGTAAAATTTTTGATTAATTCAAGAAATCAAAGCCTTAGATTAACATAAGTAATTAAATACTTAATTTTTATGTATTTCCTCTACATGTATCAGGAAAACGAACGAGATTTTGGTTTTCAATACCACGTCGCCATTGAAATTTTACAAAGTAACATTTTCAGTGTGTTTGGAAAATAAGCAGGTGGGGTTGATAGGGGTGGGGTTATCTTATTGTTAATCTTTAGACACTTGACATTTATTTATTATCCCGGAAACAAAGTAAACAATACAAAAATATATATATACTCCTGATATATGTATTCTATTTAATATTTAAGACGCAATAATATAAATTGAAGTATATCTTGCTGATCAAAAATCCAATGATAATTTAAATTTCATTCTAATATATATAACACTCTTTCTTGCATTGTAATTTAATCAAATGACTCATTTGTTATTTATATATTAAACGATTTCTTGATAGTAAAATCATAATAAAGGGCAGTAATCAAAGGTTGAACCCGCTTTTGATTGGTTAATCAGGATCTTGAATCTCGAAACTCGAATTTCGAATCTCGAATTTCGAATCTCGTATTTCGAATCTCGAATTTCGTATTTCGAATCTCGAATCTCGAATGAGCCTTCTGGGCTTTCGTAGATTTCCCCTCTTGTTATATCTACTGTGGTCCCCTATCCCCCTCTCCTGTCATGATTTTAATACTTTCTACTTTTACATTACCCCAGGATGCTTCCACATAAGTTTCAGCTTTCCTGGGCCAGTATTTCTTGAGAAGAAGATTTTTAAAGATTTTTCATATCTATTTCTATGTAAAACTTGTATTCCCTATATGGCCCGCCCTACCCCCAGGGGTCATGATTTTTTCACTTTAAAATCTACACTACCATAGAATGCTTTCACATAAGCTTCAGCTTTCCAGACCCAGTAGTTTTTGAGAAGATTTTTAAAGATTTTCCCTATATATCTTAATCTATGTAAAACTTGGATTCACTATTGTGGCCCCGGGGTATCCCCGGGGTCATGATTTTTACAATTGTAAATCTATACTACCCAAGGATGCTTCCACAAAAGTTTCAGCTCACTTTGCCCTTTGATTCTTGAGATTTTTTTTAAAAAAGATATTTCAATGTAAAACATTGCTTCCCCATTGTGGCCACGCTCTACCCTTGGGGTCATGATTTATCAACTTACAATCTACACTACAAAAGGATGCTTCCACATAAGTTTTAGCTTTCCTGGCCCAGTGGTTCTTGAGAAGATTTTTATTTTTACCTATATATTTCTTTGTGTAAAATTTAGATCCCCTATTGTGGCCCTTCCCTACCCTTGGGGGTCATTATTTAACAATTTGATATCTACACTACCCAAGGATTCTTCCAAAAATGTTTTGGATGTTTTACATATATTTCTATGTAAAACTCCCTATTGTGGACCCGCCCTAACCCCAGAGTTCATGATTTTGACAATTTCAAATCTACACTTCCAAGGGATGCTTTCACATAAGTTACAGCTTCCCTGTCCCAGTGATTCTTAGGAAGAGGAATTTTTAATGACCCCACCTATTGCTATCTCTTTTCATCCATCGTCGTGCATCGGTCGTAAACTTTTGAACATTTTTAACTCCTTCTCTGGAACCACTCAACCAATTACCAAATTTGGTATACAGCATCTAGGGATGAGGGAGAACAAAAATGTGAATTTCGTGGTCCCTGCACCCCTGGGGTCTGAGGGGTGGGACCAAAACCACTAAAATTAATGCAATCTTTAAAAATCTTCTTTACCTCTGGACATCAAGCAGTCACATTTTTAGCTCACCTGAGCCGAAGGCTCAAGTGAGCTTTTCTGATCACATTTTCTCCGGCGTCTGTCGGTCCGTCTGTCTGTCCGTCCGTCCGTCCGTCCGTCCGTCCGTCTGTCTGTCTGTCTGTCTGTCTGTCTGTCTGTCTGTCTGTCTGTCTGTCTGTCTGTAAACTTTTTACATTTTCGACTTCTTCTCAAGAACCGCTGGGTCAATTTCAACCAAACTTGCCACAAAGTATCCTTATGTGATGGGGATTCAATTTTTTTCAAATAAAGGGCCACGCCTTCATTCAAGGGGAGATAATTGGGAATTAATGAAAATTTGGTGGCATATTTTAAAAATCGTCTTCTCAAGAACCACTGTGCCAGGAAAGATGAAACTCATGGGGAAATATCCTCAGACAGTGTAAATTCAAGTTTGTTCAAATCATGACCCTCGGGGGTAGGGCGGGGCCAAAATGGCCGACCAAAGTTTTACATAGAAATTTATAGGAAAATTCTTTAAAAATCTTCTTCTCAAGAATGACAAAGCCATAATTCATCATATTTATATGGAAGCATGTTCAGATAGTGTAGATTTAAGTTTGTTCAAATCATGACCCCCGGGAGTAGGCCGGGGCCAAAATGGCCGACCAAAGTTTTACATAGAAATATATAGGAAAATTCGTTAAACATCTTCTTCTCAAGAATGACAAAGCCATATTTCATCATATATATATGGAAGCATGCTCAAGTAGTGTAGATTCAAATTTGTTCAAATCATGACCCCCGGGGGTATGGCGGGGCCAAAATGGCCGACCAAAGTTTATAGAAATATATAGTAAAATTCTTTAAACATCTTTTTCTCAAGAATGACAAAGCCCTAATTCATCATATTTATATGGAAGCATGCTCAAGTAGTGTAGATTCAAATTTGTTCAAATCATGACCCCCAGGGGTAGGGCGGAGCCAAAATGGCCGACCAAAGTTATAGAAGATATATATATATATAGGAAAATTCTTTAAAAATCATTTTCTAAAAAATAGTAAATCCATGATTGGTCATGGGACTACTTTTGGATTTAAACTTTACAATAAAAAGCCATTTCCTTTTTTCCCTACCCTTATTGCTCAGGTGAGCTATGTGGCCCATGGGCCTCTTGTTTGCATGATTGTGATCAGCATTGAGTCCTTTACTAAAATTGTGAAATCATGCCCTCGGGGTCAAAAGTTCTAGTGCTAGGGCGGGATTATATTAATTATATAGTGAAAATGCATTAATTCTTTGATAATCTTTTCTCTGCTGCTGGGTATTAAATAAACTAACGAAAACATAGTTAGGATGAGCAAGAGTGCCTCTACCAAAATTGTTAATTTCATGCACCCCCCCCCCCCCCCCCCCCCCCCACCGCCCCACCCCCCACAGGGTCAGGGGTTCTGGTGTTAGGGCCGGGCTCTATTGATTATATAATGCAAAAAGCATCAATTCTTTGAAAATCTTCTTCTCTGCTCCCGGGTTCTGGTGCTAGGGCAGGGCTCTATTGATATATATTAGTGAAAATGCAATATTTCTTTGAAAATTTTCTTCTCTGCTCCTGGGTATTATATAAACGAACTAAGTACATAGTTATGATGAGCAAGAGTGCCTCTACCAAAATTGTGAATTTTATGGCCCCAGGGTCAGGGATTTTGGTGTTAGGGCAGGGCTCTATTGATTATATATTGCAAAATGCATTAATTCTTTGAAAATCTTCTTCTCTGTTCCTGGATATTAAATCAACTAACTAAGTACATAGTGTGATGATGAGCAAGAGTGCCTCTACCAAAATTGTGAATTTTATGGCCCCAGGGACAGGGGTTTTCGTGTTAGGATGTGGCTATATTGAATATATAGTGAAAATACATTACATGTATAATCTTTTTCTCTGCTCCTGGGTACATGTAATAAGCAGATGAGATACCTATATAATTATGATGTGCAAGGATACTTCTTTAAGAAATATTGGAATTTCAAGGCCCCTGTCAGGGATACCAAAAAAAAGGGGGGCTCTACTTATATACTGAAAATGAATTATTTGAAATCTGCTCCTTGGTATTAATCAATCATTTTTGACAAGCAAGTGTGCCATTTCAAAAACTGTGCAATGTGTAGACCTAGGGTCAGGGACACTTCTGATTATTACTGAATATTACTGATTAGTTGAAATGCATATTTTGTTCCCCTACCCTGCTTATGGCTATTAAGTAAACAGACTAGGCAATTGCTAAGTGTATAGTTATGATAAGCATTGGTGCCTCTTTCAAAATTATGAAAGCCATAGTACCTAGCTTAAAACTTGAAGCAAATGCAATCATTTGAAAGTTGTTGCATGATGCTCAGGTGACCTATAAGGCCCATGGGCCTCTTGTAAACATGTATATTGTATTTTAAAATTATTCTACTAAAATAAATTTGGTCATGTTATAAAGGCAAACCTACTGCTTATAATAGACATCCCCCCATATAAACAAGAGATGTTTGTAAAACACTTATGCCCCCTCCCCCACAATTTGAATTTTTCTAAGTCCAAAAGGGCATAAGTTAACTCTGTCAAAAATGGTGTGATCATACCCAAAACATAACTTGACCTAGATATCCATCTGACTAATTTGTATACTAAATTCCATTTCAATATGTGCAATCTCTCAAAGAAAATGAAGGAAAACTGCAAAATAAGGAATTTTTCTAAGTAAAAGGGCAAAACTCTGTAAAATTATGGTGTGATCGTACCCAAAACAGAACTTGACCTAGATACTCATCTGATATACCCGTATACCAAATTTCATTTCAGTATGTGCAACGGTTAAGAAGAAAATGAACGGAAACTAAATGGACGGACCGACCGACCGACAGACCGCAGCAAAGCAATATGCCCTCCCTTTTTCGAAGGGGGACATAAATATAAGATGAAAAGTATAGGATGTTAAATTTATTAAAATTGCATTTGATATCATATGATACAAATACAATAAATTATTTTTATTTCCAAGGATGAATCTCCATACTTTGCAGATGTTTTGAATGAAGTTCAACAAAAGATGCAAGACTTAAAAGAACTGAACAACAACAAACCTCCCTGGTAGAATCTCAGGAAGTTTTAGAGGAGCAGTTTGACCGAGCCACAATCATGGCCAGTCGGCTGGAAAATGTCATCGCTAATTTCTTTGAGGAGAGAGAAAGCCTTCATAAAGTGATGAATAAGGAGACAGAGTGGGTGAACCAGATGAAGGACAAACTAGGGAACTGTGACGACGTATCGGGAACGACTGCTGATATCGTCAAAAGACTTAATCATTGTAAAGTAAGTAGGGGTTCTGTATTTTAAGTCTAGAATTATACACGTAATTACATAGTAATTCTTCCAAATTGATAAATTTGAAGTTCATTGTTTATCAGGGTAAAAGGACATTGTTTTGGCTGAAGTATATGTTTAATTTCATACCAGAGTTCTGATATTTAGCAAAGTAACATCTTAATGGTCAATTCAGCCTAACATGTCATAAGGTTTAATAGGGATAAGATAAAATTTGTTGGGGGAGAGGGAAAAATTTACTCCCTCCTAGGGACAACATTCCAACATGTGTTTGAACATTTAGCATATTAGTTATTTTAATAAAGGTGAAATGAACATGCATCTTACTTTATCTCAGGAGATCCAGAAAGAATTGAAAGCCAGAGATAAAAATTTCAAGGCTCTAATAGAGAAGACTAAATCATTACAAGACAAATACCCATCGGCAGAAACCATGAATCTGAAAACGGATGCTGTGATACTGATGAAGAAATTTGAAGCGGTACAGAACCGAGCCGACCTACTGGAGATGTCCTTAGAGCTGCGTTGTCAGAATGCGCAGGTTCAGGAGCAGCGTTGGATCAATGCCGCCAGGGAGAAGGTTGCCTGGTGCGGGGATATCGCTGGGGATCGATACAGCATGGAGGCCAAGCTAGCCACTATTAAAGTGAGTTCAGGAATTTAAAATTTGTAATGCCTAAGATAGTTTATGACTTGTCTGGTTTGGATATTGAGCTGGTTTACTAACTAGATTCTTTAGGGTTTACTTACTAGAGTCTTTAGAACTCTGGTGAAAATACCAAAGGTGCAGTATATAGTTTGACAAAAGCAACATCCTCATTAATTGTGGACTAAATTGAACCACAACAGAATTCAAATTTTGATAAGATTTGACAATGGAAAAGTAGAAAAAAATTTCTGTACAAACACAATTTGAGAGCTAAATTTGTAAAATTAATGTTGAATATTTTAGGACCTAATGCAAAGTGTCAGTGAGGGAAAGAAGAAGACGGATGTGTCAGCATCCGAAGTGGGAATGGCTAAATCTGTCCTCCCTCATGACAAACAAGCAGAACTAGAGAAACAGAAAAAGAAAGCCGAAAAGGACTGGAATGAACTAATGGACTTGATAGAAAAGACAAGGTTAGTACGGGAATCAGTAAAAATGTCAGTTTCTCTTGCTCAGAAATCCATCCTTGCCAATATTTATGTCTAGTGGAATGTCTCTAAAGATTAACTGATTGTAGAAAAATAAATTATAAAACAAAGCTTCTTCAAGTTATTTTGGAGTTGTTTCAGCAAACCCAATCAGGATTCTTTTACATTAACTATAGATTTCTTTGTATAGAGAATTGATATTTCAATTTTATGAAGGTACCGCAGAGTGAAATATTCAACATCCTATATTACTTTGTAATTTTTTTTAAAGAGAGAAGTTAGAGGGCTCTGTTGATCAGCTTTCAGCTTCTGATAACAAGTATAAGAAACTGACCAAATGGCTGAAGGATACGGAGAGCAAGGTCAGGAACGAGTCCACACTGAAACCGGATCTTCCAAGTAAAGTCGACCAATCGGAGCTCTTCACGGTCAGAAGGAATGGGGCTAGGAAACAATATATATCAAAGACATTGTCAAACATTTACAGCCAAAAAATAAAGGACTTAATAAATAATACATTTAACATACATGTATATGGATGAAAGGTTTGCTGGGAAACTTTAAAATTACTTTTTTGTGCCCTATAAATAATAAATTTATTTTTCGCAATTCTTAGGAAATACACATGGATGTGGAGAATCATAAACCCGAATTTGACCATCTGTGGAATGAGGCTCAGAGTATCTCTAAAACCAGCGGTGATCTGAGAGCGGCAACATACGCCACTCAGCTGTGTAATCGCTACGAAAGCTTAGCAGCCACAGTAAAGGTAACAACCATCATTCTAGGAGAAAAAGTCTGGTTTTTCAGTTTCTAAGGTTCTAGCAGACTGTTTTATTCTGATTTTACGTTTTAACAGGAACAAGTGGAGCGCTGTGACCAGAATGTGAACGATCAAGTGAACTACCAGGACAGGATGAGGGCCTATGCGGAGTGCCTCAAATCTGCTCATCTGGAATTGGAGGAGACCAAGGACCGACCGACAGATCAGGAGACACTACAGTCCAAACTACAGGCCGTAGAAGTAAGGTGTTATACCCAAAAAGGGACCAAAGTCTAGATTTAAGATCATGAATGTAATGTACACTTTACTGTCCACTCGTAGTATAGTCCCTGAAAGGTTCTACTTTACTATTGTTCAGTTCGTTCAGCGTTCGTTCTTTGTTCGTTCAGCGTGCGTTCACCGTTCGATCAGTGTGCGTTCACCGTTCGCTCTCCGTTCACAGTTTTGCGTTCACCGTTCACCGTGCGCTCGCGTTCACCGTTCACAAAACGTTCACCGTTCGCTCTTTGTTCCGTTTACTTGCGTTCACCTTGCGTTCACCGTTCACGTATCGTTCAGTTTTCATTGTCATTCGGAACTCCGGAGTGAAAGAACATATCTTTTTTATGGTAAGGGTTTACACTTTATTAATTAAAAACTAAGATACCGGTATCGTGTTTGAAGATTAATTATTTCATTGCAAAAAGTATCTACTATATTTATTTTTCTATTAATTATTATAACTTAGCTGTTACTTTATCCATGAAATTTCCGTGGAAAATAATCCATTAAGTACCTACATGTATATGTATGTAGAACGATGCTAAGGTATTATATTTAAATAAGGGCAATGTACAAATGCTTCAAGTACGGCAACATTTTGTTGCAATGTAAAAGACGACAAATCGCTAATGGATGGATAATAATCCAAGTCTTAGCACAATGCACACACAAAAAAAGTTTTAACATGTATTTTTTTAAATGCACGAAAACATATTAGAACTACATGCAGGTCTGAGAATTATGAAGAGTACTGCAGATATTCAGTTAATTAAATATCTTAAGAGCTAATTAAATTGATAGTGTGGTTTTATATTTTAGAAAATACAAACTGGTAAAGCAATATGAGCTGCATTTTTTAAAAAAATTATTTAGCTGTTAAAATGTGTTATTATGATAAATCTGTATTTAACTAAAATCTTTATGATCACATAGACTGAAAAAAGCAGAAGAAAGACTTCTGTATTCAATACAATATACAGTTTATATAAGAAATCATTACTGTGCAGGACGACAATAATGTAATTTTGATCCAATCGATGCTTATAAATAGTTCTTCCATTGCAAATATGACAAACGGAAGATTTTTTTCTGTCATTAAAATAGTTTTTTTTTTTTTTTTTTTTTTTTTTTTTTATACAATTTTCCAACAAAAAATTCCTACATATCAAAGTTGCAGCTCATATTGCTTTAAAAATGTAATACATTAGAATATTTTCTACTTTACGTTGTCTATTATTACAGAGGGAAAATTCCTTCCTTCAGCGTACCTAAATATTTGATTAAAGCCCTCCCCCCTCCCCGGCCCCTTTTGTCCCGAAATCAAATTCGTCGTTAGTATTTTCAGTATATTTTAAATATTATTAAATGTGCTTTGTTACACTAGAAAGTTTGTCTTAAAACGAACATCCAAACAGTCATTAAACAATAGTATTTCAAAATATACATGTGCCGATATTAGTATTTCTAATTGCCAGGGAATATGTTTCAAATTCATTTTCAAACTTAATCCATCCAGGTGTTTATTCCGGTTTTTTTTCTGCTGCAATGCGAAAATCAGACCTAGAAATGATTGGAAAAAAATATTCAAACTTCTTGGAAATACTAAGTTACTCTTTGCCTTCTGCATGTTCGGTAAAGCTATAGATTTCCACACCTCCACTGTGTCGAATGATTTTGATTGACAGGACAAGCAAGTGGACTACCTGTGATACGTTCTAGAAAATGAACGGCGATGAATACTGTCAAATGTACGAGGGTTGTTCGAAAAGTTCGTGGACGATGTCAATCTTCGTTATGTTTCTCACTAAAAATTTTAAATAAGTGTAATATACTATGTAAAAATATTTGTTTTGTTGATGTGTAATGTTTCATCCCATTTGATTTAACAGAAAAAAAATTACTTCATTTTAAAATCAACATGTTTTGTACCCGCGGAGCACCCTTACCGGCAATGTAACGTCAAAATATAGTGTCAAGAATTTCTAAAATATATTATTCCTATACATTTCACAAATTATAATCCAATGCCCAATTATTAAATCCTTTTTCTAATACTTGAAATTCATTTTTTTTAGAATTGCTCTCGTTGTATAATTTCCTTCTTTCGAATTTTAATTTCTCTTATTACTTAACTCTACGTTCACAGGATAAGCAACTCTAAAGTGCCTATGTTTTTCCTTGACGTTCAAACTTTTAAAAGTTTTTGTAAAGATTTTTACTGATAAACGTTTCTTCCCAGATTGTCCTCATGTGATACAAGGTCTCTGTCACTCAAATAATATCTATACCATTTGTACACAAATGCAGAACTCGCTTGTGACATATTTTTTTTTTTCTTTAACAGTTTTTGAGTTTATTCAGGAATTTTCGTGAGTAAGGACAAAATTACATCGTTATCGGCTTCGTGACGTTCTAAAACGTCATCGTTTTTCAACGAGGACTACCTTAGTCCTATCTTCTCAAGCTGATTTCTTTTCTACAAAGCAAAATATTAAGCCATAATTTGGAATACGAATCGATGTAATAATTCTAAATTTGGAATTCTCGATTGTTTTTCGTTTTTGCTTCATTTTACAGAGAATATGACTACAGACATCATCTAGTGTATTGTTCGTAACTTACTAAATTTTGACCTGCTCCGCGATCCCATTTTTGCATTTTTAAAATCTGGATAAGTTTTGAAAAAAATCGTGGTATTTGGAAAAATAATAATTCAAATCCTTTGGATTTATTGTTAAAATGTTTCTACCAAATTTGGATAAGATATGACATCAAATAAAAAAGATATGAGCGTAGTCCACGAACTTTTCGAACAACCCTCGTATTTGTCAATATTTAAAAATTCGATTATTTTTACTGCTTGGAATATTTAGGAAAAATAATAAGAATTTTATTTGATACAACAGATATCTGAAAATGAAGGGGATTCTCTCTCTCTCTCTCTCTCTCTCTCTCTCTCTCTCTCTCTCTCTCTCTCTCTTACATTTCTCTGTTCAATAAAATCTAAGACAGCACATTAATTATTTAGTTTAAAAAAAATTAATCTTTACAAATAATTTGATTGCCTCTTTCCATCATCTTGTCCGAGTATAATCACGGCTGAGAAAAATCTACAGAAACATGTAAAAGTTAGCTAAAATAATTATCATAAAAGAATAAAATGACACATAAATTTTGAATATTTTGGATTAAATTTTCAAATAAGAGTGTATTTATGCAATACGTCAACAGACATTTGTAAATTTTTTAAAAATTCGTTATTTTACTAAGAATTGCCTTGGCACGGAAATACATGTATGGTTGTTTCAACCGGGTACCATGTTATTAATTCATTCTATAAGTAGTAGTTTTATCTTCTACAGTTTATTTTATTAGTTAAAAGAGTAAGCATATTTACTATAAAAGTAGATTAATTTACATTCATACTTCACGCGTTCGGTAACAAATACTGTAAACCAACTTTTATTCGCGACGACCTGATTTCGCGATTAACCGGCAATAAACTAGTTCGCGACGATTAATTTTCGCAATCAAGCCTTTCTGGTTCTGTTTTTTTTTTTTAGAAAAAGAGACTATATAGTCCGTTCGCGGCGAGAAATATTCGCGATGACAAGGCTCTCGCGAACCTCGCGAAAATTTCTCGCACACGAATGAAAGTTGGTTTACAGTGTACATTAAAACCGTGTTATTAAAACGTATGTTTCGAAAAAAAGTTTATATTATTTATTTATCTATTGTTTATTTATATTTTAGCACCGGAAATTAGAAATATAGAATATTAGAATAATTTCAATGCAAGGGAAAAATCGGAGGCATTCCTAATAAATCGTTCATCTTGCGTTCACCGTTCGTTCACCGTTCACTTTGCGCTCGCGTTCGAACTCCGTTCGATGGCGTTCTGTTTTCACTCACCGTTTACCGTTCACACATCGTTCACCAAGTTGCGTTCAGCGTTCGCACATCGTTCACTCACCGTCCGCTTTGCGTTCGTTCACAGTTCTTTCACTGTTCGTTCAGCGTTCGTTCACCATTCAGGTGGGAAAGTAGAATATTTCAGGGACTGTAACAGGCTGTATACAAACAGTGTAGGAAAAGCTATTTACTGAACAAATGTGACACACTCATGTGTTCTTCAACGATATTAATCATTAAAAATACATGTAAATATTGATCCAGTAGGTAAGAAGTATTTTTTATGGATCTGTATGGGTCACTGTAAACTGTTATAAATTTTTAATGAAATTTTCAGGTCTTTAAATATATTCATTCAAATATTCTTTAAATTGAAAAATTGCATAATTTGTTATTGCAGGACTTGATGGACTCTGTATAGTGAAAATGCATAAATTTTTTGAAATTCTTCTTCTCTGCTCATGGGTATTAAATAAACTAACCAAGTGCATAGTTATGTTGAATAAGGCTGCCTCTTCAAAAATTGTGAATTTTAAGGCCTCGGGGTCCGGGATTCTAGTGCTAGGGCAGGGCTATAAAGATTATATAGTGAAAATGCATAAATTCTTTGAAAGTCTTCTTTTCCGCGCCTGGATATTAAATTAATAAACTATTTACATAGTCATGAAGAGGAAGAATTCCTCTTTGAGATTTGTGTGTGGGGGGGGGGAGGGGGGGCTCTAATGTTTATATAATGAAAATGCATGAATTCTTTGAAAATCTTTTCCTTTTCTTATGGGTATTATGCCAATGATATTAGTACATATTTATGATGAAGAAAGCTTAGATTAGAGGTATTTGGAGGGGGGATAGTCTGAAAATAAATTAATACTTTGAAATATGCATCTCCCTCTGGGTATTCAGTAACCAAAGTAAGCATGCTAAGTGTATAATTATGATAAACAATGGTGCTTCTTTCAAAATTATGAATTTCATGGTTATTGGTTAAAACCACAAACCAAATTCAATTGCTGGAAAGTTGTTACATGATACTCAGGTGACCTATAAAGCCCATGGGCCTCTTGTTATCTTTTCTTGATAATCTCCCCTTGTAAGGGAACTTGGCATTTTATTTTAACAATTTAAACTCACCTTCATCCAAGGACGCTTTGTAAAAAGTTTGGTTAAAATTGGCTTAGTGGTTCTTGAAAAGAAGTAGAAAATGTGAAAAGCTTACAGACGGATGGTCGGACAGATGGACGAAATGTGATCAGAAAAGCTCACTTGAGTCTTCGGCTCAGGTGAGCTAAAAATATATGCTCCCCTTAAATCCTTGCAATAAATATATATTGAATTATTTATGTTTCAGTCACAAAACCTAATGATGGACCCCCGTACCAGTGCCCAGGATGTGATTCGATGTGACCTGTGTGAGACCACTGTAGTACAATTGCACTGTGATACATGTCTTGTCAACCTGTGTAAGGCCTGTGTTGGGGAACACTTTTCTGCTAATCTCTCAAAACCTCATAAGATTGTCGACTTCAAGGACAGAAAATCCACTCCCGTCTACCCTAAATGTGAGTCTCATAACAAAGAACAATGTGAAATGTACTGTAAACAATGTGACATTCCTGTCTGCATAAATTGCCTTGTTTGTAATCAACATTTAGGCCATGAGTTATCTAAAATCTTGCGAATTCTGGATGAAAAGAAGGACATGATTATAAAAGAAAGAACTGAATTAAATTATACAATTTATCCAACCTACCAGGAAATCGCCTCTGATGTACAAAAAAGAATGAGTCAGTTAGAAAAGGAATATGGAGATCTCCTTACAGCCATAACAAAACATGGAGAGGACTGGCACAGAGAAATTGACAAACTTGTCAACAAACTTAAAGCTGAAGTTGATGAGATGAAAAACACACAGTTACAAACTCTACAGAAACATCTGGATGAAATAAACAAGACAATAGCTGACATCAAGGATGAAATCAATTCAATGGAAACTGCAATAGACACCAATGACATGTCTAAACTATTAAGTGACATGTCCAAAGTACAAAAATACAAAAATCTTCCACACAAAATAATGCCGTCTTTACCCAAATTCATCCAAGGAAAAATACAAGGAGAAGAATTTAATAAATTGTTTGGAGACTTACCAACAAGTTCTCTAACATCAGATGAATATGGCTACAGCATAAAAACAACACAGAAAGCACCAGAAGCTGGATCCTCTCCTCCCGTCAAACAGCTGCTTGATCAACCAGAGACTGTCACTACCATAGACACAGGGTATGATAGATACCTTATCACTGTGGCCTGTCTGAGTGATGAAGAAATCTGGACAAAAGGGGATGTGAGCACCATGAAACTATACAGCATCAATCAGGGAGCACTACTCAAGTCAATCAGAACCAAGTCAAGGAATATACCAAATGACATAGCAGTGACAAAAAGTGGAGATCTAGTTTATACTGATGGCAGTGATAGAACTCTAAACATTTTGAAGAATGAGAAGAGAGAAGAGATGATCAGACTACAGAACTGGAGACCTCACGGTGTCTGTAGTACCTCCTCTGGCAACCTCCTGGTTATCATGGACAGTGATGATGGCAAACAATCAAAAGCTGTCCGTTACTCTGGCTCCTCAGAGACACAAACCATTCAGTTTGATGATAAATGTGAACACCTGTATTTATCGGGGAGATTCATTACTGAGAACAAGAACCTGGATATCTGTGTGTCTGACTGGGGAGCTAATGCAGTAGTGGTAGTCAATCAGGCCGGGAAACTGAGATTCAGGTACACTGGACATACTCCTGCTCCAAATGATGAACCATTCAAACCACGAGGAATCACCACAGACAGTCAGAGTCACATCCTTACGGCTGGTTATATCACTGACTGTGTCCATATCATAGACCAGGATGGACAGTTCCTCCGTTACATAGACTGTGGACTGAGTGAACCCCTAGGACTGTGTACAGATACAAATGACAATCTGTTTGTTGCTCAATATCGAAACAAACAAGTGAAGAAAATCAAGTATATGCAATGATATCCATCAGATCACTGCTGTAAATGATTAATGATGTATGTAACATTATTGATATGGATCAGTATGGAAAACTATGGAATTTTGCAGTAATACACATCTTATTCTTATTATCAATACAATTATATCTTTTATCATTAAAAATAAATAATGAATGTGTACAGAAAATAAGTGAAACCCAGGGGCCAAGAAATTCACAATTTTGGAAGAGGCACTTATAATGTACCCTTCCTCGTCATAACTTTTTAATTACATAATCGGCATAATAACAAGAAGCAGAGGAGGAGAGTTTTCACTATATAATCAATAGAACTCCGCCCTAAGACCACTTTTTCAGAACCCCTGATCCAGGGGTGAAGAAATTCACAATTTTGGAAGAGGCACCCTTCCTAATCATAACTATGTACATAGTCTGTCAGCTTTATATATTTCCATGCTGACAGTTATACTGCTTGATGTTCAGGAGTAAGACTACATTAATTTTAATGGTTTTTAAACCACCCCTCAGGCCCAAGGGGATTGGGATCATGAAGTTCAGAAATGTTGTTCCTCTTCACTCATAGATGCCATATGCTAAAATTGACTGAGATTGGTTAAACCGTTTTAGAGAAGAAGCTGAACATGTTTTAAATGTTAACACATGACGGAGAACGGTGGATGAAACCAGAATAGGTCCTTAAGTTATTTAGGTGACCTAAAAAATGCAAGGCTTTATGATAGTTCCTTCCCACACAAAGCCCCACTTGATAATAAAATTATTCCTACTGTTTTCTTGAAGAAAAACATTTCAAAGTAACTTTTTTTTCCTTCAAACACAATTTTTTTTCTGCTGCAATTACATGTACAGTAAAGCCATGTGTAAAGGCTGCATTCTGATCAGGGATGCATCCCCAAAGCTTGGGAGGGGGAAGAATCATGAGAAAATTGTAGGTCCTATGAATAAATTGCACCCCCAAATGCAAATATGGATGTTTCCATTGTATTAATAGCCTACGTAATGCAAAGAAAATATTTAAATAATTAAATTCAAAAACAAAAATAAGATACAACCTGTCATTTTGTTTGCAAATTCAGTTTTTTAAATGAGCTTTATTTGCATGCATTTTAGTTCAGCCTGTATTTATTTGTTCTTTGTTTAAACAGTAATTTTTTAAGGTATGTCAATGGGATATAAAGGTCAAAAGGCTCGTTTTCAATTCTAATTTTTAACTCAAACTGACCAGTGTGGATAAATACCACCCGCTGGATTTTTCAGAGAAGGTACCATTGATTGATTGTTTGTATGTTGTTTAAGGTTCCTTTCAAGAATTTTTCACTCATATGGAGACGCCAACACTTGCCGATGAAGAGCTACATTTTTTTTCCTTTACACGGCACTGTTACAACGCAAAATGTAATAAAAACGCGAAATGTAATAAACCTGGATTATTACAATTTGCGTTATTACATTTTGCGTCGAAATCAACGCAGAATGTAATAACGCAAAATGTAACAAAACATTTTGGAGAATTATAACATTTTGCGTTATAACATTTTGCGTCGAGACAAACGCAAAATGTATTAATACGATTTTTGGATTATAACATTTTGCGTTGTTACATTTTGCATCGAGATTAAGCAAAAAGCAGGAACGCAAAATGTAATAACACATTTTTTCGTCGGCCAGATTGAGTACAATGTTCAACAGTGTAGAGGGTGATGAAAAGAAAATAAAACAAAAGAAAAAAAATAGATAATTTTCTTACAATTAATATTTTTTTAAATATATTGATTTAATTAGTTTCATGTATTCTAAATCAGTTTGATATATGCATTCAAATAAAATGTGTTGCAAATTAGAAACGTGCATCTATGGGCGAGGTTGTTTGGGGTAATGACCGGTGTGCTTTTGCTTTTTTTATAGACAATTGAATAATTGAAAATTTATAGAAAATTGAATAATTGAATATTGAATTGACAAAAAATATTCATTTGTACTAGCAGGTGTAAATGTAAAGCGGGAAGGGGTTTATTGACAATAATGATACCATACTGTTCCATGCAAATCTCCAGCATTGTATTCAAGCAAAATCAAAATTCTCCCTCTTTCTCTCTCTTTCTTTCCAACCTAAAATAAAACGGATTATTTTACCTCC
This sequence comes from Saccostrea glomerata, assembly GCA_003671525.1. Classification (NCBI taxonomy): domain Eukaryota; kingdom Metazoa; phylum Mollusca; class Bivalvia; order Ostreida; family Ostreidae; genus Saccostrea; species Saccostrea glomerata. Next base: position 873,346 of record PRKT01000207.1, on the reverse strand, counting down.
AATTAGAATGAAAGAATCTGATTGGTTGATGAGGAAACATTAAAATTAGCTTATGACCCATTCTTGTGTCACATGACCATTTATGACTTGATTTTTGCAGGAGTATGAGGTATTGACCGGTCATTAATATTATTGACCGCAGAACCTGACCTGTGCATTAAAAAAATGGCGGAACATATTACCGCTTCGTTATTTCTTCACGTTTACCATGTTCACTTAACTGTTTTTAGATAAAGACTATAACTCATTAACTGTACGTTATTCGTTAGAAATAAGATATAGACTATAAAATTGTGTACTACGTCATTTCCCATGTGTGATTTGTCGTCTGTTTACGAAAACGATGGCTGGCGAATCGAGATTTGCAACTTTGACAAGTGAGGAACTACAAGCAATCCTGGAAAACCGCGATAGTTCTAACACAAAACACACCGTTCACGGTAGCCTAGTGGTAGAGCGTTCGCTTCGTGATCGGGAGGCCCGGGTTCGATTCTCGTTCCCGGCGCCGCGTCAAACCTAAGACGTAAAAATAGGTAGTGACTGTTCCTTCGCCAAGCGCTCGGCATCAGAGGTGAAAGTCACGGGTCTTTCGGATATGACCTTAAAAACGTAGGTCCCGTGTCACGGTAGGCGCTGGCACGATAAAGAACCCTCACTGCTCAATGGCCCTGAGTGCCGAGTATAGGTCTAAATTTGAAGCCCTTCACCGGCATACGGTGACGTCTCCATATGAGTGAAAAATTCTCAAGAGGGACGTTAAACAATATACAATCAATCAATCAATCTAACACAAAACAATGTATAGATTCAGCGAAACAAATTTTCACTACATACTGCACTGAGAAGGGACTGATAGTGGACACTATACTGCAAAAAAACAAAAGGTGAAATTGCTGAAATTCTGATCAACTTTTACGCTGAACTCAGAAGAAAAGATGGTGAATTGTATAGTAGATCTTCCATGATCAGCATCAGGTTTGGTTTGCAGAGATTTTTCCAAAAAATTAACTATGACATTTTTAATTACCCAGATTTTCGTCTATCAAACGAAATGTTCAAGGCAGTTTTGACAAACATCAAACGTACTGGAAAGGGAACCACTCAGCACAAGGAAGTTATCAGCGATGCTGACATGGCAACATTGTATAGTAGCGGCGTCCTAACCGGAAACAGTCCGCAGGGGTTGCAGTATAAAGTTTTTCTCGATGTGATGTTCTACACATGTAGAAGAGGAAGGGAAAATTTGAGAAGTATGAAGAAAACTGATTTCGTTTTGAGGACAGATGGCCAAGGAAGGAGATATTATCTAAATGTCGCTCAGTATGAAACCAAAAATCACAGAGGAAGTGATGTTAATGACTATGATGCATCTACAGCAAGAATATATGAAATACCAGATAATAATACTTCTTGAATTACAATAATTTAAAATAAAATTCATGTAAACTTCGGTATTAACTAATTTTAGATCATAATCTTCCAGAATTCAACTGATTTACAATTTTTTCATGTTAATATGTTCATGTAGGTGATGAGAAGTGCCCTGTGTCTAGCCAGGAGAAATACCTCGGAAAGCTGAATCCAAATTGTGAAAGTTTTTGGCAGAGACCGAAACGCCATATCAAGGATTCGGATGCTGTTTGGTATGTTAATTCTCCAGTAGGTCATAACACTTTGGGAAATTTTATGAAAACAATTTCAATGAAAGCTGAACTCTCAACTCTGTATACAAACCACTGCATACGTGCTACGTGTATTACTAGTTTGGATCAGCGTGGGATAGAAGCTAGACATATCATGTCTGTAAGTGGACATAAGTCGGAAACCTCGATAAAGAGCTATTCAAGATGCGTAAGTGAATCCAAAAAAGCAAGAAATGTTTGATGTTTTATCATCTGTGGTTTATCCATCACCAAAGCTAGGGCTAGAAAACCCAGTAGTTCCAACACATTCTAGTACCGATACTTCAGAAACTCAGCTCTTGGATTTAAATAACTGTGAATTTGAGACTGTCAGTACCGAAACATTGCTTTCTGAAGTCCTGGTTGATGAAAATAGTTCAGATTTGTTTGTTCCAGAAGAAAAAGAGAATGTTAAAGTTGACAAAATGCCTCAAAACTCTTGTGGTCCAGTATTTAGAAATGTCGGACAAGTGCATATTCACTATTATGTAGGAAAGGAACAACAAAAGTAAAGATAATGTAAAGTTCTTTATTGGACTTTTGTAATCGTTAATGGTTGTAAGATGTGTTTTTCACATTTCAATTAAACATTCAGATTTGAAGTTATTGCTGCTAAAATTGATATTTCAGAATATGCATTATTCTGTTGAAACTGTTGAAATAAAATGTTGAAACTGTTGAAATAAAATGTTGAAACTGTTGAAATAAAATGTTGAAACTGTTGAAATAAAATGTTTCATGTGTTCAAATTTTTCATTATCACTATTGTCGGTATAATAAAACAATTGATCACCCTTTATGAGGTCAGCATGGTGAAATGATGCCCCTTGACCTGACCCACTCGATGACCTGACCTGACCTCGGCCGTTGGCCTCGGTCAGGTCAGGTCACCTCGTGGGTCAGGTCTCGGGTCATCATTTCACCATGTTGACCTCATAAAGAGTGATTAATTGTATATTGTTTCTGCATGTCCACAGTAAACATACGAAGTAAACACCCGCGCCCTATCCCTGCCCCTCCGATCCTCGCTTGACACACACATACACTTCTATTCATTTGTTAACAATTGTATACGTGCCGAAAATGCATATCAAGAGCTTTTAATGAACCTATGGTAAATCTTTGTATATTAAATATGTTTTATTGGTTAGAAATTTAATTAGACTATCAAAAATATGCCAATCAAAGTTAAATCTATTCTTTATAATTAAGTACAGTGTATTCAATACAACTAAAATCAGAGTCAGAAAAACGATACATTTTGATGTATTTGTGTCCGTGAAAAGCCGATTGTTTTAGTTCAAAATATTTTTACAGCACGTTTCCCATGTTGGTTACATTATATATTTGAATCAATTTTATTATCTTTTTTGTTCAATGCAATCAAAACTATTACCTATATATTTTTTTGTTTTATTACATATTGCTTTATTACATTTTGCGTTGTCTTCAGTGTAAAATTAAATAACGCAAAATATAACAACGAAAAAGCACGTTATTACATTTTGCGTCGATCTCGACGCAAAATGTAATAATCTAAAAATTGTGTTATTACATTTTGCGTTATTACATTTTGCGTTGATCTCGACGCAAAATGTAATAACGCAAAATGTAATAATCCAGGTTTATTACATTTCGCGTTGTTATTACATTTCGCGTTGTAACGCGGCATTCAGGGCCATTGAGCAGTGAGCTAGGGATCTTTTTCATGCCAGCACCTACTGCGACATGGGACCTCGGTTTATATGGTCTCATCCAAAGGACCGGTCTCCACGTCCCACAGTGGGATTCGAACCCGCTACGTGAGGATAGATTCCTTACTTTGCGGCTCTAGAGCAGATGCTCTAAAAACTGACATGCAGACGACAAGTACCAATTGAAATCGCTAAATAAAATGTTTTTCTAGATCCAAAAGATGTTGACTTCACAATTTGTTTACACATTAGAGTGAAAAAATAATTACTCTTTATGACTGAAACTAAGGTGTAGCCTAAAAAACATCAATACTTAAAATGAAAAAATAAATCGCAACTACCGGTCATGTTTGTGTGGCATAACACAGCAAACTTTTTGTTGAAAAAAAAGAGGCTCAGGGGCCATATCGCTAACCTGAGCAATTGGCTAGGAAAAAGCACATATCAGATCAGAACTGAACGTTTACTGAAGTTGGGGGGCTTGAATTTTAACCCCCCCCCCCCCCCTGGGGGTCATGATTTGAACAAACTAGAATCTAAACTACCTGAGGATGATCCCATATAACTATCACTAAGCATGGCTTTGAAGTACTTGAAAAGAAAATTTTAAAAGGTTTCCCTATATATTCGGATGTAAAATTTTCATCGGCCATTTTGGCCCCATCCTACCCCGGGGGTCATGATTTGAACAAATTTGAATCTACAATACTTGAGGATGATTCCACATGAGTTTCATCTTTCCTGTCCCAGTGGTTCTTGAGGAGAAGATTTTTTAAAAATGTCATTAATTTTTCTCTAATTCATAATTATCTTCCCTTGGAAAAGGGCGTGGCCCTTCATTTGAACAAACTTAAATCCCCTTTACCCAATGATACTTTTTAGCAAGTTTGGTTGAAATTGGCCCAGTTGTTCTTGAGAAGAAGATGAAAATGTGAAAAGTTTACGACAACGACAACGACGACAACAACGAAGTCGGCGACGACAGACAAAGGACAAATTTTGATCAGAAAAGCTCACTTGAGCCTTCCGTTCAGGTGAACTAAAAATCATATATAACTATACAAAATCAAATTAATCCTGATACCTATATTTCAAAATCATTTTGATATCTACATAAATTACAATTAAGAGACTGAAGACAACATGGATCTTTATTTCTTTCTGCTTAATTATCAGGAGATATAGATAAGACATGCTTGATCAAATATACCCTAACAGCTTGCCACATTCAACTCATTATTTAACCTTTAACTGGATGCATGTCCACTCATTACTCACAGGGAACAAAAGGATTTATGCTAAATGCTTGGTAAATCAATTTGTACAATAGAAAAGGCTTATCTACGTCAATTTGTTAAAAGCAAAGAACATTTTATTTTACATAATTTGTTTCAAAGCTTTATATAATAAAAAAAAAGTAGACAAATGTAACAGGCAGGTATAATCATGTCCAGAAGTAGCCCTGTTATATTATTCCCATGGGACAAATGGATTTTCACTCTGTTCTATGTGATGCCAGGAAATCTGCATTTTTTTTTGTACAATATAATTGCATATTTATGTCATTACTGAAATCAAAGAATGATATTTATGATGGCCTTGGAGGGTTTTTTTTCCAATAAGACGTTAAATTGATCATTTTTCTTAAACATCGGTTCACCAAATCATTTTAAGGACATATGCAAAGTACTTTACCTACTGAAAATTTTTCAAGATATTCTGAATTTAAACTTGTAATACCATTTACATTTTCTTAGACAAAATAATCACAAAAATTATCAAACATAAATTCCAGATTTTTTTCATGAAAAGATGTTTTAGAAAAGGTGTACATATCCATATATAGACAATGAAAAATATTGCAAACAGAACCTTCATTTAATTAGTGGAGCTCTTCAACTCCAGGGAGAACCCAATAAAGTTCAAACTATGTTGTGCATTACCTTAATCTTGTTAACTATAAAGGATGGTAAGACATCTAATGATTTACCCTTACCATCATAACAATGTAGAATGTCATAAAGAGAAGATGACATTTAATTTTGTGTATACTTACCATCATAACAATGTAATACTTACCATCATAACAATGTAGAATGTCATAAAGATAAGATGACATTTAGTTTTGTGTTTACTTACCATCATAACAATGTAGAATGTCATGAAGATGATATTTATACCCGCACTTCTAAAGAAAGTTCGGGTATATTGTTGTTACTCATGTCTGTCCGTCCGACCGTCCGTCTGTCACACTTTTCTTCCCTAAACTCCTTCTATATTATACACAGTAGCTTAATCATCTTTTGGGAGATGGTTGATGGTGTCATGTAGATGTGCACTAAAGTTTCGGATTTTTGTTTTTGCCCCGGGAGGTCAAATGGGGGTCGAAAAATGACGTTTTTTATGCAAAAAGTCCCGTCTTCCCTGAACTCCTTCTACATTTTACTCAGCAGCCTAACCACCTTTGGGGGATGATTGGTTATGTCATGTAGATGTGCAGTAAGGTTTCGGAATTTTGATTTTGCCCTAGGGGGTCAAATGGGGGTCGAAAAATGACGTTTTTTATGCAAAAAGCCCTATCTTCCCTGAACTCCTCTTACATTTTATTCAGCAGCCTAATCACCTTTTGGGAGATGGTTGGTGGTGTCATATAGATGTGCAGTTAGGTTTTGGAATTCTGATTTTGCCCCGGGGGTCAAATGGGGGTCGAAAAATAATGTTTTTATGCAAAAAGCACCGTCTTCCCTGAACTCCTTCTACAATTTACACAGTAGCGTAATCATCTTTTGGGAGATGGTGTGGTGGTGTCAGGTAAATGTGGATTAAGGTTTTGGAATTTAGATTTTGCCTCGGGGATCAAATGGGGGTTGAAAAAATGACGTTTTATATGCAAAAAGCCCCGTCTTCCCAGAACTCCTCTTACATTTTACTCAGCAGCCTAATCATCTTTTAGGAGATGGTTGCTGGGGTCACGTAGATGTGCAGTAAGGTTTCGGAATTTTGATTTCGCCCCAGGGGGTCAAATGGGGGTCAAAAAATGACGTTGTTTTCATGCAAAAAGCCCCGTCTTCCCTGATCTTCTACATTTTACACAGTAGCCTAATCATCTTTTGGGAGATGGTTGGTGGTGTCATGTAGATGTGCAGTAACATTTCGTAATTTTGATTTTTCCCCCCGGGGGGGGGGGGCAAATGGGGGTCAAAAAATGACGTATTTTATGCAAAAAGCCCCGTCTTCCCTGATCTTCTCCTACATTAAACAGTAGCCTAATCATCTTTTGGGAGATGGTTGGTGGTGTCATGTAGATGTGCAGTAAGATTTCGCAATTTTGATTTTTTTTCCCCGGGGGGTGAAATGGGGATGGAAAAATGACGTTTTTGGTGCAAAAAGTCCTGTCTTTCCTGAAGTCCTCCTTAATGTTATTCAGAAGCCTAATCATCTTTTAGGAGAGTTAAATATTTTGAAAATTATGTAAAACATCAACGTCAAGGGATAAAAAAAGCATCGCATGCTGGGAAACACCTTGAATTCTTATGAGTGATTAATGTACATATCAAATGTGAGAGTCATATCTCATCTCAATCAAAAGTTATAAAGAAAATGCAACATTTTTGCAAAGTTGGTTAGGCTTCAAGGTCAAGGTCACAGAGTAAAAGTCATGATTTATTTAGAAAGGTCTTATCACAGGTAATAATATACATGCATTATAATATGAATACCCTAACTTTTCTCTTTCAAAATGATGAATTTATAACAATTTAATTTTTTTGCAAGTAGGTCAAACTTCTAGGTCACATGTAAACAAAAAAAAACCATGCCATTCTCACAGGTAAATACTAGTATATAAGTTTAATATGAAAGCCTTGTCTCTTCTCATTCAGTAGATATGACCGTGATGACCAAGGCTGAATTTATAGAGACAGATGAACAGTCTGATATACAAATGTACATATTTCTATACTATTTAATTGGAATCACAAAATAGATTGTTATTTCAGGGACAGGGAGTGGGGCGTGGAATTTGCTTTGTTATTTAAACAAGACTATATACTGAAGCAAATAAAAAATGACTTCGGGCATCCTAGCTTCCCCTTACTTAGAAAACATTGACCCCACTATCATTGTTTTTATTTTGTTTATTTGTTTCCAGTTTTTTTTTCTCCTGCTTGTCAGGAAATTCTGGGCTGGAATTTTTTGACTGAGATGTGAACCCCCCTCCCTACTCCCGAAAAAAAATTCTGGATCCGCACCAGTATTTGCATTAATTGAATGTCACATCAACAACGGGAGATAACTTCACAATATGAAATTCGTCTAGTGTGGCATGCGATGATCTTTGACCCTTTTTTAACTTTAACCTAATCGTTTGGGTTTATTTTACTCCCCACTATACTTAAACGTGTACTTATCGACCTCCATAGGTCTTGTCAACTTCATGAAATATAATCCAATTATAACACAAAATGAATTAATCCAATGCACACCAGACTGCAGCATGTGCCAATGCTATCCCATTCGACAAACCTTCGTCGATTCCGTCACCTTATCAGATGAAGTGGGAATCGGCCGAGGTGTACCGAATGGTGTTTAATCTAAAAATATGATAATGGGTGACGCAACGTGATGTGATGTAGAAATTTACATGTTAACATGTATAGTACAAGAACAAATTTTAAATTAATTCATAGCAAACAATGTTTTAACAAAACTGTTCCATCTAGCCTATTCCAATAAGTATGTGTTGTGTGATTGTGGTGTCGAGAGGGAAGGGGGGGTTAGTAAATTGGGGATTAGTAAATTTAAAAAGGTCCTATTATGAGCAAAACATTTATCAAAATCTAATTTACATCATTAATAGAATTCAAACTGGTATATAATGAATTAAGCATGTAAAATAAATATAAGAGGTTCTGAGTTATTGTTACCCTGGCCTGGCAGAATCTATAAAGAACAGGAGAGGTGAAGCACGTTACGTTTATTTGGCGGGTTTCAGTGGTAATAAATCGAACATACAACATATGCATTATTACATATACATACACTCATTTAGTCTAGGGGATTTACAATTACTAATTTACTACGACATCAAAATATCACTGACTAGAATAGAACATGTGGCTAGCAACTTCCGTTTGATAATTTATCAATAATATATTCAATAATACCATATCTATATGTCCAAAACTGCCAAAACACATTCACAACTGTATTTGTTTACATTTTTCCTTAAACCGGAAACAGATTACCGACTGTAAAACATGACTCTAAACCGAGCAACACAACTAATTCCGGAAACAAATGAAATTTTATACATTCTTTAGAAAATCAAATCTATACGCTTAGCTAATACTTTCTGTGATTATAAACATGATAATTCTATACATATAATCTGTTTACAATTTTTTAACTCAAAATAAAGACTTTACACTGAACTCGAACCACATGACTAGACCATGCTGCTGCATCAAAATATTCACAAATACATTGAATTCACCTAATCGCAATATTTCGAGAAACAAATGTTTTATATCAAACATATTATATATCAAGGAAACAGTTACAAACATGTTAACATGTATAAATTTGAGTTCTTACCTATAAGGAACAGGAGAGGTGAAGCACGTTACGTTTATTTGGCGGGTTTCAGTAGTTATAAAGTCTAACCCAAAATATACCCCACATTCCGTATTTACACAAATCCAAGAGTTATCTCTCTTTGATTATAAATTCTATAACAATATGATATATAAACTATATTAACTGATAGATTATACAAAAAAAGGGGTGGCTGAAACCCAATATAATTTACGTCACACACTCCCCTCCAAAATTGAATGTCGTCCCGACATTAACAATTACAATGAAACACTCTTTGTAATTAAAATAAAGCAACATTATCAGACTTCTGTTTTCCACAGAACAGGTCATTCCTTTAACAACACACATATGCGACTTGCTCTATTATACTCAAATGTCTACAATTTAACTGGCCAAACTGCAGACAGACACTCTAAAATGTCCTAAGTATACATAAAACTAGACACTAAGGTTACATTTACTCTGCCGCATACATATACATGGCCCATATAAGAACCATTAATAAACTAATAAAGTTTGACAATACTTGATTAAAGCTATAATCAGTATGTGATTCATATCACTTATAACATTATACATATAATAGTACAGAAATATTTCACAAGGGCAATTACCCTTAGAGCTGTAAAACATGACAGTCTACTAATATGTGAAAATCTACACAAAAATTTCAAAGTCTGGTTTAATGGTCTGTATATATGAGGGTTTCCCTAACTGATCATATGTAAACTTCCTGGGAGGTTTGTTTGTTCTCCTAGGTCGTTCTGACTGATAGTCTTCAGTCTCACTGGTTTCGTCAACATCTGGCTCCGCACGTCTATCCTCAGAATTTGGGCCTTCCTGATCATCCTGTCTCTCAGATTGTCTATCTGAACTTAGGGCTGACTTAAAACTGTCACCAGAACTGTCAGAAATCACAACAGGTTCCTCAGAATGAGAGTCACGAGGATTCTCTACTTCAATTACTGAGTCTGAGCTATCATTTTCTGTAATATGCTGTTGAGACACAAACGGTTCTGCATGTGGATTTAAAGAGATCCCTCCAAAATCAATTGATCCATCAGAATTAGAGGAGCTGCCATCAGCATCATAGACTGAGGCTGTTGGTTTGGGGGTTTGTTTCAACCGGGTTTTTTTCTTCTCCTTATGTCCGGACTCTACAGGTAGAGAATTGCACTGCCTTAACAGGTTCCTGTGAAGTCTCCTGATACCACCCTGTCCTGACTTCTTCCTCACCTCATACACTGGTGTATCCTCATTTACTTGCTTAAGTACCACATACACATCCTTCTCCCAGTATGACCTTAACTTCCCTGGCCCTCCTTTTTCCAAAAGGTTCTTCACCAGTACATGGTCTCCAGGATACAATCGTACGCTCAATAGTGCCTTGTCATACTGTCGCTTTCCCTTCTCAGACATCTTCGTTGCTTGCTGCGAAGCAAATTTGTAAACCTCTTCCATGCGAGTCTTCCACTGAGTGACATACTGTGAGTAAGTCCTCTTTGATTCTGAATGCTGTAGCTCTAGGAAAACGAGGTCAATTATCAGTGTTGGATGACGTCCAAATAACAAGAAGAATGGTGCATATCCAGCCGATTCATTCTTCGTACAATTGTATGCATGGACGACTTTGTTTAAATGAGATTTCCAGTCAGATTTGAAAGATGGTTCTAGAGTTCTTAATTTGTAACAACGTTCTATTGAAACGCTCCACTTGGCCATTTCCTTGGGGATGGTAGGGGGTTGTACGAGAGTGATGAATTCAACACAACTTCTGTAACTCAAAGAAAAAATCTGTTCTCAAATCCACGCCCCTGGTCATGATGAAGTCTGCTAGGCATTCCAAACCTTAGCACAAAATCATTGAACACTTTTTCTGCTGCGGTTTTGGCCGATTTGTTCCTGGTGGCATACACCTGGGCAAAGCGGGTATAGTGGTCCATCGCCACAAGAATATATTCATATCCCCCTTTGCAGCGCTCCAGATGGAGGAAATCAATTGAGACCAATTCCAATGGACAAGTCGTAGTTATGGGTTGTAGTGCTGCTTTCCGCGGAAGATGTGGTCTTTTGTCCTTGATACAACAACACTCCTGAGTTACATATCGCTCAATCTCTGAACCCATGTGTGGCCAGTAGAATCGATCTCTTGCACTACTCAATACGTTCTCTGTTCCTAAGTGTCCTAGATCATCATGTAAATGTTTAAGGGCTATTTTCCTATAATATTTTGGAAGTACAAGTTGTTGTATTTGTCCTTCTCGAGGTAGTGAAATCTCCCTCCTAAGTAGTCCATTGACCATCTTCAACTTTGGCCATTCTCTTAGTAAACACTTGGAAGCAGGGCTCCAACCTTTGGTTACTTCCTTTGATGGTCTTGTCCCCTTTTGTACAAAAGGAATTATAAGCCCAATGTCTGGGTCCTTACTCTGTTCCTGTGTTAAGGTAGCACTGCTTATAGAAGAAAAGGTTCCACTCTGAAGTTTTTCTTCCTCAGCTTCAGCCTCTTTTATTCGTGCACAAATACTGCTAAAAACAGTCTCATCTAACCTTACTGCTGTCACTATGGCATCAATGGTGTCAGGGGAACAACTCTCTGTAAACTTGGATACATCAAGGGGCATGCGACTGAGTCCATCTGCATCACTGTTTTTCACACCGGGCTTGTAGTGGATATGGAATCGGAAGTCCGCCAACATGGAAACCCACCTTAATCTCGTAGCATCTAGCTTTGGGGCGGTGAATATATATCGCAATGGGTTATAGTCACTGTACATTTTAAAATGAGTGGCATAGTAAAGGTAATCTCTAAATCGCTCTGTCACTGCCCATTTGAGTGCTAGGAATTCTAATTTTCCCGAGTGAAGGTGGTAGTTTTGCTCAGCTGGTGTCAGTGTCCTCGATGCGTAAGCAACTACAGCCAGCTTGTCATTATCCTGTTTCTGATAAAGGATAGCTCCCAAGCCCATTTGTGATGCATCAATATGGAGAGTATATGGTTTGTTGAAATCAGGATAAGCCATCACTGGTGGGTGAAGTAAGACATCAATGAGATCCTCCAAGATACTTTGGTGTTCAGCCGTCCATATAATCCGCACTGATGAACTCTTGACTTCTGTCCTGATTTCTTGGACTTGGTTTTCTTCTGCTTCTTTCCCAATAAGGGTGCGTCATTGTCATCTTTCAGTAAATCATAGATGGGTTTTGCTCTACGGGAGAAATTTGGTATATAACTTCGGTAATATCCAATAAACCCTATCACTTTCCGCACATCTCCAACTGTTTGAAATCTCTGATCCTTTAATTTCAACACTGCTTCCTGGTCATTTGGGTCTACGGTATGACCCTGTGTAGTGACTAGGTGACCCAAGTAACGGATCTTTTTCTGAAAGATGTTGCATTTACTAGGTTTCAATTTCAGTCCCTTCATACGACGCAACACACACTGAAGGTCATTAAAATGAGCCTCAAAAGAGTTACTGTACACCAAAATGTCATCTAAGTATGGGCGACAACACTTATCTCTGAGTCCTTCTAGAGCTTCATTCATGTATGCTTGGAATATTCCAGGAGCACCTGTCAGTTCAAATGGAATACGATTCCACTCATACTGTCCCCATGGTGTCACAAATGAAGTGTACTTTCTGCATTCCTCTTTCACAAAACCCTGATGGTATGCTTTGCTTTGATCCAGGAGTGTGAACCAGTGACTTCCTCCTAAGGAATCAAGTGCATCCTGTACTCGTGGAATTGGATGTTGATTGTGGACAGTTTTCGCATTTAGCTTCCTATAGTCGACGCATAACCGGAGTGATCCGTCCTTCTTCCTTACACACACAATTGGACTAGAGTAGGGAGAAGTTGATCGTCGAATCCAGCGTTTCTGTAACAAGTTGGCAATGTAATCCTTTACTTCTTGGTACAGAGGCCTTGGTACAGCCATGTAAGAACTATGTACAGGTTCTTTGTCCATCAGTTCCAACTCCAACTGCAGGTCCACGGCACAACTGATATCATCATCATCACATGTAAACGCCTCACATTCCTCCCTCAAAAGTTCCTGAACTTTCACTTTCTGGTCTGGGGTAAGGGAATAGCTTGAGAGGTCAACAGGTGGATCCCATTTTTCACTGATTTTAGTACTCACTTTATTCACTACTGTCTTAACACTATTGGATCCTGTAGTCTCAAAGTGAATTGACGTACAAATCCTTTCAATGTGTCCTAAGGGTGTACCTTTTGGGATGACAGCGTCCATTTTGGAAGGATTAGCCAACAACAAATTGATGTGTCTAGTACGCTTTGGCTTCACATCGATAAGCATTTCCTGTTATGTAATTCCATATGCATCCAATTCTTGAGACGGAATGAAGACAGCCTTAGTGCCATGCTGAAGTTGTCTGGGCTTGAATGGTACTTTGACGATGATCGAAGACTGTCTTCGTACAGTTATATTTCTGCGTCCTACCTTGACCATTCCCAGTGCTCCGTCTTCCGTGTCTTTCAACTCTCTGTAGAGGGCACTGACCTGAACCTCATCAGCTGCTGGAAGAGTACACTTTAACAAGTCAACAGCATCACTTTTATGTAACGATTGTAACAGGTATTGTATAATATTATACCCAAGAATGGGTTCATTCAAAACAGACACATTGGTGATTAGAAAAGGCACATAAATAGCACTTCCTTGTTCTATGAACTTTAAACTGACAGTAAGGACACCTTCAATAGGTATATCTGAGCCAGAGGCAGACACTAATGAAAATTTCTCTGACTGTAAAAATTCTTCAACACTCATAACACTTTCAAATAAATCTGGACAATACTTCATGACCCATGACTTACTTAACAATGAAACTTGGGCCCCTCTATCCCACAATGCTTTCACAGGTTTCTCATTCAATAAAACAGAAACATGACCTGGCTTACTGACAAGTTTTACAATGTTCGGCCCAATATCATACACATCACCTTTGATTTCATTTACAGACATTGTAGAAAAATTGTTTGGTTGACATTCAGCAAAACATTTGGTGTTCATATATTTGACAGCATTACAAATATTCTTATGTTCAAACCAATGTGCTTTTTGACAATTTACACTACAATATGTGGCTAAATGACAACTTGTGCAAACTTTGATAGTTTCACTTGACAGTAGACAATGACATAAGCAACTCTTGGGACATTTCTGTTGCTGGGCCGCCAACTGTCCCTCTAAGATGACCCGCTGCGGTTTCCCGACGGCTGAGGTTTCCTGTTTGGGCACTGTTGTCGACGGTGACCGGATCCACCACAGGTCCAGCACGCAGCACTGTTAAGGCCTACTATGAGAAATCAATGGAAAATAGATGTGCAAAAAGGGGGACCTTTTTAAAACTGAATTTATTTTAATTAAGCTGTTTTATTATCACAGAACACAAATACTTATTGAAGTAGCATAGTATAACCCACTCTGTACTGTATGAAGTTTAGTCCCATCGATGGACAGTCACGTGATGAATGCAAAGCTCGTATACTGAATGTAGGTCATGAACAAATTTCAATATCGCAAGGGCATACCCTAGTTGAAATTAAAAATTCAAGTTATTATTTGTTTCTGCATACTTTATAGTTTCTGAAAAGTGCTGCTGCTTTGAATAGAATTCGTGTTTTAATAGTTAAATTATCAGGTAAATAAGCCAATGTCGAAATATGTTTGACTTTTACCAAATATTTTGTGTACTTATAAAATCACGCCCTCGATTTAAAGAAAGCAGCAGCACTTTTCAAGTTAAGAAAAATATCCTTTATCTATATTCGAAAAATGGTTAAGATCTATAAAGTGTATGCCCTTGCGAAAGTGCGTTTTATGAGGCATCTCGATGTAAAATATACGTAACCTGTACATAAAAACACGACATAATTAATAAAATACATTCTCTTGATAGTTAATTAATAATCGCACTAAACAAAGTGTAACGTATTTACAATAAATCACTGGGATCGTACCTGGTCATTTCCAGGGTTTGGGGTGTTCAACATAAACTGATTAGAAATAATTGGTATGAACTTAGTGGACTGCCGAAATATACATATACGTCCTAACCTTGTCTAGGTTAACAATAATCAAAAGATTAATCACTAAAATAATCGGAGGCAGGCAATACTTAAATTATTTGGTAGACCTAATAATAATGATACTAAAATGCAAGCCCAGTCGCCCTCGGACTACCGCATATACTGTAGGATGCCTTATTCAGGACGGACAGTATACGTGATAGCCCTTCAACCACTACACTCACTGTAGGATGCCTTATTCAGGACGGACAATGAGTATAGCGGCCTGGACGGACTGGTCAGCCAATGCAGACGGACTTTATGGCTAGCCTCTTAGCTTGAGGTTAACCAAGTTTGTGGCAGGCCTTATAGCAGGTTTGACAAACCTCGAATGGCCTTCCAAATTCACTCTCTAAACTGAATTAACAGGCGAGGAATTAATTACAATGCTTTTATGCATATGACACTTACTCTCGTCTTCTATACTTGGCTGATCGCTTCGGCAGATGCATCAACAATGACACAGACGACTGCAGAGTCTCGATATATATACCCTATCAAAGTCACGTGATGTTCACAATGACTAATTGAGAACTCTACATGGTCGTACCTTAAATTTCCGGAATTGTCACACTACCCATGCCTCCGATGACATGCGCCCCGCATGTACAACTTAAAAACTAAATGATTGTATTATTTAGAGAAAGCTTTAATAAACAAACGTCATTTACAAAGAATTCCTTTCTTCTGTAATCTATAAACATATACAACTATGTACAACTATGTGCACCAAAAGTCAGCAAAGTTCAGTCTTCTCCTCAACCACTTCTTCAATGTCAATGTCACCCTCACGAAATCTTTTGACCCGCTTGGTAGACCTCATGATGGTCTTCTCACCCGCCTCAGTCTGGGTTCCAATGTCTACCATGAGTCTCTTCCTCTTACAACTCTCACATTTGGATTCTTGAGTACCTTCAACTTCTGGTTTACTAGTGGATTGAGGAATCTTCATTTTTGGAATGTGGGGTTTGGTGGGTGCTGTTTGTTTCCTTACGACTCTACCCTCCAACAGCTTATCGTTGACGGCTTTTTCCTCTTTCTGTGATGGGGAATCTTTTGCGTCTTCTTCATCATCACTACTATCAGTAGACAGAGTGCCAATAACGTCCCCATAGTCTTGCTTAAGCCACTCTTCCCCGGATTCCTCTTCGTCTTTTTCAACACTTTCACTACAAGTTGCCTCTCTTCTCTCATCAGACCTACCATCAAGCTTGATGGGCTCCTCAATCAGGCCAAGGTGGGCTCTTTTCTCATGTCTCTTGACATTTATCTCCTTATTGCTTGAGTAACTGCAAAAGGTGCAGTTAAATGTTCTCATAGCGCACTGTACAACATGGCTTTTGTAGTCCTCTTCTGTTCTTGCCATGTAGGTGCACATGGGGCATCTACGACATTTCCCTGGAGTAACTTTTGTCTTTGCCATCTACAAACATATTTTAAAAAAATGCATTACAGGTTTATAATATCTGTTATGAACTGTAAGCATAGTATCATTACATATCAGTCTCGTAATCATGTAACCAGATTGGCGGTCTACGAGTTCTACTTGGACGATTATTGTTTGCTGGATTAATAGCGGAGGGGATATCATCAAAACTTGCATGATGATCTGAGTCACAGTTTTCTTGACCATCATGATCATCCCTTAAGTCATCAGTTTCAACATTCCCTATGTTAACATTTTCACCTGATAGAACTTGCATACGCTTTTTGCGCATTCTATCTACATGAATGACCTGGTCTGAACCCCTTGGTCCACAATTTACAAGATATGTCAAATCTGACATCTTTTTCTTAACCTTGTAAGGACCTTGCCAGAAACTGGTTAACTTGGGCGATGTTCCAGGTTTTCTTCTTGGGAAATAAACATACACATCCTCGTTGGGTTCAAACTTCTTCCACATCAACTTGCGGTCATGATAATGCTTTTGTCTCAACATTGACTGATTCATTTTGGTCCTAACAAAGGAGTGGGCCTTCTCCAGACGTTCCTGCAACTCCCATACCCATTTATTACTTGGCATATCTTTTATTTGAGGTGGCATCTCATATTGGAGATCCAATGGTGTACCAACCTCCCTTCCAAACATCATCATGTTCGGTGTCATGCCAGTAGTTTCGTGTACTGAACTGCGGTAGGCCATCATAATGAAAGGTAAGTGCACATCCCAATCATTATGATGATCGTTCACAAAGGCACTGAGCATTGCTGTCAGTGTTCTGTTAAAACGCTCAACCATCCCGTCTGACTGTGGATGGTATGGGGTGGTATGCGTTTTCTGGATGTCGAGTAATCTGCACATCTCCTTGAAGAGAGTACTTTCATATTGTGGTCCTTGGTCTGAATGAACCACAGCTGGTACTCCAAATCTTGTGATAACCTCCTCAACAATCTTTGCTGCTACTGTGGACGCTTCCATATTATGTATTGCAAAACATTCAGTCCACTTTGTGAAGTAGTCTGAAACTACCAAGATATATCTATTTCCATTGGCAGTCACAGGGAGCTCTCCAAGAAGATCTGTGGCAATTCTTTCAAATGGATAGCCAGAATATACCAACTTCATTGGAGCCTTGTTGCTTGGGATTGGTGCTTTCCGCCTTGTACATACTTCACAACCACCAATGTAGGAATGTACGTCTCTTTGCAGACCAGGCCAATAATAAGACTGTCGAATTCGGGCAAGTGTTTTGTGAATACCAAGATGGCCTGCAGATCTACAATCATGGTAGTACTTTAACACGGTTCTCCTTTCACTACTGGGAACAATGGCTTGTAGAATATCTTGCCTCGTTATCAAATCAGTCCATTTCCTGCAGAGAACTTCATCATTCATGGCAAGCCTGTCCCACTGGGAACACAGAGACTTCACAGTGACCGACTCTGATGACACGACATCTTTGCTTGGTCTACTTTTGAGTGATAACCAAGCTTTTACTTTTGATATGTCTTTGTCATTATCCTGTAGACATTTCAAAGGCTTTTGCTGAAACAACTGTTCATCCACTTTGGCATTACAAATACTCATGTGGTCAGTAACACAATGCTCAGCCTTACATTGTTTACAAGGTGCTCGACTAAGGCTGTCCGCATTGCCATGCAATCTTCCCGGTCGATGTTCAATGGTAAAGTCATAGGTAGAGAGAACATCCATCCATCGGGCAAGCTGTCCCTCAGGATCTTTGAAGTTCATTAGCCACCTGAGTGAGCTATGATCTGTGCGTAACGTAAATTGACGACCATACAAGTAATGCCGGAAGTATTTCACAAAATGAACGGCTGCCAATAATTCTTTCCTGGTAACACAATATTTCTTTTCAGATTTTGTCAGACTCCTGCTTGCAAAAGCAATAGGCCGCTCTATACCGTCTTGCATCTGAGACAACACTGCACCGATAGCAAAACTGCTGGCATCAGTGTCCAAGATAAACCTTTCACTAAAATCTGGATGGGCCAGGACTGGTGATGTTGACAATTCTTTGCGAAGTAGATCAAATGCTTCCTGGCATTTGTCACTCCAAATAAAATGAGTTACCTTTTTTGTTAAGTCATGAAGTGGTTTAGCTATTGTTGCAAAGTTTGCTACGAAACGTCTGTAGTAGCTACAGAATCCGAGGAATGACCTGAGCTCTGATACATTGGATGGAACGTCCCATTCTTGCACAACCTTTATTTTATTTGGACTTGTTGATATCCCCTTTTGAGACACAATATGTCCCAAATATTCTACCTCCGTAGCAAACAATGTGCACTTTCTGGCCTTTAGCTTAAGACCAGCTGCTACTAAACGGTCAAACACTTGAGTAAGATTTTTAATCATATCATCTACAGTTTCGCCAACTACAATGATATCATCAAGGTATACAAGGCAAATCTGCCATTGCAGACCTCTCAAGACCGTTTCCATCAATCGCTCGAAAGTCGCCGGGGCGTTGCAAAGCCCAAATGGCATGACTTTGAAGTTGTATAGGCCCTTTCTGGTTGCAAACGCTGTCTTTTCTCTGTCATGGGAAGCCACTTCAACCTGCCAATATCCTGCGTTAAGATCTAAGGTTGAAAAGTATTTCTTTCCTGACAACTGATCAAGGGAGTCGTCGATTCTTGGGAGTGGGTATGCATCTTTAATGGTTACATTATTTAACTTCCTATAGTCGACGCAAAACCTTGTGCTCCCATCCTTCTTCTTTACTAACACGACTGGGGATGACCATGGACTTGTGCATTCCTCTATTATTTCCCTTTTCAGCATATCATCAACGTGGCGGTCCGTTTCCTCTTGCATATGAACAGGCATGCGCCTTGGAGGCTGTTTAATTGGCGTGGCTGTTCCAGTATTAATGGTATGCTCGGTAACTTTTGTTTGACCTAAATCAGCATCTGAGGCAGCAAACAGGTGTGAATACTTCAAAAGCATGTTTTTAACAGCCTTGGCATTGTCTGCTGTCAATCCTGTAACTGACCTTGCGTACAAATCCTTAAGATGGTCAGGCAGTTTTCTCTTATTGTCTTGTAAGTAACTGGTCTTATCATAGACTTTGTCAATGGCAGACAAAGTAGCTACAAAAGTTCCTTTATATAAGGACTGTGTTTCTGCGGAAGGATTCATCAATCTAACGGGGGCTACTTTATTGCCTTCTACTAAAGTTCTGGCCACTAAACCTCTCTCAGATTCTAAGAAACGATCAGATGACTCTACTATACCAAATTGGGGTACCTTTTCAAAGACAGGAGGTATGACATTGCCAATGGTAATAATTTCACTGTAAGGTGGAACATTGACATTCTCAGCCAAGGTTATCCTACAGCAACCTATCTTGCCCTCAAAAACAAGTTTTACACGCTTGCCCTTAATAATCATACAAGAGTTTGTCAAATCAATCAAGCAATCATTGTTCGTCATAAAATCAAGCCCAAGTATGCCATCAACACCAGTGTCTGCTACAGCAAATGTTTGGCTATACATTGAGTCCGCTATTGTAAAAGAAATTGAAAGAGACCCTTCCACTTTCATGGCAGTACAATCAGCCATTAGGATGGGCTTGCTCACCTCATTAAGTCTTGGGTGCGGATCCTTAAGAACAGAATGTAGTATGTCTGGTGAAATAATACTGAGGGTCGCACCAGTATCTACAAGTAGTTTAACCCTATAGCCATCAATAACTACTTCGATAAAAATACCAGCTTCCCCAGCTTTATGACTAATACCTGTCTTGTTGGCTGTGCTATCCTTTTGCTTAGCATACTGATGTTCACTTCTGATAGGCGCTGGCCTTTGGCTTGTGCTGGCATTTGTCATGCCTTGTATCGCATTTTTATACTTGAAACAGTTCTTCTTCACATGGCCTTTCTTTTTGCAGTAATGACAGGTCACACCAGGAGAGGATGGCTGTGTAGAGTTTTGCTTCTCCATTCTCATCTTCATAGATTGCATTTCCTTTTTGATATCCTGGACTGCTTTCAGTAGGGAGGTAATTGTATCTCCTTGGTCTGCCTTTTCTTCTGGCTTCATCTCCCTCAAATATCCTTTGCTCTCTGTTAAACGTCGTTCAGCTGAATTGAATGCATCTAATTCAACGGCATGCCTGATTGCATCATTCAAGTCCACCGGCCGGGCTTGCTAAATGCGTAGTCGCATGTCGCTTTCCCTTAAGGCGTCAATGAACTGTTCTTTCGCCAGGGTTTCTCTCACTTCCACAGGAGCCGTTGGGTAGGCCAGGTTTGCCAGACGACGCATGTCCTGTCCAAGTTCTGGTAATGACTCTGTAGCCTTTTGCCTTCTTTCCCTCAACTGAGCCCTATATAATTCAGTCTGATTGGACGGTAAAAATCTCTCTTCAAGTGCCTTACTTAAAAGTCTGTAGTTATATCTGTCTACAGCCGGCAGATTTCCAAGGACACTCTGTGCTTGACCTCTTAGAGCAACAGCTAAATACATCCCCCTCTCAGTCAAAGTCCATCCGTTTAGTTCTGCACAGACATCGAAGTGAGACTTAAAATCAGCCCATGACGAACTTCCATCAAATTTATCTGGTTTCACCATGGCGTTTTTCCGTTTGTCAGCCTGTGTAATATTCTCAGGACGGCGGGTTGTAATGTTTGCCTCATTCAACAATGGGAAATCATGCCTGGATGTATAAGCATGGTATGGTGTACTCGTAACGGAAAACCTATCTGGCTCGCCACCATCAGCTCTTCTCACATCGCTAAGGTTGTCAGGCCTAGTATATATACTTGGTAGGGTGGTCGTCCTATTTGTTTTAGGTCTTACGCCCTCACCTAAATCTATGGTAGTCCGCCTACTTTCAGGTAATCCTGAATCTCTGGCGGCCGACTTTGCTCGTTCTTTATTTATACTGGCCTGAAGCTTACTTAGCTCCTGCTCTAATGCAGTCATCTCATCATCCACAATGTCACTCTCAGACATATCGAAAAAAATATAAAATAAACTTTAACTGGACTACAATTAACCAGGACAAAATCTATATAATAAAAAAAAAACTTTAATGATTTAATGCAACCCCAAATCCCACCGCTGCCACCAAATTTTTGTAACGTATTTACAATAAATCACTGGGATCGTACCTGGTCATTTCCAGGGTTTGGGGTGTTCAACATAAACTGATTAGAAATAATTGGTATGAACTTAGTGGACTGCCGAAATATACATATACGTCCTAACCTTGTCTAGGTTAACAATAATCAAAAGATTAATCACTAAAATAATCGGAGGCAGGCAATACTTAAATTATTTGGTAGACCTAATAATAATGATACTAAAATGCAAGCCCAGTCGCCCTCGGACTACCGCATATACTGTAGGATGCCTTATTCAGGACGGACAGTATACGTGATAGCCCTTCAACCACTACACTCACTGTAGGATGCCTTATTCAGGACGGACAATGAGTATAGCGGCCTGGACGGACTGGTCAGCCAATGCAGACGGACTTTATGGCTAGCCTCTTAGCTTGAGGTTAACCAAGTTTGTGGCAGGCCTTATAGCAGGTTTGACAAACCTCGAATGGCCTTCCAAATTCACTCTCTAAACTGAATTAACAGGCGAGGAATTAATTACAATGCCTTTATGCATATGACACTTACTCTCGTCTTCTATACTTGGCTGATCGCTTCGGCAGATGCATCAACAATGACACAGACGACTGCAGAGTCTCGATATATATACCCTATCAAAGTCACGTGATGTTCACAATGACTAATTGAGAACTCTACATGGTCGTACCTTAAATTTCCGGAATTGTCACACTAGGATATGCATTGGTATTAATTGACTATTTAAAACATGTAAATAATATTCCGTTTAATAATAAAACGCATTTTGCATTGTTAAAAAATTCCTCAATCTGCCTCTCACAGCACATGAAATACGTCATTTTTACCAAAATGACGTCATGTTTACAAGTTCATTGCGATCAGTGCTTTGTCTATAACCAGCTACATGGGATTTAACTAGCAAATTTGTTAAATGCATTGATAAGTTTTATTGTTGTTTATTATGCTAATACAGTTAAAAATTGGAAACTATTTCATTTTCAGGTATAATGAGAAATACATAAAAGTCATATTTTTGTGTGACGTCACAGTAAACTTTTCCTGTATAAATTAGGCCCCGCCCCCTTATTCAAGCCTTAACAATGCTGCGCAGTGGTCGCAACGCTTGCCGGTGGCTTGGCAGTCCGCACGTCCTGGTCTGCTCCTTGCGTTTACTGGTTGCGTCCTCACATCACATGGGGACGTCCTATTAATTCCTTCAATTGGTTCATCTCGAGCCGTAAGGATTTGATTTCACTCGCAAGGTCATTTTTCACGGCCTCTTTCACAGAGTTGATCTCCAAGGTAGAGTTAATTTGAGACACTGAGTGTTTGGTCTGGAGCTTGTTAAGTCTCTCACTCTCTTGTATAAGAATCTGATTCAGCTCATGCATGAGCTCTGCATCTGAAATAGTCACTTTGTCCAAATGTTTCCTCATTTCATGGCGCAGTGTTGTGTCTCGTAATCCTGTGTAAACTGTTCTTCTGAATAGACCAGCAACCAGTTCTGGACTGTATTTGAGTTCACTGTTATCTTCCTGTGAAGCAAACAGAATCCGGTTCCTGAGGTCCATGACACGCAAAAGGAAATCATTAGGGTTTTCCTTAGGATTTTGGGTCGCGCTGGCAAGTTCACTGTACAACTCGGTAGCATTTTTTTCTGCATAGTGTCCTCTTAGAATACTCCTCAACGTAGCCAGATTTATGTCAGGTCGTCCATCAAGGTAACTACGAAGACTCGAGGATGGAACAACTGCCTTGATCACCCCATCAATGATGTCAACCTCTGAATATCCCTTCTGTTTACCAGTTTCAATTTGTCGAATTAGGCTTGTGTAAGATATCCTTGCTTCAACCTGACCACTGATTTTAAAGTCCTTATGTAGCTTTACAGCTGTGGAATTTTCTTTCTTGACTTATGGTTTCTTTTCTTTTTCTTCTTCAGAAATCCCTGGAGACTTAGTGTCCTTCACACTTTCAGTTTCCGATTTCATACCCACAGTTTTTTCAAGTTCTTAGCTGCCTCTGCTAAAGTAAATTTTACAGACTGTGTGCCTTCCATCTCCTTCATGAAGAATCTATCTGCTTGCATAGCCACCACTAGTCGACCCTTGGAAGTATCAACAGTCTTCCCCAATTCCTCCAGAATTCCCTTCAGTACGTCCAGTGGCGCCATCATCAGCTTTGATCTAACCTCCAACATCTCCCCTGTCAACTCTGCCATGATATGATCCCGGCTTGGCCCCCAAAATGTTACCCTGGCCTGGTAGAATCTATAAAGAACAGGAGAGGTGAAGCACGTTACGTTTATTTGGCGGGTTTTAGTAGTAATAAATCGAACATACAACATATGCATTATTACATACACTCATTTAGTCTAGGGGATTTACAATTACTAATTTACTACGACATCAAAATATCACTGACTAGAATAGAACATGTGGCTAGCAACTTCCGTTTGACAATTTATCAATAATATATTCAATAATACCATATCTATATGTCCAAAACTGCCAAAACACATTCACAACTGAATTTGTTTACATTTGTCCTTAAACCGGAAACAGATTACCGACTCTAAAACATGACTCTAAACCGAGCAACACAACTAATTCCGGAAACAAATGAAATTTTATACATTCTTTAGAAAATCAAATCTATAGGCTTAGCTAATACTTTCTGTGATTATAAACATGATAATTCTATACATATAATCTGTTTACTATTTTTCAAACTCAAAATAAAGACTTTACACTGAACTCGAACCACGTGACTAGACCATGCTGCTGCATCAAAATATAACTGATAGATTATACAAAAAAATGGGCGTGGCTGAAACCCAATATAAACTACGTCACATTATAGGTCACAGGGAGAATTTCATACTGAATTTGATGAATACATGTAAATTATATAGAATTATTTTGACTTTCTTCCTTGCAAAGCCGCCCAATATGTAGGAGCGTGTATTTAGAGGCAACCACCTTAGTGCGGGTATTACTGTCTCATGACAGCATCTAGTTAATTTTGTGTTTACTTACCATCATAACAATGTTTAATGTCATAAAGATAAGATGACATTTAATTTTGTGTATACTTACCATCATAACAATGTAATACTTACCATCATAACAATGTAGAATGTCATAAAGATAAGATGACATTTAATTTTGTGTATACTTACCATCATAACAATGTAGAATGTCATAAAGAGAAGATGACATTTAAGTTTGTGTATACTTACCATCATAACAATGTAATACTTACCATCATAACAATGTAGAATGTCATAAAGAATGTCTGGGACACTTCTCCTGTGTGATGAGCAAATCCTTCCTATAAACAGCAGAAAAAACATGCTATGTAGACCATTACAACCTTATCTGACATAGTGGGAATCACCTGCTTTTCTACCAGGACAACACTATAAAATGTCTTTCAACTATCTGCTAGTTAGAACCCTGATCAATTGTTTTTGCCTTGAACACCATGCAAAGGACATGGCTTCCAGCAATAAATTATGAAATATTCTGTCCTATTTCTTGTATGACTTACCATTATTATGATTTTGCTATACTTACCATTATTATGGTGTCTTATTATATTTACAATTAATATGAACCAGTTGTTGCCCACTGTTAGCTAAAAAAGTCACTACAATAGAGGATACCAAATAAGTTGGGTAAATTTATATTTCATATATTTAAAGGTTCTTTATTATGCTCTTTATTATGTTACAGAGATTATTACATCAACATCAGAGCATAATATAATTTGTTGAGTGAACGAGAAAGGTTTAAATTAAATAAATGAAAAGCAACACAAGGTATATATGTACATTTAATAATCCCTGTTTAAAGAAATAAATTTTGATGAAACAGAACTATTACTGAGTATAGTTACCTTCAAGTCATTGAGGTAATAATATCCCAGGCTGTTGATTTTACTGAATACTAACCACCAGATATAAGTATATTACTGAATTCATTGAGGTAATAATATCCCAGACTGTTGATTTTACTGAATACAAATCTCCAGATATGAGTATATTACTGAAGTCATTGAGGTAGTAATATCCCAGACTGTTGATTTTACTGAATACAAATCTCCAGATATGAGTATATTACTGAAGTCATTGAGGAAATAATATCCCTGACTGTTGATTTTACTGAATACATACTCCAGATATCAGGATATTACTGAAAGCATTGAGGTAATAATGTCCCAGACTGTTGATTTTACTGAGAATACATACCTCCAGATACGAGTATATTACTAAAGTCATTGAGGTAATAATATCCCAGACTGTTGATTTTACTGAGAATACAAACCTCCAGATATAAATATATTACTAAAGTCATTGAAGTAATAATATCCCAGGCTGTTGATTTTACTGAGAATACAAATCTCCAGATATGAATATATTACTAAAGTTATTGAGGTAATAATATCCCAGACTGTTGATTTTACTGAGAATACAAACCTCCAGATATGAATATATTACTAAAGTCATTGAGGTTTTAGTATTCCAGACTGTTGATTTTACTGAATATAAATCTCCAGATATAAGTATATTACTGAAGTCATTGAGGTAATAATATCCCAGACTGTTGATTTTACTGATAATACAAATCTCCAGATATGAATATATTACTAAAGTCATTGAGGTTTTAGTATTCCAGACTGTTGATTTTACTGAATATAAATCTCCAGATATAAGTATATTACTGAAGTCATTGAGGTAATAATATTCCAGACTATTGATTTTACTGCATACATACCTCCTGATATGACTATATTATACAGTTATGGAATGCGTACGAGGGAAATAGCAAATTAATGGTTCCCCGAGGGAGGAAACTATTTCCCGAGGGAAATAGTTTCCTGCTGAGGGGAACCATAAAATTGCTATTTCCCGAGTTCCCATTCCATAACTGTTTTATTATACCGAAACAATCATAGGTGAATTTTTTTTTAAAGAACCAGATATTCCAACATTTATAAAAAAAAAACACTATAAAGGTATAATCACAAATGCACGCGGTTTTAAAGATAACTAAATAAAGCATCGTGTCCTAGAACAATAAAATTATTTTTTTTTAAATATTTTCACTGACACTTCCAAGAGTATATTATCGTTGTCTTCATTTTGCTAGAATTCAAGTAAGTTTGATTTTTTACATTGCGTGTGGAAATGTTTTGACGTCATAGTTACATTGCTCATACCATTAGGTCACGGACTCGAAATTCCTGGAACGCTCCACCAACTGAACAATTTGCTTGGTTAAAATTACTAATAAATATTCATGAAGGAGTAGTCCTAGGGGGTAGCTCTGATTTTACAGGGAGTAGTCCTCAGATGAGGGAAAGAGTCTCTTCTCGGGGAAATAGGCAGTTTTATGTATTCATTTTATATAGAGTTATTACAGTAGAGATATAATAATACTGAAAACATCCCTCCAGATATTAGTATATTACTGAAGTCATTAAGGTAATAATATCCCAGACTGTTGACTTTACTGAATACATACCTCCAGATATGGGTAAATTACTGAAGTCATTGAGATTATCATATCCCAGACTATTGATTTTATTGAATACTTACCTCCAGATATAAGTATATTGCTGTATACATCAAGTGTATACATCAAGTCATTGAGGTAATAATATCCCCGACTGCTGATTTTACTGAATACACACCTCCAGATATAAGTACATTACTGAAGCCATTGAGGTAATAATATCCAAGACTGTTGATTTGACTGAATACAAACCTTCAGATATGAGTATATTACTGACATCATTGAGGTAATAATATCCCAGACATTAGATTTTATACAATTATTGACTTTTGCTGAGGTCTACTCGTGACTATACAGACCTGGTCAGGTATTGGTTGACCGAGGCCGAAGGCCGAGGTTAACCAATACCTGACCAGGTCTGTATAGTCACGAGTAGGCCGAATTCAAAAGTCAATAACCGTTTTATTAAATGATGAGGAATTTTACAACACTGCTGACTCTTTCATTCTTGTCTCCATCAAATATAAACATCCATAATGTAAAGTGTAATTACACTTTTTACATGTTGATATACTTCAACAGCTAAACAAATATTAGTTAAAAAGTTAAAAACATATTAATAAACAATAAATACTCAACCATTTACTTTCAAAAGTTCGTAATCTCCTTGGTAATGGCGTCTGACATGTTTACATTCACACCGACACATGTTTTGAAACACGCAATCTGATTGGTCGAAAAAGCTGTAAGCAAATCTTTGGTTGGTCGAGAGGGAAAACCCGAATAAACCTCCCAGAACGTCATATGAGATGAACTCACTCTGAGGTACACACCAGTAAATGGCGTCTAGACCAATCAGAGAGCACCAAAATTCCTTATCATTTAATAATACTGAAATACAAACCTCCAGATATAAATATATTACTGAAGTCATTGAGGTAATAATGTCCCAGACTGTTGATTTGACATGACCTATAGAACACAAGTTATATGCACAACAACTGAATACAAAAGAAATCAGGATATTGAATGGATCCCAGAATGAAAATTGATAAACAAATGTCAAATTGTTCTAAATTACAATCTTTGACAAAAAGGCGTTCATTTGTTGAAACATTGCGTTACACACTGTAGAACACACAAATATTCAAAGTCATCTGAACAAAACTAGGACATGGTTCTAAACAAGACCATCATCAAATTAAATTGATCAAAAGTTAAAAAAAAAATAACTTAATTCAGCATTAAGAAATTCAGGAAAATCTTAGAAGATTCCCTTTAACAAATATTAAACTGCAAATTGCAAGGTGTGAAACATTTTGAAAGAGATGGTCAATAAACATACGAGGGCTGTTCAATAAATAATGTCCTCAGTGCTCAGAAAGTAGCAAAAGACGCTTTCAATGATTTATTCTTCATGATTTTACTAATTAATCTCTTTTAAGTAAAGTACATGTCCGTAACATTTTTTATCCAATTTCTGATCATTTGTAGAACTCATTTTTAAGTATGACCCTTAGTATACTGGAAAATGGCAGATCCAATGATTTCCCGAACTTGTTTCTCCCTTCTGAAAGGTGTTTTTTCAAGTTTGGAAATAGAAACAAGTCAAAAGGTCAAAGATCTGGCTAATATTGTTAATGTGAAAAAAATATTAACTTTCTGTTTATCCCGAAAACCCCTTAACTCTTCTGGGTATGCGGGTTTGGACGATGTCTAGAAGAAATTCAATGTAGTTGATTCCTGATTATGGGTCCTTCCTCTAATAGACCTTTTGATTTTTTTTGGCCAAATAAGTGCTTTCTAGACTCCTCCAGAAATTAAACTGTCTCTCCGAATACGATTTTGAACAACAATACCACTAATGTTTAAGAAAATTACATATAAATATGTCTTTGTGCTCTTGCTTACTTGTGCACTTGTCAGACATTCGCCGTTTTTATCAAGTACATCTTATGGTAAATTTTGTTTTTAGGGTTTTAAGCAATAGATTCATGGTTTGATATCTGTTTGAAAATAAAACAAACGTGGATAACTACGATTACTGATATTTTAAAATAATTGTTAAGACTTTCGTAAACACCGTCGTTTTCACTCATTTTTCAAAATATAGGGTGACCTTTGAGTA
Source organism: Saccostrea glomerata (assembly GCA_003671525.1). Classification (NCBI taxonomy): domain Eukaryota; kingdom Metazoa; phylum Mollusca; class Bivalvia; order Ostreida; family Ostreidae; genus Saccostrea; species Saccostrea glomerata. The sequence continues at coordinate 844,073 of PRKT01000207.1, read as the reverse complement.
CAAAGCTTTTTTACCGTCAAACATTTCTTAAATACAGTGTAAACTACCCCCGATGTGATGTATATCAAATTTGCTATGTGTCTTAAAGTCAATCATACATCATCAAATATTATTTGCTGAAATTTGGCGAACAGTACATAAGTTGTTATAATTTTTGTTGGCAATGAGGGTACCCATTTTTGATGCCCATTATATAATTTTTTATCATTGAAATCCACCTGCTCTTTTGTCTATAAAACAGGCATTGGTTGCTGCAAATGTCACATATTTCAGTAAATATTTCTTTGGGATTTTTAACAAGTTTTACGGCAGCTTTAATGAAGATTTTATTTTCACTCTAGTTTACTGATTCTTTGCCATTCATTTATAATGCAGTGTCTGGAAAAGCCCTTGTTTCCCCGCTTCTCATGATGAAACTATGTGATGAAAAGTGGTCACATAAACTGTTATAAATTCATGAAAGATTCAATAATGAGAGAAAGTCAAGCTTAATGTCATATGATATCTGTAATGTATGTCATATAGTTCAGGACATTATTTATTGAACAGCCCTCGTATTTTATAATGAAAACCAGACAATATTAAATAAGAAGTTGAGAACCAGTTACTTAGTTTTTCAGATAAATTGAAAAACTAACAATCATGACAATGGTTAACCATTGATATCATATTATTTACATGTCAATCAAGTCTTTCATAGCAACTACCTGTAAATAGCAAACATCTGATATATGCAACTGCAAAATATTCTCTAGAGGGTGTTCACAAAATCAAAATAATCAATGGAATATATCATACCGGTATTTTAAGCAGTATCTACTAAAAATAATAAATTTAAAAAATTGCAAGAATATGATTCTCTGCTTTAAGTGACTACCTAAGGGGATGGCCATCTTTATTCTGATAGGGGGATGTTTTAAAGTCACATTATGTACATTTTTTATTTTCATGTCGGTGAAGGATCAAGGACAGATTTTTTTTTTTATTTTGTTCTTTACTAAAAGAGTGTGACAAGCAAAAAAGTAAAACATCGCAGTCAGGGACAGATTATTTATTTCCACTCCAGTTGAGGACAGATTATTTATTTTCAACATTTTTGAGGACAGATGAATTATTTCCAACATCTGCCAGCCCTGCCCCACCCCCCCTCAGAATCAAATGGTAGTCCCCTAATTATATCAAATGTGACAATTTTATAATTTCAGTTCATAGGTTGCTCAAAAACACAGGTTTAAAACAGGATCAGCTACTATACTTGCACAAGGCTTGATTTTTTTTCCTTTTTCAGACACACGTGAAACTTATTCCTCTCATTATGAGAAAACCTCTCTCTCTTGATCAATACAAATAATTCAATTTACACACTCACACTGAAATACCTCCTGAATGTGAAACATAAGGAGGCAGCGTTAAATGAAATGTTAAAGACTTTTTTGGCACAATCTAGACTTGATCACAGAAAAAAAATGATTAAAAATGTCCACATCCTAGACAGTAGAGCACCCTTGACTTTGCTTCAACTTCAATAAATAAACATCCAATATCCAAAGTAAATCAGAGACCACTTTGTGACGCAACCCATATCAATGTCATTGAAATTATTTCTCTCCTCAAAATCATCTAAGGTTGTAGCCCCGCCCTTGTCCCTTTAGATTTGTGGCCCCACCCCTGTAGGTTTGTGGCCCCGCCTCTTGAACATTGTCAGCTACAGGGATGGAGAAGGAGGAGCTGGGATTTACGTCCTCGTCTAGATCTTCCAGGTTAGCATTAGGTCGACTCCGCCTCCGGAGTTCTGTCATTGTGTGAATAGTCTGCTCCAGACTCTCCTGCTCCTCCTCCAGCCAGCTCTGTTAATGATAAATAAACAATGATAAAACCAACTCTATCCAAAAAAAAAAAATAACAACAATCAACACAACCAACTCTATTAATGATAAATAAACAATAAAATAAACAAAACAACTCTTTCAATGATAGATAAACAACAATAAACCAACAACTCTTTCAGCCATAAATAAACAACGCAGTCTACAACAAATATACAACAATTAACAATCAACTCTATCAACGATAAAAGCAACAACTCTGTAAATGATAACAACCAACTTTGTCGACAATAAATTATCAAGTTAGAAAACAACAAATAAATTTACAGACAAAGCTGTCATTGATAAAATAAACAAGGATAAACAGACAACTTTGTGAACGATAAATAAACAACAATAAGCAAACAACTCTGTCAATCATAAATTAACAACTTACTCAACGTCAAATATACAACGATGAGCAGAAAATACTGCTGAACATAAATAAAAAAAAACTAAGTTAACATCAAATCTACAATGATTAGCAGAAAAATCCCCCTGACCTTGACCTCATCGCCATACATCCTGAGACTGAAATCTTCTTTGTTCCTGTGTCTCTCTCCTTTGTACATATAGGGGGTCTGAAAAAACAAAGTCAGAATAAATATTTATGTTCTGTACTATGTTCTGTAAATTTTTTTAAGACTTAGTCCTTTAAAATTCATTTTTTCATAAACTACAGCTACTATTCTATTGCAAGAAAATCTTAAATTAACATTTTAAAAATTTATCAAAACTTAAGCTGTTTCTCTGCTAAATCTGAATGCATGTAATTGTGTTATCAGAAAAACATAAAGGTAAACTTACAGCCAACGAAACATATTTCAGCTCACCTAGAGTTCTGTGGAATCTTTCTGTAGAGGTATGTATCGACCGGTCTATTTGTAGTCTGGGTTCTCACACATCATCTTCTCTTCATCACTGATTCACACATGCTCCGTCTGCTTGGCATGGTCTGAAAAGAAAATATCACAATTTTATTGGTATTCAAACATTTCATTTAAAATATGGGAAAAGTGGATTCCATGATTTTCATGAGCTTTCTGTTTCCCGTGATATTTGTGCAAATTTTGTGAAGATCACATGTTATTTTTTATGAATATCATGCATGGTCCTCTACATTTTTTTCTCAAGCATAGATTTTGCTTTATATTCGTGCGAGCTTCATATAAAGTTTATGCCATCCCTGAATAGCAATCACTAAGTTATAATCAGAGCTATGAAATCACTGTGAAATCTTAGCATTATTTGCTAGCTTACCATCAATGTCCTCCAGTTTGAGTTTCCTTCTGTACTGAATACGGAACAAAAACAACTCCAGAATGAAGGCTAAAATAATCGTCATGACAACCTACAATGGAATGCTTTCTTGAAAAGAAAAACTAAAATGTACAAAACTGACAAGTACACCAACTATGCTTTTAGAGAATATGGCAAGTCACTAATACTAGCACAAATGACCTTGAGTCAAGGTCATGACAAACACTCAGGTCATAAGAAATCTTTGTGTAAAATGGGAATTTGTCAATTTTATCTCTAAGAAAGATATGGAATGGATATGAATTATGAAAATGTCAGTGATTTTGAACTTGTCCAAATGACCTTGGTTCAAGGTCATGACACACCCTCTGGTCATCAACAATCTTCGGTATAATAGTAGATTCTAATGTTCATCTGTATAAGAAAGATGTAGCTTAGCGGACAAGTTTGCACAGACATACAGACGGACAGGCTGATTCTTTAAACCCTTAGTTTGTTTGCAGGGAGTATTATAAACCGTTGATTGAGATGTGATATTAACCATATAAAATAGAGAATTTTAGTTATTGTGTATGTTTGATCAGTACATTTCTGCACAATAAAACTTTGATCCCGAATTGTGGCTCAAACCTAATCCTTGAATCAATGTCACATAAGGATATATTCAATTTGCAATTTAAAGTATAAATGTGATCCTGTCTTTGATTTAACTTTGACCACCTACTGTAGCCAAGGTGTTATGGTTTAAACAAATTAATATGCATCAACAATATAAGATGCACTTTGACTTTTTTATTTGATATATTTTGTATCTCTGTTGCTTTATATTTTATTTTATTAAACACTTCTTTAATATTTTCCTGTGAAATAAAGACTCAGAGAGGGGCTGTGTGTTAAATATCTATTAATCCTTCCAAGATCATTTCTCCATACAGTAAAACAGACTTAAATTGTAACAAAGTGACAAGAACAGACAGTTTTGCTTCATTATAAGCATAACGCTTTGTGTCCAGGAAGTGTTCAATATATTTTTAAGTAAAAACCACCTTGCTAGCCATAATACTGTATACAGTATTTTGATTTTAACTTTAAGGCTCATAAACTCTCAGTTCACTCATATGAAATTTTTCTTTAACTTTTATTATTTCCAAAGAAAATGTTTATGCTGAAAAACTACAAACAATTATAGCATGGATTGCGGGCAAAATTTGATTTGAAAAAAAAAGCACTTAAACTTGACAAATTTATAAAGGAATAATAGAAATTTGTGTTATTAAGAGTTATCTCTCTTATCAGGGTATCAATGTATCTTAAATAGTATAGCAACTGTTTTTTTTTTTTATCATCTGTCATCATGTTTTTAAAAATTTGCTGCACTTTAAAGTTATTTTTTCTAAATTTTTACATATCTACTACATTTATATAATTTCTTTGGAATGTTAAAAGGTAAATGCAAAATCTCTCAAAAAAAAAAATCATGCAGAAATCAATGCTCTCTTTATATATATGGAATTTCCCAACGCAGCACAGTTAAGGCCTACTTTGAGAAATCAACGGAAAATGGACGTGCAAAAAGGGGAAATTATTTTAATAAAGCTGCTTTATTATCATTGAACTTAAATATTTATTGAAATAGCATAGTGTAACCCACTATATACTGTATGAAGTTTGGTCCCATCGATGGACCGTCACGTAATGAATGCTTAGTTCGTGTACTGAATGTAGGTCATGAACAAATTTCAATATTCAAATTTCAAGATATTAATTGTTTCTGCATACTATGTAGTTTCTGAAAAGTGCTGCTGCTGCTTTGAATAGAATTCGTGTTAAATAGTTAAATTTTCAGGTAAATAAGCTAATGTCGAAATATGTTTGTCTTTTACCAAATATCTTGTGCATTTATAAAACCACGCTATTGATTTAAAGAAAGCAGCAGCACTTTTCAAATTAAGAAAAAATCCTTTATCTATATTCAAAAAAAGATCTATTTAGTGTATGTCCATGCAAATGTACGATTTTATGAGGCATCTCATTGTAAAATGTACGTAACCTGTACATAAAAACACGATATACTTTATTAAATACATTCTCTTGATAGTTAATGAATAATTGCACTAAACAACGGATATACATTGGTATTATTCATCTATTAAAAACCTGTAAAAAAAATATTCCGTTTAGTAATAAAACGCATTTTTCATTGTTCGAAAATTCCTCAATCTGCCTGTCACAGCACATGTGTAACAAACTGAAATTTTTCATTACATTGTAAATAAATCCCCTTTGTTCACCCTTACGGTAATTTGTTTTTAATAATCCAGTGGGGAGCCCCTAAATTCCTTAAGTTCCCATGGTAACATAGCAGCCCTGTGGGGAGCCCCTCGTTTTACTTTGAAAAGTAATGTTAAAGCGTGCTCAGGTTAGTAGCCGGGCAAAACATCAGCCGATAGACGTTTTCGTATAGTGCTACCAGGGGGTCTGTCCAAAGACAACCACATGGGTCTTGTGTATCATTTTCATGCCTTAAAGTCTCTCTACAGAATGTTACAGGGTATGTAAACTTTCGGGTATTGAAATTCTTTATCTAGAGAGTAGCCATTTCCATGTTATCGTGTGTGACAAAGACCGTAGCGTGTGAGCGAACTATGGCGGCCCATACGACACATCTTTAAAACCAGTTCTGTGAGTTATATCATCGGGCGGTGACCCACGTTGAACATTTCATTATGATAAGTTCTTGAAATCTTTCGGTCCTGTCGGCAAAACCGATAAAAACAACCAACGACCGATTACTTTCCGTTCTGTGTCAGTCCAAATGACCGGACGGTGTTGACAGAGGAACTTGCGAAAATCCGACTAAATTTCGTACAAATTCCCTATAATCGACCGATCGTAATATTTCAAACTCTTTTTCTGCATGTTGTAATGGCTTCTCGATTAATACAAGTGCAAATTTAGAGACAATGTTCTATCGTTAAAATGATAAATGTCCTACGGACCCGGTTTAATAATAGAATTTGTTCCGTATATTCACTATATGTCGCAAAATAAACACGGGCAATAACTCGAACCCAGTACATTTACTACTAAGATTCCAGAAAGTTCCGAATGCAAACATGGCGTGTAAATTAAACGTAAAGAAAATTAGTTGAATTATCGTCTTTATTTGGATCATAATTTAGGTTTAGAGACATACGCGACATAAAAAAGGTTTGTTGTAATTAATTTTGAAGTTATTTTCAGTGCATATCCTTCTGTATACTTCAAATTCGTTTCGGAGCAATTCTGTAATTATTTGCTAATACATTGCGAGTATAACTGTTATGAGGACTTGTTCCGAGACACAGATTATTCTAACTTGCGCCAAACTATTGGTAAACTGTTAAAACAAGTTTGTTGACAGCGCTAGGGTAAGAAGTGTGTAGTGTTTATATAGACGCCATGTTTATTGATAATAAAATTTAAATACATTTTTTTTTCATGTTTTTATTGAATTTATTTTGGACTGATAGAAATCTGTCTGGACTGACAAACTTCACATGGCAGTCGGTCCAAATGACTGACAGCGAAAAAAAGATTTCAAGAACTCTGCATTATCTGATTTAAAGTCATTATATGAACGACACATTGTGAAAGTTTGTGAATTATTGATATTGTGAATTTGGAAATAATTCTGAATATTTAGTGTTATTGAAAGACATTTCCAAGTGTTGAGCCTGGCGTCGGACCATTGTTTCTGGAACACGAGAGGAACCCAGTGTGCCACGCATCCCGTTATTAATGAACATTGTTCCGTGCAGCCATACTAAAAGGAAACTGTAAAAGAGTGGGGTCTGTCAGCTTACATCCGCGACTGTACTCGGCACTGCTGGTACCGGACATCCACGACTGTACCTGTTCACTAATATCAAAAACGGAATGCGAGAGCAATATTTATTCCGGATTGTTTATACTAAACTATATGTTGTGAAGTCCTGATTGTTTTTGAATGCAAAAACAAAACAAAATGAATGAAAAATTCTGATTTCAAATAAATCTACTTTATGGAAGGCTGTGATCGCCATAAGGTAACGATAAGTGGCTTAGAGAATACAAAGCGAAAAATATGATAGACTAGACTATGCCTAAAATCCATGGGCATCGGAAGCAAATTGTAAGGGGGGGGGGGGGCTAAACCAACAAAAAAAATGTTTTCCTTTATATAACACTACTGAAAGCAATGCGTATCTATAACTGTATAAATACAGGTACAGGGTCAAGAGGTCATAGATATGCATATAGATAATCGTTCGACGTAATTTCTCAGTGACGTCATAAAGGGTCGACGCGCGTTCAGTGGATAACATGCATGCCGTTTGAAAAATAATGCATTTTACACATTAAAAGTCACAATCAGGTAAATATAAAGTATGAATAAGTCACAAATGTAAATATAAGTAATAAGGTATCATTTTAAACATCTATCGGGCTATAAATACGGGTTGGTACGAGATTAAATTCATCATAAAGCCCTTCAGGCTTTATGGAATTTAATCTCGTGACCAACCCGTATTTATATTCCGATAGATGTTTTAAAATGATACCTTATTTCTTAAATAATGTCTACTTTTGCAAAAAAAGTGGGGGGGGGCTCCCCCCCCCCATGCCCCCAGGTTCCGATGCCTATGAAATCCATTGTATGGACCGCTTTTATTAAAAAAAAAAGTACCTTATTTCTTAAATAATGTCTACTTTTGCAAAAAAAGTGGGGGGGGGCTCCCCCCCCCCATGCCCCCCGGTTCCGATGCCTATGAAATCCATTGTATGGACCGCTGTTATTAAAAAAAAGTCACGTTAACTGCAACGTACGTGTATCTATGACAGTATACAAGTGCCTGATTTATAAAATTTATGACTTTATCTGTGCAGTACATATACACACTACCGTTTTATATTTAGACTTAATTCAATCAAAGTGCAATTAACGCTAATATCCTTACATTACCCATGAGAGTGATACCTGATACAAACGATATCAGCAGTGTTGGGGGAAGGATCCAAAACTTTTAAAGATTTGAAATAAAAAAAATATGTTTATAGAACAAAATAAGCTAGTTCTTTTTCTTTGGGGTGGGTGGGGGTGGGGGGTGGGCATGACTTCAATATGCTCAATCAATAATAATGATGAATTTGAAGGAAACACCAATATAATAATAGATAATAAACAAAAATGAATAAACACAGTTATGTAAAAAAGAAATAAGAATAAATGTTGGATTATTTTGTAAAACTAATAATTTTATGCTAGAAAGTATCGGTCACAATATTATTATGTTCACCTCCTTCATTGACCAGGCAAGTAGTGTTTTTCTTCCAGAGTTTGTTTTGCATCAATATATATATATCATATCTTTCGAAATATACGGGTGGAATCGGCTGATTCGGGGGGTTTCTATGTGTGTATAAAGTACACCCGAGAAAATATACCATCCTGTGCCCTGAAAAAGAATAGTTCCTGCCAAACCTTTATTTATTTACAAAACACAGGCACTTGTTTCGTAAAAATTTTTAAACCGTAATATAATATTGAGTTCGAGGGCAATATGTGTTTTGTCGGACCCAAGAACTGTCTGCAAGAGGCCGTTATGCAGTTTGGTTCGAGGTCGACAAAACGCGGTTATACCTTTCAGTTTAATTATTTATTATTTTTTTTGTCTTGTAAGCAAAATCCCTGACTGAACCTGTCTTATAAACAACACTCCTGACTGTACCTGTGCTTAAAAACAACATTCCTGACTGTACCTGTGCAATATACACATTTTATACTACATCCCTGACTGTACCTTTGCTTAAAAACAACATCCCTGACTGTACCTGTGCATTATAAATAACATCCCTGACTGAACAGTCAGGGATGTAGAATAACGTGTGTATATTGCACAGGTACAGTCAGGGATGTTGTATATAAAGCACAGGTACAGTCAGGGATGTAGTATAAAATGTGTATATTGCACAGGTACAGTCAGGGATGTAAAATAAAGTGTGTATATTGCACAGGTACAGTCAGGGATGTAGTATAAAATGTGTATATTGCACAGGTACAGTCAGGGATGTTGTTTATAAAGCACAGGTACAGTCAGAGATGTAGTATAAAGTGTGTATATTGCACAGGTACAGTCATGGATGTTGTATATAAAGAACAGGTATAGTCAGGGATGTAGTATAAAATGTGTATATTGCACAGGTACAGTCAGGGATGTAGAATAAAGTGTGTATATTGCACAGGTACAGTCAGGGATGTAGTATAAAATGTGTATATTGCACAGGTACAGTCAGGGATGTAGAATAAAGTGTGTATATTGCACAGGTACAGTCAGGGATGTAGTATAAAATGTGTATATAGCACAGGTACAGTCAGGGATGTTGTTTATAAAGCACAGGTACAGTCAGGGATGTTGTTTTTAAGCACAGGTACAGTCAGGGATGTAGTATAAAATGTGTATATTGCACAGGTACAGTCGGGGATGTTGTTTATAAAACAAAGGTACAGTCGGGGATGTTGTTTATAAAACAAAGGTACAGTCGGGGATGTTGTTTATAAAGCACAGGTACAGTCGGGGATGTTGTTTATAAAACACAGGTACAGTCAGGGATGTAGTATAAAGTATGTATATTGCACAGGTACAGTCAGGGATGTTGTTTATAAAGCATAGGTACAGTCAGGGATGTAGAATAAAGTGTGTATATTGCACAGGTACAGTCAGGGATGTTGTTTATAAAACACAGGTACAATCAGGAATGTTGTTTATAAGGCACAGGTACAGTCAGGGATGTTGTTTATAAAACACAGAATGTACAGCCAGTGATATAGAATAAAGTGTGTATATTGCACAGGTACAGTCAGGGATGTTGTTTATAAAACACGGGTACAGTCAGGGATGTAGAATAAAGTGTTTATATTGCACAGGTACAGTCATGCAGGGATTTTGTTTATAAAACAAGGGTACAGTCAGTAATGTAGAATAAAGTGTGTATATTGCACAGGTACTGTCAGGGATGTAGTATAAAGTGTGTATATTGCACGGGTACAGTCAGGGATGTTGTATATAAAACACAAGTACAGTCAGGGATGTAGAATAAAGTGTGTATATTGCACAAGTACGGTCAGGGATGTAGTTTATAAAGCACAGGTACAGTAAGGGATGTAGAATAAAGTGTGTACAAGTCAATTTCTGAATTATCAGCTTAAACAATTATTTGATTTTCAAGAAATGGCAATCTTTTTTTAGCTAATAATATAATAATATTAAACAAAATTCAAATAAATATTTATTTACATTGAATTAATTTTTATCCTTTCTTTTAATAACACATAGGTTAAAAAAAGGGTAAACCCAAGTAAATAATAACAACCAGAAATCAGACTATAATTATTATCAAAACATGTTTCACACCTATTGTTCTATACCTAATTATCAAATCCGCCTGACTTCGGCCTCACCGTGTGCTCCCGTTTTGCATACGTTTGATAATTATTTATAGAGCAATAAATATGAAATGTGTTTTAATAACAATTATAGTCTGATTTCTGGTCCAGATTTAAAGGTATTTTATTTGCATATTTATTATAAAAAGGAAGAATAACTTGAATATATATGAATATTTATTAGAAAATTTAATTATCGAATATTTTAATTTTTATTCAGTATCAATTATTATATTTAGAAAAATGAATGTCATTTCTTGAAAAATAATTTTAAAACTGATGCATGCAACTCGGTCAATATATAGTATTATGGAGAAAACCCCTCTGTTTTTCAGTGTTTGACGCCATTGGTATGGCCAATGAAATGGTGTGAAATTAATAGTTTTGCGACATATCGAATTACTTTCTAATATAAAATCGAAGATAAAAAATTAATTCCAACATGTATTTGAACATCCTTTATTATTTTACTTTCTTTATTAAATAATCGTTTATTTTTTTATTATAATACATGTACAACATATGTAATTTGTAATTCATCATATTAATTATTCAGCTTGTAAAATATTGAAATACACCCCCGCCCGGAAAAGAAAAAAACGAAAAAATTGGTATAGCTCATATTGTTCACTGATTACAGTTTTAATTAGGCCCCCTATTTAATTTTAAATCTGTAAAAGTTTTGGATCCTTCCCTCGACGCTGCTGATCTCCGTTGTCTCGATATCACTGGGTATTTTTATTTGCTTTGACTGGACTACTGGGCATCTAGGCTGGCATAGTAGGTCGTGGATGCTGTTAATCAAGCGCGGCTGAGTCAGCCATTGTATATAAACAATACATATAATACGGCACAGACCTGTACAGTCGCAGATGTTGTTAATCGGATGATCAAGCACAAGTACAGTCATAAATACACGCTGTAGTAGGCCTTTATGTTACTATTTCGAGATCCATACAATGGATTCAGTCATGGTATTCATCAATCCAGTTATCGTCACCGTTTAGCGATTGCAGCCTTCCATAAAGTAGATTTCATATTTTCATAAATAAACAATTCGTACTTGAAAGCAGTAAAACAAATATGAGAGGTGTTTTAATAAGTTGAACAATCCGGAAAATCTTGCTCTCGCATTCCGTTTTTGATATTAGTGAACAGGTATAGTCATGGATGTCCGGTACCAGCAGTGCCGAGTACAGTCGCGGATGTAAGCTGACAGACACTTATGCTGTAAAATTCTATTCTTAAAGGATTTCCGCACTTACGGAAGGAGCAGGGCAAACGGGACCAATTATACCTAGGGACATGTGCACTGACTGACGTGGACCAGGACCAACTAACAAGGTAGAGTCTATTACTTAACTACCAACTAACAAAGACATTTTCAATTTATTTTTATTTTATAAATTTTTTTTTTTTTTGGTAAATTTTCTTTGTTAAAATTTCTGTTTGTTTTGTTCTTTAATTTTGTTATTAAATATTCATAAAATTTTAAAGTTTTTCTTTTGATTTTTGTAAGTTCATCAGGGTGTATAACCCACACCCTCACAACATGAAATTCGTCATTTTTATCAAAATGAAATCATGTTTACAAGTTCATCACTATCAGTGCTTTGTTTATAACCAGCTACATAAAATTTAACGAGCAAGTTTTTTTAATGCATTGATAAGTTTTATTGTTGCTTATTATGCTAATACAGTTAAAAATTGCAAATTATTTTATTTTCAGGTATTATGAGAAATACATAAAAGTCATATTTATTTTTATGTGACGTCACAGTAAACTTTTCCCGTATAAATTAGGCCCCGTCCCCCTTTTCAAGCCTTAACAATGCTGCGAAATCTTTAAAGTAAAATTTTAAGAATATGAAAATATTTAAATTCGAAATTTAAATTTGAAACGATCTATATTTTAATAAATAGATCTTGCATCCCCTGCTCGACCAGGAAGTATTAACACCTGGCAGGTAGATAACACAGGTGTGTCACGTTATCTGAGTACATAAAGATAGATAGGAGATGTACAGGACGGTCGTCATTACTGAAGTCAGGTAGGAAAAATTTTAGTATTTCTTTGCATAATACAGTCAAGGGTAATTTAAAATAAAGTATTACAGGCTTTTACCATGATACTAAAATATCATACTTGAAAGATTCAATGAACCTTGTACAGTATATGTAATATGATGCCTTGTTTTGTCGACATGTGTATCTACCTAAAGTCTCAGTCAGACTGTGGTTCAGGGGTCCAAAAAATGTATGCTGCCCTCAAATCCAGTCAATAAATATATGAATTGTTAAATTTTTTATGCTTCAGTCACAAAATCTAATAATGGATCCCCGTCACAGTGCCCAGGACGTGATCCGATGTGACCTGTGTGAGACCGCTGTGGTAGAGATCCACTGCGAAACATGTCTTGTCAACCTGTGTAAGGGCTGTATGGGAGAACATTTTTCAGCTGATCTCTCAAAACCTCACAAAATTGTCGACTTCAAGGACAGAAAATCAGGTCCCCTGTATCCTAAGTGTAAATCACATAACAAAGAACCATGTGAAATGTACTGTAAACAATGTGATATTCCTGTCTGCATCAATTGCCTTGATTCTAGTCAACATTTAGGTCATGAGGTATCTAAACTCTTGCGAGTTCTGCGGGAAAATAAGGACATGATTATAAAAGAAAAAAAAGATGAATATGGCTTTAGCATGGAGACAACACAGGAATCACCAGAAGCTGGAACCTCTCCTCTTGTCAAACAGCTGCTTGATCAACCAGAGACTGTCACCACCATAAACACTGGGTATAATTACCTTTACTATGTGGCCTGTCTGAGTGATGAAGAAATCTGGACAAGTGGACTTGACAAGACCATGAAACTGTACAGCATCAAACAAAGATCACTATTCAAGTCAATTCGAACCAAGTCAGGGAACACACCATCTGACATAAAAGTGACAAAAAGTGGAGATCTAGTATATACCAATTACAATAATAGAACTGTGAACATTGTGAAGAATGAGAAGATAGAGGAGGTGATCAGACTACAAAAATGGATACCCCTTGGTGTCTGTAGTACCTCCTCTGATGACCTCCTGGTTATCATGAACAGTGATGGTGACAAACAATCAAAAGTTGTCCGTTACTTTGGCTATACAGTAAAACAAGTCCTTCAGTTTGATGATAAATGTAAACGCCTGTATTTATCTGGTAGATTCATTACTGAGAACAAGAACCTGGATATCTGTGTGTCTGACCAGGGAGCTAATGCAGTAGTGGTGGTCAGTCAAGCTGGGAAATTGAGATTCAGGTACACTGGGCATACTCCTGCTCTAAAGGTCGAACAATTTAATCCAGTGGGAATCACCACAGACAATCAGAGAAATATCCTTACAACTGATTATTACAATGACTGTGTCCACATCATAGACCAGGATGGACAGTTCCTCCGTTACATAGTCTGTGGACTGAGTCAACCCTTGGGACTTTGTACCGATGCAAATGACAATCTTTTTGTTGCTCAATATCGAAAAAGACAAGTGAAGAAAATCAAGTATATGCAATGAAATCCATCACATCACTGCTATATATAATAAATGATGTATGATATGTTATTGATAAATTAATATGTTAAACTATAAAACACATTTCACTTTTATTATCAATACATATCTTTTATCATTAAAAAATAATGAATGTACACGTAAAGAAACACAGGACGATAAATGAATTTCAAACTAGTTACGGAGATTTTAAATGTATACTTCTGAAAATGGTTTTCATTGTTTTTTCATTAAAGGGAACGTCACAAAGATTATCAAAATTTCGAAAACTAAATTTAGTTGTAAATAACCATGTCATAGAATGTGTTCAAGAGTCAAAATTACTTGGTGTTATTATTGATAAAACTTTGTCCTGGAAAAGTCACATTGAAGCACTTGTATGCAAGATCTCTTAGAGAATTGGTATTTCAAGAAGAATAAGATATTTTAAGTCAAATGATGCATTGTTGAAGATTTTTAATACCATGATTTTCCTTCATTTTATATACTGTTGTACTATATGGAGTAATCCGAAAAATGCTGAAAATGTGAAAAAAAACTTAATATTACAAAAACGTGCTGCTAGGGTCATTTTGAACATCAGAAATTTTCAAACGCCATCTACTGTCATGTTTACAAAAATGAATTGGATGCCTCTTTCAGATTATTTTATCTTTAGAAAAGTCACTTTAGTTCTTAAAGTTTTACGTGGATTGATGCCTGATTATTTGAACGTGTTTAATTATGTATCAGATGCTAGTCAAAGACAAACTAGAAATTCCAATTCAAATTTATTGTATGTACAAAGGGCAAAAACTGAGTACTATAAGAGATCTTTTGCTGTTTCAGGCAGCACTCTATGGAACACATTGAGTGATAATATAAGAAAATACCACCATGCGTCTCAATTTTGTGTAATATTCTTTTATCTTGTATTTCATTTTTTTAATCTTATATGTTCTCTATTTCTTTTAAACTGTGTTTTACTAATACCTGTCTGTATGTATGTTTTAATGCAGGACCATATTGAAAACTAACATTATTAAGTATGTCATCCTGGATAAATAAAGGCTTTATTATTATTATAGGATACATGTCATTTTCTTTGCAAAGTCATTTTCATATTAGCTTTATTTACATGTTTTAAGTGAAGCTTGCATATTGTATATAAATTGTTTATTGATAATACTGTAATTTTTTAGGTGTACGTCGATTGGGTATATATAGATCAAAAAATTCCCTTTAGCTCTAATTTTTAAATAGAACTGTCCAGTGAGGACAAATACGTCCCACTGGATTTTTCAGAGAAGGTACCAATTGAAATCACTAATGTTTTCTAGATCTAAGAGGAACTGGTGTTCACAATTTGTTGATATACTAAACTGAAAATATAATGAATATTTTTTTACAAATGTAACTTAAGTGCAACCTAATACATAAAAAAACTGATTACCTGGACTTTGGCCATCACTTCCTGACTGACATCACTTTCTGCTGTGCGTCTTGACACAGCAATTTGTTTATTGAAAAAAAATCAAATTTAATTATACAAAATCAAATTAATCTTGATACCTATATTTCAAATTCATGTTAAAATTAGAAGTCTGGTTCCTGTAACTACCGTAAATCTGGAAATTTTTGCTGTAGATATTTTTTTTTCGAATTCATTGCATTACATTCGCAAAAATATTTTTCTTTAAAAAAAATCAATAATAAGAAAATGTAAACAATGTAGTGGTCATTCGCAAAAGTTTGAAACGTAAATAAAGTGCCCCGCCACAGCATGATACGCCCGTCAAATATTGTTCAATAATCATAAATTGGTTAGGATGCAAGAAAATCAGGTAGCCTTGATTAACAGATTGACACAGATTTCAATGATTTAAATTCCATTTCTTATCATACATCTGTAAGAGACTTGCAATGTAGGGATTGATTATAACAAATACATCATATAACTCTAAACTGGTTGTGTTAGAGCAGAAGAAATATCCATCTGCAGCTTACTTAAACTTAAATTGTTTATTGCATATTTTATGAAATAATAGAAATGCTACAGTTTAATAAAAAAAATCAAACATAAATTATAATTTCTTCAGACTATACAATTCTAAGTGAGACATGACTGCAAATTGTTGCAAATATATATAAAAATTGAAAATATATTTTTTTTCAATGAACACATGTATATTAATAAACAGTTTTAATTATATTATACAATACTAATTTAGTTTTAATAATACACTAAAGCATAAATTTGTTTTAATTACATTACACCAATTGGAAGATCTTTATCTGGACTAGCCATCAAGAACTCTTAATTAACACAAGCAACTATGAGGCCATTTCTTTTTGCCCAACTCCCAAAAGATAAATTAAGATAACAGCTGAGAAATGCTCTTAGCTCCTGACAATAAACTCATTAATTTCTCTCTAATTTGACATGCAAGTTTCTGCTATTAAAATTCTTCTTGACCAGTCCTTGATAATTATGCCCATGGGACAAACTAAATTCCTCTCAAAGCATAAGCATTTGTTACACATTGCTGTAAAGTATATGATGAAAAAATAAGTTTTTACTTAATTTAACATTTTTTAATAAGGATACAACTATATTTTTACATTTTTTAGGATTATGAAGTTTAAAATTTAAAAGACTTAGTTTTTTTTTAAATTCACTAAAATCAAAGGTGGATGAATTCAAGTCAAAGCGTTTAAAGACTATTATGAGAATCCTTGGATTTCAGCAATTAATTAAAAGCGCTACTAGAGAGACAAAAGAATCCAAAACTTTAATCGATCATATCTATGTTACTAGTCCTGATAAGTATTCCACATCAGGAGTTCTACCCTTAGGAATTAGTGACCATAACATGATTTACACTGTGAATGGTAAAATTAAGTCGGGTACAACCAGCCATGTACATATTAAGTATAGAAATTTTAGGAACCTAGATGAAAACCGCTTCCGAGAAGATCTGAATACTATTGACTGGAGTCCCCTTTATGAAATGGAAGATATTGATTCTATGTGGGAGTTCTTTTATTCTAACTTTTTTAAAATTGTTGATAAACACATGCCTTTAAAAGAAAGAAGAATCAACTCAAAATCAGAAGACTGGATAAACGATGACATACTTACAGAAATGCACTATCGTGAAACTCTCCATAAAATGGCGGTTCGCACCAACGATGACCACGCGTGGAGTTTATACAGGGCATCGAGAAACAGGGTGACCAGTAAGATACGAGAAGCCAAACAAGAATTTGTTGATGAAGCTATTTCGCAGACAGAAAATAAGCCTAAAGACATGTGGAACAGACTTAAGCAATTTTTACCATCTAAGAAAAGTAGTACAACATGTACATTTCTTAAAGATAATTACATTGTTTTGAAAGATTCAAAAAATATTGCGGAATGTTTTAATAATTATTTTTGTAACATTGGTCTCGAGTTAGGAAAACATTTTGATGACACTTTACCAACTGTACAAGAACAAATGCCCCAAAATTCCTTTACGATACCAAGTTTGACAACTGAATTTGTTGAAAATGAAATAAAACATATGTCTGTATCTAAAGCAACAGGTCTAGATGGTATATCAGTCAAACTTTTAAAACTTTCCTCAAACAGTATATGTGATGTTCTTACATATATTTTCAATTTTTCACTGTCTTCATGTCAATTTGCAAATGATTGGAAAAAAGCACGTGTTGTACCACTTTTTAAATCGGGAGATGAATGTTTAGTTAACAACTATCGTCCTGTATCAATTTTACCCTGTGTCAGCAAAATTTTAGAGAGGCACGTTTTTAATTCATTTTATGAGTATTTGTCGGTGAATTCCTTAATAACAGATTGTCAGTCTGGTTTTAGACTTAAGGACTCATGTGAAAGTACTCTTATTTCTGTAGTAGATAGATGGCTAAAAATATTGATGAAGGAAAACTTACTGGTGTACTATTCATCGATTTAAGGAAAGCATTTGATACTGTAACTCACAAGGTTTTATTGCACAAACTTAAATCATTTGGTATATGTGACGATACCTTTGAATGGTTTAAATCGTACCTAGCAAATCGTGTTCAGAGAGTTATTTGGAAAGGATATCTATTTGATGAAAAGAATGTTACTATTGGGGTTCCTCAAGGTTCTATTTTAGGCCCACTATTTTTTTATCTTGTACATAAATGATTATCCACAAGCACTGAAACACTCTCATGTAAATATGTATGCAGATGATACCTCACAAGATGTAACTGATAAGTCAGTAGAAATTATAGAATCAAAAATGTGTGAAGATCTGCAACGGAGTATATGTTGGATTGAGCAAAATAAATTAAGTATAAATTTGTCTAAAACTCAATGTATGCTTGTTGGAACGTCACAAAGATTATCAAAATGTCGAAAACTAAACTTAGTTGTAAATAACCATGTCATAGAATGTGTTCAAGAATCAAAATTACTTGGTGTTATTATTGATGAAACATTGTCCTGGAAAAGTCACATAGAAGCACTTGCATGCAAGATCTCTAAGAGAGTTGGTATTTTAAGAAGAATAAGATATTTTATGTCAAATGATGCATTGTTGAAGATTTTTAATACCATGATTTTTCCTCATTTTACGTACTGTTGTACTATATGGAGTAATCCAAAAAATGCTGAAAATGTGAAAAAATTATTAATATTACAAAAACGTGCTGCTAGGGTCATTTTCAACATCAGAAATTTTCAAACGCCATCTACTGTCATGTTTACAAAACTGAATTGGATGCCCCTATCAGATTATTTTATCTTTAGAAAAGTCATTTTAGTTTATAAAGTATTACGTGGATTGATGCCTGATTATTTGAACGTGTTTAATTATGTATCAAATGTTAGTCAAAGACAAACGAGAAATTCCAATTCAAATTTATTGTATGTACCAAGGGCAAAAACTGAGTACTATAAGAGATCTTTTGTTGTCTCAGGCAGCAATCTCTGGAACACACTGAGTGAAAATATAAGAAGTGCGACAAGTGTTTTATGTTTTAAAAGAAACTATCTAAGAGAATACCACCATGTGTCTTAATTTTGTTTAAATATTCTTTTATCTTAGATTTCTTTTTTCTTTTTTTTAAATTCTTATATGTTTTCTATTTCTTTTAAACTGTGTTTTACTAATACCTGTCTGTATGTATGTTTTAATGCAGGACCATATTAAAAACTAGCATTGTTGCTAAAGTATGTCATCCTGGATAAATAAAGGCTTTATTATTATTATTATATATTATGTCAAAGTGACCTTGAAATAGGCCGCGACACACCTTCTACTTTAGCTGTACACTTTTGCCAAGTTTGAAAGCTCTAGGTCTCATAGTTTTCTAGTTATGAGCCGGACAGGATTTTTCCATATTTGGCTATAGCATCCCTATTAAAGGTCAGAGTGACCTACTTTTTGTGCGAGACACACCTTCTACCCAAGATGTATCAGCTGACAAAGTCTGGTAATTCTAGGCCTTATGGTATTAAAGTTATGAGCCGGACACGAGAAAAGCTAACAGACGGACAGACAGACAGACAGACAGACAGACGGACGGACACGAAGCCTATAACATAATACGTCCCGTCTTAAGACGGGCGTATAAAAATAATCAATAGCATTTTAACCCAGATTTGCAAAATAAAATCGATGTAAAAAATTTCCAGATATACGGTATGCATTTTGACATAGATTACAATTAAGACACTTAAGACAGTGCTATCTTTATTTTTTCTGCCAAATTAAGAGACTTACTGTGAAATCACTAAATTTTGTGGGGGTTTTATCTTCGTTGTTTTCGAGGCAAGCAAGGACCAACAAAATTAAGACCACCACGAAATGTAAAATATAATATACAATACTACTAAAACATTATCCTGCCGCGAAATCAAGTCCTCATAAACCATTTTTTTTCCTCATCCCTCGAAAGGTTGACCTCACGAAAATGTTATTTTACCCTAACCCTGACCTAGTTTGATTTACCAGTTTTTTTCCAGGAGAACGCTATGAAAATGTCTTTAAGACTGCCTACTAGTTAAAAACCTGATCAATTAGTTTTGCTTGGTATATTTTTCTAAGGTTTATATTACACTTTTAGCGCCTGGATAACATATTCTGAAAGAACTACGTACTCTAACTCTTGATTCCCGCCTACATTTTGCACCAATTAAATTCAATTTTAATGGCAATTTTGCCATTAAATCTCTGTTTAATACAAAGAACAGTTCTATGGTAATTGATTAATCATTTTAATTCCAGCACTAGATAGTAAATTATCATTAATTTCAGCTTTCGAAAAAAGGGGGGTAGACGATATTTTCTAGTGAAATCGAACTTTCAAGAATCACCATATTTTGAAACAGTCTTAAATATGATAAAATGTATCTCATATCTTTTCTTATGTCTTACGCAAATAAATAAAACATATATAAAGTAATAAAATACAGTTATTTAGTTGTAAATAGCTTTAAAATTGGTGAAAATTCAGCATTTTTTCGTTTTTTGTCAATAAACATATGTTCCCCCCCGTGAAACACAAAAAGCTTTGGCATAAATTTGTAAAATGACAGTCCATATTACCTGTAAAAAGGAATTTTTGTTTCACGGGGGGGAAAGATGTTTTAAAAATATTTTCCGTTTTCCATTGATTTCTATAGTGAAAAACTCGAGTTTTACCAAAATTATAGAGTTATCTCTCTTTGGTTTCCCAAAAAAGTAACGTTTTATTAAAATTCATATAAATATCTATAAAAAAAAATTGAAAATCATTCGAATATGTTAATTTTTGAGAATTGACTTAGAGGTAGGCGGGAGAACAATACTATCGTTCGTGGTTCTTTGTTTTCACCTGTAAACCTTTACTGAATGTGATTTGTCTATATTCGTTTTTTTATTAAAATATTACTAATATTTTCCAAATCTATTTCATTTTCCAGTTCTTCGGAGAAAAAATTCTAAGAACCATCCACTTTTCTAAACTTGTGACATGTTATCAAATCTTTTTCAAAGAAAAAAAATTGTTTGTATCATCTGTCTTTAATACAAATCTCCAGATATGAGTACATTATTAAAGTCATTGAGGTAATAACATCCCAGACCGTTGATTTTACTGAATACAAACCTCCAGATATAAGTATATTACTGAAGTCATTGAGGTAAAAATATCCTAGACAGTTGATTTTACTGAATACATACCACCAGATATGAGTATGAAACTGAAGTCATTGAGGTAAAAATATCCCAGACTGTTGATTTTACTGAGAATACAAACCTCCAGATATAAGTATGATACTGAAGTCATTGAGGTAAAAATATCCTAGACAGTTGATTTTACTGAATACAAATCTCCAGATATGAGTATGATACTGAAGTCATTGAGGTAAAATATCCTAGACAGTTGATTTTACTGAATGCATACCACCAGATATGAGTATGATACTGAAGTCATTGAGGTAAAAATATCCTAGACAGTTGATTTTACTGAATACAAGAAGGATATGGCAATAACGAACAGTATTCAATCTCAATGTCCATTGAACAATATACAAAATAAGAGCAAAGCAAACACGGACCTCCGAAACATCAGAGGTGGGATCAGGTGCCATGGAGGAGTGAGCATCCCCTGCCGACCGGTCACACCCGCCGTGTGCTCGTTGTCATAATCAGGAAATAACGGAAACAAGAGGCCCACGGGCCTTATAGGTCACCTGAGCATTATGCAACAACTTTCCAGTTATTGAATTTGATTCATGTTTTAAGCCAGATGCTAAATGGCATTCACAATTTTGAAAGAGGCACCATTGATCATCATAACAATACACTTAGCAGTTGTTAGCTTGGTTACTGAATACCCATAGGGTACCCGCAGGGTAGGGGAACAATATTGCATTTCAACTAATCAGTAATATTCAGCAATAATCAGTAGTGCCCCTAACACTGTGACATAAACCCCTGACCCTAGGTCCACACATTGCACAAATATTTTAAAGGCACCCTTAAAATTGCCTATCCAAAAAAAAATAAATGTTATATAAATATAAAGGAGCAGATTTCAAACAATTAATTCATTTTCAGTATATAAGTAGAGCCCCCCCCACCCCTGACCCTGGGGCCTTGAATTCACAATTCTGCAAGATTAGGGCCCTTGCTCATCATAACTATAAAATTAGTTCATCTGCTTCATACCCAGAGACAGAGAAGAAAATTTTCAAAGATTTAATGTATTTTCACCATATAATCAATAGAGCCTCGCCCTAACACCAGAGC
>PRKT01000207.1:788454-817918 GCA_003671525.1 Saccostrea glomerata | reverse complement strand
TTGATTTTACTGAATACAAATCTCCAGATATGAGTATGATACTGAAGTCATTGAGGTAAAAATATCCTAGACAGTTGATTTTACTGAATACAAATCTCCAGATATGAGTATGATACTGAAGTCATTGAGGTAAAAATATCCTAGACTATTGATTTTACTGAATACAAATCTCCAGATATGAGTATGATACTGAAGTCATTGAGGTAAAAATATCCTAGACAGTTGATTTTACTGAATACATACCTCCAGATATGAGTATGATACTGAAGTCATTGAGGTAAAAATATCCTAGACTATTGATTTTACTGAATATAAATCTCCAGATATCAGTACATTACTATAAAGTCATTGAGGTAATAATATCCCAGACTGTTGATTTTACTGAATACAAACCTCCAGATATCAGTACATTACTAAAGTCATTGAGGTAATAATATCCCAGACTGTTTATTTTACTGAATACAAACCTTCATATATTTACTGAAAATTTTATACAAGATATTTTTCTTATCCTCAACAAAACACTTTTGGAGGCAGACTTGTTTATATCCAGATTCCTGCGTTATTCTTAATACTGCCTGGTTATCAGTAAACTTTCTAAGGTCCAGTTTATAAACTTTAACATTACATATCTGTATTAAATAGAAAAATCTAAGATGTAAGACATGATCTTTAGAACACATTTCATTTGTTGTTACAGATTGAGTTACACACTGTAGAAAGCACCAATATTCAAAGTCATCTGAACAAAACAAGCACCTAATGAAACTTAATTCAGCATTAGGAAAATAAGGAAAATCTTAGATTTCTTTTTAACAAATACTCACTGCAAATAGTAGCACATATAACATTGAAACGTAGGTAATCAGATAACAGAGTTCACCTCAACGAATGTTGTCTTTAAGTAAGGCAAAGTCACACAATTAACCAACAAAAAGTGAACATCCAAAAATGCAAAATTTATGCAACTTTGATTTGATACTTTGGAATAAACCTATATAAAAACTTAAAACTAGTTCTTCATCATGAAAACGTAATTTAAATACAGCATCTGAAGCAAGTTTGAGTTTTCATCCCTTGTAAGTTTTGTTTATATAAGCCTGATAGTTTCTTGGTGATAGATCAAATTAAGGGGTTAAGGACAGATTATTTATTTCCACTCCAGTTGAGGACAGATTATGTAATTAATTTTCAACATTTTTGAGGACAGATAACTTATAAATTTATTTCCAACATCTTCCACCCCCCCCCCCTCTGTCAGAATCAAATGGTCGTCCGCTAATAGTATCAAATGTTACCATTTTATAATTTCTGTTCATTGCTTAAAATCACAGGCTTAAAACAGGATTGACAACTGTACTTACATAAAGCATGATTTTTTTCTTTTTTCAGACACAAACTTATTCCTCTCAATATGAGAAAACTTCTCTCTTGATTAACACAAAGCATTCAATATTTACACACTCACACTGAAATACCTCCTGAATATAAAACATAAGGAGGTAGCGTTTAATGTAATTTTAAAGACTTTTTGGCACAAATTGAACTTGATCACAGAAAAAAGATGATTAAAAATGTCCACATCATGAGACAGTAAAGCACGTTTGACTTTGGTTTAAATAAATAATCATCAAATATACAATATCTAAATCAGAGACCACCATATGATGCGGCCCATATCAATGTCATTGAACTTATTTCTCTCCTAAAAATCATCTTAAGTTTTGGCCCCACCCCTTTAGGGTTTGGTCCCGCCCCTTTAGGTTTGTGATTCCACCCATTTTGGTTCATGGTACCTTTAGGTTTGTCGCCCCGCCTCTTGGACGTTGTTAGCTACAGGGATGGAGAAGGAGGAGCTAAGAATGGCGTCCTCGTCCAGGTACTCGAGGTCAGTGTTAGGTCGACTCCGCCTCCGGAGTTCTGTTATCGTGTGAATGGTCTGCGATGATAAACAAACAACCATAAATAAACGACGATAAACAAACAACTCTCTCTACGATAAATGAACAACGATAAACAACAATAAACAACCAACTCTGTCAATGATAAATAAACAAAACTTCTCTATCAATGATAAATAAACAATGATAAATAGACAACTCTGTCAACAAAAAATAAACAACAACTAGAAAAGAAACTCGTTGCGAGCAACGAGAGGTCTTCCGTCCGATTCTGAAAAAAACCCCCGCAAAATCGAGCTGAAAAAGTAATAAAACTTTTTATGGAAACAAAGGGCATTGAACCCGGGTCGCCAGCATGAAAATCCAAAGCGCTTACTATTATGCTATTGGGACCACAGCTCTAAATCTACTTGTATTTACTTCTGAAACCGTACATCTGTCTTCGAATAATGAAAGGCGGGTTACTATTCAAAATTTAGCGACAAACGCCACGAGTGAATCTTCGCGCCTTTTCTTTGGAATGTCCCATTAAATAGGTGTGATAGCTTCAATGGGAAAAAAAAGAACGTTCTTATAGCTAAAATTTCAAGGTAAAGAAATTGTTTGTAACACATTTACAAATTCTATGACGTAAATAGATAACTAACACTAAATCAATGAAACTGCTTTAATTTTTCACTTTTTTAAATTTCCTGTTTATCCCCATACTGAAATCTCGATTAGTTAAACTTTCATGAAAAGGTTAAAATGTTTCGCCGAAAAACATGTGTCGCCCTAAGACGGAAAAGAAATCAGATACCATTTATGTTCAATAACTTAAATCATATCTTTGCGACAAGAATATTAATATAAACTCAATTCCTCAAAAAAATCTTTTTCTTATGTTTGTCTTTCCTATTAGTTTAATATGATTCAAGTGTGCATGAGCAAAACAATGGATACGTTTAATACTTACTATATATACATCGATAATGTCTCTTAAAACCATTATTTGTAACTATGATTTAAGGTTTGTTTTTCCGCAAAAGAAATGATAGTAGGTATGTATTTCATTTGCACATTTAGTCTTTTCTTTTTCTACTTTGAGAACCAGCCGAAACCAATTAAAGAAGACGTTTGAGACGACCATGGATTTAAACTTAGTTGACACAGAATTGCAACGTAACTACATCGTGACAATCCCCGTATTCCTTTACATTTCTTTTATCCTTATTTACATTCGTTCAAGCAAACGCTTGGCTGCCTCTGAAAACCCCTATTGCGAAATGTCGGAGTTGACATAGACAGCCGCCATATTGGGCCCGCTTCAGATTTTTAAATAATATCTAGAGTTTGGATTTATCAATGTTCAAACAAATTATACAGTAAGCATTATAAGAACGGTCTCTATTAACGTTCCAAAAATAAATAAAAAATATTAAAAAACAAAAAAGTTAGAAAATACAGACTATTTGAATTCGCTTCCGCTAGCGACCGGAAGCACTGACGACACACAAAAAGGTGATTTCACATATCTAAAAGTCATCTATCATCTCTAACAAATCTCCAGTTAATATCTTAGACCATTTTCGTAAAAAAAGGGGGACAAAAATCCATTTTAAAATCAGAAAACTGTCAATAACTTGGAACCAAAGGTAAGTATTGCAAATATTCCTTCTGATGAACAAAGTTCATATAATGACGCATGATTCCTGAAAGTTTCATTCAAAACCACCGAATAGTTTTCGAGAAATCGCCTGCACAAAATTTTGGGGGGAAAATAAGAATAATAATAAGAAGAAACAGTTGAATCACTATAAGGTCTTCCGCTGAAGACGGAAGACCTTAATAAACAACAAACTCTGTCCACAATTAATAAACAACAAAAAACAACAAACTCTGTCAACAATAAATAAACAACAATAAATATATAAACAACAATAAACAACAAACTCTGTCAACAATAAATAAACAACAATAAATAACAAATTCTGTCGACAATAAATAAACAACAATAAATAGCAACAATAAACAATCAACTCTGCCAACATAAATAAACAATGATAAACAAACAACTCTTTCATTTATGAATAAACAACAATAAACAAACAGCTCTGTCAGCAATAAATAAACAACTCTGTCAACAACAAATAAATAACTTTCTCTGTCAACATAATTTAACAACAATAAACAAACAACTTTGTCAATAATATTTAAAAAACTTAGAAAACAACATTAAACAATAATTATTAATTAACAGACAATTCTGTCAACAACAAATAAACAACGATAAGCAGACAACTCTGTCATTGATAAATAAACAACAATAAACAAACAACTTTGTAAACAAAAAAGAAACAACAATAGACGAACAACTGTCAAGATAATTATGATAAACAACAACAAATAAACAATGATTAGCAGAAAATTCTGTAAATGGTAAATAAACATCAATAAACAAACTAAAACTGAACAGGAAATACCAATGAAATATTAAATATTGACTGTTGTTTAGATATCCTAATCTCTTAACAATCAAATCATTTTACTGACTTTTAAAAGATACATATATTTTTGTGTAAATGAACACAACATAAGATTATTGATTTAAATAATAAAATGCTTTCTTTTGTTGTTAGTATCGGAATTAACGTTGAAGAAAAAAACATAACCCCTGTAAACGGTTCTATAATTTTTTTTTCTGCAAATTGCTGCAGCGTTCATTCCCATACAAACAAAGAAAGCATTTTATTTTTTATATTTACATCTGTATTAAAAATCATTCAAAGTAAAATTACATTTGTTAGCTATTGTTTTTAAGATGAATTTGTCATTGTATGTAGAACTGATGGAACAACCATTGTTCAAGAAAATTACACAGTTGGCTGACTTTAGTGTTGTTCATGCACTGATTAATGGCAATGGTCTTCATAAGAAATAAAGAAAAAAATATATATGGATGTAAATACAACATGTTTATGACTAAAGCAAAGTCCAATTTTAGGAAATTTTAGGGGAAATTTTTTGAGAGATATTTCTCAAGAAACACTTTTGTTAAATGAATTTTAATCAAACTGACCTTGACTTCATACCCAATTGCCATACATCCTGAGACTGAAATCTTCTTTGTTCTTGTGCCTTTCCCCCTTGTACATGTAAGGGGTCTGGAAAATCAAAGTCACAATAAACCTTCTATATACTATGTTCTGTAATTTTTTTGAAGACTTAGTCCTTTAAAAAATCATTTTTCATGAACTACAGCTAATATTTTTTTTTGGCAGGAAATATCAAATTAACATGCTAACAAGAGATGTTTGGTAAACACACTTATGCCCCATTCCCCCCAAAATTGGAATTTTTCCAAGTCCAAAAGGGCAAAACTCTGTCAAAAATGGCGTGATTTTACCAAAAACAAATCTTGGCCTATATAGTCATTTGATAAATCTGTATACCAAATTTCATTTCAGTATGTGCAACCTCTACAAAGAAAATGAAAGGAAACTGCGAATAATTGGATTTTTTCTACGTCCAAGGGGCATAACTCTGTCAAAAATGGCGCAATTGTACCAAAACAGAACTTTTGACCTCGATATTAATGTGATATATCTGTATACCAAATTTCATTTCAGTATGTGCAACGGTTGCGAAGAAAATGAGCGAAAAGTAATTGGACCGACAGACCGACCGACAGACAGCAGCAAAGCAATATGTGTACTGCCTTCCATGTAACTTTTATTGAATGAAATTATAAAGACACGGATTACAGCAAGTTAACCACTTTATTGTCACAATAACAGTACACATAGGGGCGCGGATCCTATAATAGGCGCAAGTGTGTCCCTGTTTACAAGAGGTGACGAGATCTAATACAAAGATGATCGATTGTTGTGATGTGGTAAAAAGCTAAAATAAACAAATACAAAGATACAAATACATGCTATAAACAAACTTACTACAAACTTACTACAAAGACAAAATGTTTGAATGAACTAGATCAAATTACATTGCTGACAAATTACATTACACAGCTTAACTCGCTAAAAGTACACATGAACTTTTACAAAGGTATTCAATGTCGCTTTATATTAGCCTTCAAGCTGCAACTTTACAACACTAAACAGATAGCTTATAAAACTTACATTGTGATCGGCCACAGTTTCTCTGAGTTTAAAAACGTCTGGATAGTACTACTAGCTGAGTCTTTTACAAGAATGAAATCTGTGCGTAAAAATACAGACTATATAATAAAACCTACACAGGAAACAGCATAGTTTCATAATTAAAATAAATATCAAACTGCGGGCTCTCCCAGTTAGATGAACAAAATGCAGCTGATTTTAGCTTCAACATAAACAGCAGACGGGAGTTTATGGTCAGTCAGCAAAATTAAATCGTGAGAATATGGTTATAAAAACAATTGGAACAGTGAACAATGTATTTAGTCATTCAGAATTCGACATATTTGTTCATGCACCCAAAATGCACAATCTGCAATTCTAAAAAATCAGTGGCGGATTTAAGGGGGGGCGCACCCGGCGCGCGCCCCCCCTAAAATTGTCAAAGTTAGCATAAATCAAATATGTCTACTTGGTAGACCTCATTTTCACCCTTCAAAATCTCTAGAATCCAGGAGCTTCCGGGGGCTTCGCCCCCTGGACCCCCACCAGGGCTTTGGTAGACCTCATTTTAACCCTTCAAAATCTCTAGAATCCAGGAGCTTCCGGGGGCTTCGCCCCCTGGGCCCCCACCAGGGCTTTGCCCTGGACCCACTGGGGCCCCCAAGGCGGCCCCCAGACCCCTTGCCTAATTTTGGCGCCCCCCCTAACTCCAAATCCTGGATCCGCGCCTGAAAATACTATACAAAATGTAAGACATTACACTCCCCGTCTGATATCTAACTCAAAAAAGATATTACTTTTCATTACTAGCAATTAATACTACAAATTCAGTCACAGGACGAATGTACGTCACCGGTTTTTCATGACTCAAATGTTTTCCTGAAACGCGCACCTCGACCTTGCGTACTTTTTCGTCAGAACTTTGGAAAACTTTCGTGATAAGTCCCATTGGCCACTCTGTGCGTTTTACTTGAGAGTCTTTTAGAAGCACTATATCGCCAATTTCTACGTTTCTTCTGTCATCGAACCATTTTTGACGCGACTGTAAACTTTGTAGGTAGCTTTCGCGCCACTTCTTCCAGAAAACGTCTGCCAAGTATTGTACTCTTTTCCATTGCGATTGGTAAATGTCCTTACTTCCAAATGATACGTCTGGAGTAAGAAGAACGTTTGGTTTTTGTGTTAGTATCAATGATGGGCATAACGGATATGGGTCTTCTGGATCTGTTGATATGGCTGAAAGCGGTCTCGAGTTAATGATTGCGCAAACTTCTGCTAGGAAAGTTACGAGAAGATCATGGGTAAGATTCCCACAGTGTTGTAACATCATTGAATCTAGTATTCTTCTGGTGACACCAATCATTCTCTCCCACGCTCCTCCCATATGAGATGAATGTGGAGCATTGAAGATCCATTGAATGCTGTTATCATTTAGATATGTTTTCATTGGGGTATCTCCTACATTGAAGCAATCGAGCTTCAGCTCCTTTGCAGACCCTTCAAAATTTGTACTACAATCTGAGCGAATTATTTTTATTGGCCCTCTAATCGCAATGAATCTTTTCAAAGCATTGATGAACGAAGAAGAACTTAAATCCTCCACTACTTCCAGATGAATGCCTCGCGTTGTCAAACAAGTAAACATAATTGCCCAACGTTTAGAATTTGCTGCTCCACCACGCGTCTTTCTCGTTACGATAGACCAAGGTCCAAAGGTGTCAATGCCAACGTTAGTAAATGGCGGCCCAGGAGTTATTCTATTTTCTGGCAAGTCTGCCATCTTCTGATTTTCGTTCTGACCCCGTAGTTTTCGGCAAATAACGCATTTTTCTAGGACTGATGATACTTGTCGCTTCTCTCCTATTATCCAGTAGCCAGCTGACCTTATCGCACCAGAGGTAAAGTGTCGACCCTGGTGTTTTATTTGCTCGTGATAATGACGTATTAGCAATAATGCTACATGGTGTTTCCCTGGAATTATAATTGGATGCCGTTCATCAGCTGGTATTTTTGCATGACGGAGTCTCCCTCCTACCCGCATCAATCCATTTTCGTCTATAAATGGGTCAAAGTTTTACAATTTTGCTCTCTTTTGGCAACTTTTTGTGTAACCTGATGCATTCTATTTCGTCAGGGAACATCTCACTTTGAACTTCTTTGATGATTAGGCTTTCTGCCTCCTTCCTTGTTTGAAGGCAGTCTTTCTCTGGTAGATTGTTTCTAGCGCTTAGAAATCGTTTAACATAAGCAATAGCGTTCACAAGTCTTTTCCAGCATGAAAACCGCCCAAAACGTTGTGTTCCAAGCAAACATTTCTTTGTTGTTATTGACTTCGCACATGTTATTTCGGGTCGAATTTCTTTATCCTCTCCTGGATTCTGAAGTTCGAATTTCTCCTCATTTGGGTCTTCTTTGAGTAGATGACTAGGCCCCAAAAGCCAGGAACTTTGCTGCAAATCCGCGGATGAAATAGATCTGGTAGCTAGGTTCGCTGGATTTTTGTCTGTGGGCACATAAGACCATTGTGCCGAATGAGATAGTTGACGGATTTTCGCCACTCTATTACTGACATAAGTGTAGAATCTACGTTTCTCATTGCAAATGTACCCAAGTACTACCTTGCTGTCAGTGTGGTACTGTATGCTGTTTAGCCAAATATCAAGATTATCAGATATTGTCTGACCAATTTCCGTGGCTAGCACAGCTGCGCATAGCTCCAATCTCGGGATTGTGTGTCCATGGGTTGGTGCGACCTTGGTTTTTCCTAGGACAAATCCAACACTCGAATGTTTGTCTGAGGTCAAGTATGCAACTGCGGCGATAGCTTTTTCGGATGCGAAGATATGAAGTTTCTTATCTTCCGTGTCACTAAATGACGTTGAAATACACATTCGTGGAATATGTACCTTCTCCAAATGGTGTAAAGAGGTTCTCCAATTTTCGCATTCTTCAAATTTAGACTCTGGTAAGATCTCGTCCCAGCCGACGTTTCCCGTTGTTAACTCTCTTAGTATGAGCTTGCCTCGAATAAGAACGGGTGCAAGGAAACCCAAGGGGTCATACACACTGTTGATTGTTGACAAAATTCCTCGTCTGGTGTATAGCTTGTTATCATTTACGAGTTTGAAGGTAAAACTATCTGAAGTAATGTCCCATTTGAGTCCTAGACTTCTCTGGACGGGAAGCGAATCATTTGACAGGTCAAGGTCTTTCAAATCCTTAGCTAGATTAGATGGACCAAATGCTTTCATTACATCTTCACAGTTTAAGGCGATTTTGTGTAGGTGGACATTCCCAATTGTTTGTAGTGCAGACTGGGTCCTCTGCATTAGATCTATAGCCATGGCAGATGTTGGTAAGGAGGTCAGTCCATCATCTACGTAAAAATCCCTGCAAACGAATTTTTTTACGTCTTCACCATAATTTTCTTTGCTATTGTCGGCAGTCTTACGGAGTCCATAAGTAGCGATTGCTGGTGAAGGGCTATTTCCAAACACATGTGCACACATGCCATATTCTGCCAGCGGTTTGCTAAAGTTATTGTCTTCATACCACAGGAAACGAAGAAAGTCTCTATGCTTTTCATCCACTTTGAAACAATAGAACATCTGTTGAATGTCTCCCATGATTGCTACTGCTTCACGACGGAATCGAAGTAGAATTCCCAATAAACTGTTTGTGAGATCCGGGCCTGTAAGAAGTATGTCATTCAAAGATACTCCTCCGTACTTAGCTGAAGAGTCGAATACGGCACGCAGTTGATTTGGTTTACGAGGATGATAGACTCCAAATATTGGTAGATACCAGCGCTCACTTTCATCTGGGATTAATGGCGCTTTTTCGGCATGTGCATTGTCAAAGATACCACTCATGAATTCAAAGAAGTGTTCTTTTTTCATAGGGTCGCGTCTAAGGCTTGACTCGAGTGTTTTGGCTCTTTTTATAGCTTGGGATTTGTTATTAGGTATCTTGAAGTTCCGATCGCGAAATGGAAGTGGTGCTGACCAGTTACCGTCTTCATTCTTGTGGAATTCCTCACCCATGATCTTAAGAAATGTTCTGTCATCTGTGGACAGTCCAGGCTTGTCATCAGATTCCGTCTTAAGAAATATGTCTTTTTCGAGTTTGACAGATTGGTCTGGATTTTTCTCACGTACGGCAAACGAGTTGATACAAGGACTGAATAGTGTAATGCGGCCTTCATTTGTCAAATTAGTTTTCAAGACGTTAACGGCTTTTGGACGATGTACCTTGCCAAGACATGTTTCTCCGATTATTGTCCATCCGAGGGGCAATTTCTGCGCATATGGAGAGTTTGGCGGTCCGATTCGTTGATCAAGGACATGATGGGCTTCAATCAGATCCCTACCAATCAAAAGCATTATTTCTGCATCGGGATTCAAAGGCGGAATGTGTTGTGCAATATCCTGTAAGTGCGGATAATATGAGGCGACGTTAGGGGTTGGTATCTCATTTCTAACATCTGGGACCTGGTTACACTCAAGAGCGGATGGTAGACGAAATTTTTGTTTTCCGTCAAATGACTCAATCATGATGTTCTTTAATTTTCTTCCGGAGCAACGCGTTTGACCTGCACAGGTAGACAACAGGTACATTGATTCATGAGTGCAATTCTCCTTGAAAAGGTCACAGATAGATGGTGTTGCCAGAGACTGATTTGACTGGTCGTCAATCATAGCATAACAAATTGTCTCTTTAAGTGGCTGATTTTGTGAGTACAGGCGAACTAACACTGTTTTTGCACACGATTTGCAGGAGAATGAGTCCCCACATATTTGTGTACAGCATGGTTTCACTTCAGTGCTCTTTTGACTATTTTCAAGGGTGTGGTCTGTCCGCTCCCCGCCATGCGATGTCTGTCCTCTGCTCTGTTCTGAAACTGCATGTAGGGCTGTCGGATGATTTTTGGCCTTGCAAATGTCACACGAAATGACGGTGGAACAGTTCGCTGCCATGTGATAGCCGGCACAACATTTAAAACATATCCCTTTATCTTTAAGTATCTTTTTTCTTATTGCCATTGGCTTTGAACGAAACGATCTACATTTGTTGAGTGGGTGCCCTGTATTGTGTATAGGGCATGCCGTCCCTGGTAAGCCTGAAACTTGAAAATCCGTTTTATGCGATGTTACTCGAAATCCAGATTTCTCAGGTGGCTTCTGTCGTGTAGCAGCTGGACTCGCAGTTGTTGATTCATACTGGAGTGCTGGGTTGTTTCTAATTTTGCTTTGTTCTCGAACAAAGTCGCAGAATGCAGAAAATGGCGGATGTAATGTATTATGCCTCTTGTTGTGCTGAGATGCTGTTGTTGTCCACTTTTCTTGGAGCATGTATGGCAGTTTACATACTATTAGGCAAATTCCGATAGACGTGTCAAAATACGAAAATATAGACCCGTACATGTCCTCTTCCTTCAACGCTTCAGTTTCTGCAAGGATGTCAGAGAGGTCATACAGTTTCTTAAAGTCTTTGTTTGTTAGTTTTAGAAAGGACGCTAATTTATTTTTCAAGGCGCTGTCAATCATTTCTGGGCTGCCGTATCTATCGTCTAAACGTTCCCAGATTCGAGTGAGTCCAAGAGCCGGGTTTCGTGTATGGGCTGCACGCAGACTGAGTACGTACTTCTGAGATATGCCTCCGGTGTATTTCACAAACATATCAATTTCCTCTGTGGCAATTGATCCGATTTCTTGAACAACATTCTTAAAACTTGATTTCCAAGACGGGTACATCTCTGCCTTATCTGTAAAACAGCACAATCTGGTTAACAATAGGTCTTTCTTTAGTAGAAAACGAGTAAAGTCTGTTGCAAGTCCACGATTTTGGTCGACTGTAGCCTTTACTTGATCTTGAGATAACGTATTTTGCAACTGCCGTACATTTTCGCTGTGGAACGACATGGGCTGCTGTACAAATGAATACTGGTGTTCGACCTGACCTGGGTAAGAGGTCATGATTGTTGGTTGGCAAGTATTTACAGTTTGACGCGGAATGTATGGTACAGCGCGCGGATTCAAATGAGCTTCTGTTGGCAGTTCATTCACATATTTCTCAGTTAGTTCCTTTTTTGGCACTGATGGAATATCTAATAATTCCTTAGATTTCACTTCCTCTATTTCTAGTGTTTCTAGGGCTGCCTTTGTCGCGGCAACCTCTCGAGTGTGAACCAACATTTCAAGGTCAGCTTCTAACTCTGCGTTTTCCTTTTCCATAGCAGCTATTTGTTCTTTCATGGCTGCCTTCTGTCTCTTTAAATCAGCTTCCTTTTTAGCGAAGCCTGCGCGTACACGAGCCTCTTCTGCTTTTGCCTTTTTCTGTGCGATAACTGAACTCAGGGATGATCTTGATGATTGCTGACTTGTTGATTCTAATTTATCAGCGTCGGTCAGTTTGTGTAAAAGTTCTCTAATTTTTCGCAATCTTTCTTCGACTGTGTGAATGTTACTAAAGTAAGATTTTTCGAAACAGTCTTTGTCCTTTATACTTTGCTCGCTCTTTGGTCTGTCAAGGAATTCTAGGAATTCTAAGGCACTTACTTTGTATTCTTTAAATAAGTGAATAGCATCAGTTTGTATATTTTCCAGCGATGTTTTGTCACTTTCACAAACCTCTATGTCTTGTGTACAAGATACAAGACGGCACCATATACTATTGATCTTCCCTTCATAACGATCCTTGTTACTGTTATATAAAGAGAGTCCTTCTTCCGTAGGTGTCCTGATTCGAGACTGCTCTTCACCCGAACTCATGATGGACGAATTGTAGTGATCCGAGTCCGACGTCCGAAATCACAAAGAAAGTATCCAGGCCACTTGTAATCTTTTTACTGTACTGCCTTCCATGTAACTTTTATTGAATGAAATTATAAAGACATGGATTACAGCAAGTTAACCACTTTATTGTCACAATAACAGTACACATATAGGGGCGCGGATCCTATAATAGGCGCAAGTGTGTCCCTGTTTACAAGAGGTGACGAGATCTAATACAAAGATGCTCGATTGTTGTGATGTAGTAAAAAGCTAAAATAAACAAATACAAAGATACAAATACATGCTATAAACAAACTTACAACAAACTTACTACAAAGACAAAATGTTTGAATGAACTAGATCAAATTACATTGCTGACAAATTACATTACACAGCTTAACTCGCTAAAAGTACACATGAACTTTTACAAAGGTATTTAATGTCGCTTTATATTAGCCTTCAAGCTGCAACTTTACAACACTAAACACATGAAACAGATAGCTTATAAAACTTACATTGTGATCGGCCACAGTTTCTCTGAGTTTAAAAACGTCTGGATAGTACTACTAGCTGAGTCTTTTACAAGAATAAAATTTGTGCGTGAAAATACAGACTATATGATAAAACCTACACAGGAAACAGCATAGTTTCATAATTAAAATAAATATCAAACTGCGGGCTCTCCCAGTTAGATGAACAAAATGCAGCTGATTTTAGCTTCAACATAAACAGCAGACGGGAGTTTATGGTCAGTCAGCAAAATTCAATCGTGAGAATATGGTTATAAAAACAATTGGAACAGTGAACAATGTATTTAGTCATTCAGAATTCGACATATTTGTTCATGCACCCAAAATGCACAATCTGCAATTCTAAAAAATACTATACAAAATGTAAGACATTACAATATGCCCTCCCTTCTTCGAAGGAGGGAACATAAAAACGTATTACAACTTAAGCTGTTTCTCTGCCAAATCTGGATGTATGTGTAATCGTCAGATTATCAGAAAGGTTAATTTACAGACAACGAAACATATTTAAAGCTGACATGAATTCTTAAAAACGCAACATTTTCATCTATGTACGACTTCATCTATGTACGACTTGTTTCATACCAACTATACCCGTATTCCGCCATATTTCTTTCAGATACATTGTCTCATTGTAACGATATATACCCCAATTCGGTCGTTACACTTGAATGATTTTTTGGCTTGGGTATCGACTTATGCACATCTCCGATGGTAAAGCATATGAGAACACATGAGGTGAACAAGACATTTCAAAACCACAACAAACAACATAATAATCATATTTCTGAATAATCATTGATTTGAATCAAAAGAAAAAAAAAGTTTTGAAGAGAAATTTAGATGCATGAGTATGTATTTTACAGTGCGCCAATTTATGCAGAATAAGCTTGAAATAAAAAGCAGTAAAATCTGCAAACACATTTTGAAATTATATCATTTGAATGGAACAAAACAACCTACGTCTTTGATTTGCAGGTCCTAAAGATGCAATTGATTCATAACGAGAAAACGCCTCGAACGCTGTAAACGTACCCATACCTGAAAATAAGGTTACTGCATCGGTTCGAAGATGTGCACAAGTCAAGTGATATACACCCTGAATCCCATTTATTGAAATATGCATCACAAAAAAGAAATAAACTCCATAAAAGCTCAATAGTAAACACACTGTCATTACTCCGTACAGACTATAGCACGTCGATACACTCAGTCCGTGCTGATCACATTTTGGTCAGGGAAAATATCACAAGTGGAAAGAGAAGGTATTTGGTATTTGCGCGGCTGAAAAGGGGGGGGGGGGGTTAAATTATTATAACTGCTGTTCATAAGCTACAATTGTGATTTATCTATCTTCATATAGTTCTAATATACATTCTATACAAAGTCATGTATATAGTCTGCAGTTCAATTGTTTGCGTCGCAAAATTCGTTTGTCAATTATTACTGATTATTTTGGTACTAATCTCAAATCTAAACCAAGTAATCTGAGGTACGGTAATTATTTACTTCAAATCTTAAAAGCAATTAACCAGAATACAAATTTTTATTTGTACATTTTTACGTTCTTTAACACACACACACCCTCACACATGCACGCGGAGAAAGGCCATCCCCTATTCAGATTGACATTTAGGCATTTGATTTTTTTAAGCGCGGGGGGGGGGGGTGGGGGGGGGGGGGGGGGGGGGGAGGCATGCAAAAATAATTGACATGACCGTTATGTAAATATTCTTGGATGACAGACATTTCTGCCGAATTTGATTTTGAGATTTTTTTTAGGAATGTAACTGTTTTATGTTGTTACAGAGAATCTCTCGAGATTTCAGTATCCCAGCCTGAAAGTCTAGCTATTCTTTGTTTTGTATAAAAATAATTTATTTAGGAGTATTTGAGAGATAATTTTAAGAGCTAGGGTAGGGATACTTGACACTGGTTGAATACGGATAATTTTTATTAACTCTTTTGTATATTGAACGAACTCTCTCTCTCTCTCTCTCTCTCTCTCTCTCTCTCTTTTCCCCTCTCCCTCTATACCAATAATAGGTATAAGATCCTACGCACTTTGTGCTGTACCATTAGTAAGGCTTAGAACTGAGTTAGAACTGATCTAGAATTTTTCTCAGGCGGGATGTCGAAACTTCATAAATTGAATATTAATTTTAATTTGGACAAGAAATTAACCCAAACGCCCAAATTGAGAGAGAAACTAGAAGTATTGTGAGCAATGAGCTCACTAAATGATACCCCGCCTCCCATATAATGGCATATTAAGTCCATATTTTGCTGTTGTCGCTAAACCCAAAATATATATATGTGTCGAATCAAAAAGCAGGCACGTAGCATCGCATTTGAAAGTGGTGGCCAATCAGAGAATTTTTTTTAATTACCTGAAAAAGTTGACAAGCAAAAAAAAAAACAAAAAACAAACAAAACCACACCTTCAATAAACATTTCCTATAGTCGCGGAAAAAAGTGGGGGGCAGCCCCCCCCCCCCCCCCCCCCCCCCCCCCTCCCCCCCCTGTTGCTACACCCATGCAAAGTAAAATAGGAGGAGTTGCACAATGGTAATATGTAATAAACCTAAGATTCTGTGAAAGTTTCATTAAATTTCACCAAGTGGTACAGGATGATTTGCGGATAAGAGATTGGTACCCCAAAGCGTAAGAGACAGACGCACGGACAGACGGACGAACATAACGATTACATCACAGGAATGGGAACATTGGGAACTTTCTGAAATGCCTTCTCAAGCGTACGTGTCGAACCTGGACAACAGACAAGAGAATTTTTAAAAAGCTAATTGTAGGTATAATGTGGAATTCTCATGGGGAGTTTGCTCTCTCTTCCTATATGCTTTTTCTGATAATCATTAATTATTTATGTCTAGAAATTTAATTCACATTAAATTCTATTTTCATTATCATTGCATCACAGAATCAAACTTGTTTATTATACCCCTCGCAATAAGCTGCGTGAGGTATAATGTTTTTGACCCGTCAGTCAGTCTTTTTATGCGCCCGGATCGATAGATCCGAGGCGTATATTGTTTTTGTCCTGTCTGTCTGTCTGTTTGTTTGTTTGTTTGTCCCCAAACTTTAACCTTCGCCATAACTTTTGAACCATGAAAGGTAGAAACTTCATATTTGGTATGCATACTTCACTAGTTAGGTGCTTTCAAATGACACCAATATTAATGACCTTGTGACCTTGAATGTGACCTATATGCTAAAAATAGCTTTTCTGTCTGCAAACTTTAACCTTCGCCATTACTTTTGAACCATGAAAGATAGAGACTTCATATTAAGTATGCATACTACACTAATAAAGTTCTTTCAAATGACACCAAGGTCAATGAACTGGTGACATTGACTGTGACCTATATGCTAAAAATAGCTTTTTCGTACTTTTCACCATAACTTTTGAACCATAAAAGATAGAGACTTCATATTTGGTGTGCATACTCCACTAATCAAGGTCTTTCAAATGACACCAAGGTCAATGACCTTGTGACCTTGACTGTTACCTATGCTAGTATGCTACGCATGTGAGTTAAGGCTACATATGGAAATTTCTATACAAAATATCTAATTAAATTCCATAATTGCTCTACCTACCGCACAGAAAATGCTAAGACTTGTTTTCTAATACATTCTTGGTACCCGTGACATGCGATAGCCAGTACACATTATGACGTCATATTATGACGTCTTCTACCTGTACTACACAAGTTTATAAGAAACATCAACAAAATCGCTTCGGCGCAAGGGCATACCTTATCTTGTTTTACAGAAACAAGGTATCAAAAGACGCAGGATATTCCAAGGATTTAAGATATTGCTGCACAAATGTCGGCACTGCAATTGGTTACTTACTATTCGTGCAGTTTTAAGTTTTAACAGGGTAAAAATTCACTGTCCAGGGTAAGTTTACTAAAATTTTTATCAATTGAGAAAGTGCATAGGATTTGTGCAGCAATTTTATTAATTTTAAGAATATTCTTCTTAATATTATACATTGTTTATTTTAAATTAGATAGGATAGGCCCTTGCGCCGACGTGATTTTGTTGAAATGATTTAATACCTTGAATGGGAGAGAACAATGACGTCATAATATGACGTCATAATGTGCACATGCATTAATAAACTGTGGGTACTGAGAATGTATCAGAAAATTAATTTGAACCTTCTCTGTACATAAAATATACAAATTATGAATTTTCATTAGCTTATTTGCATAAAAATATCCATATTTAGCCTTAACTCACTTGCGTAGAAATAGCTTTTTCAATTTTTGTTGCCGCCGGGCGCATAGTGTTTCACAAACACATCTTGTTTTTTTCTTTTTTTTGGTCAGCGCAACTTCTCATAAACCACTACACAGAGTTTTGTCGAACTTTGCAGATATTTATAGGAGACAATGTGTGTGTAGATTTGCACATCACCAGAAAATTCCAAATTCTTTATTTTAACGGGAATTTCCGCACAGAGATGAGCAGTTTGTCGGTGCAATTCCTCATAAACCGCCTCAAACAATTTCGTCAAACTTTGCAGATATTTAGGACATAATGTGTATAGATGAGCATATTACATGGAAATTACGATTCCTTTATTATGCGCCCGGATCGATAGATCCGAGGCGTATATTGTTTTTGTCCTGTCTGTCTGTCTGTTTGTTTGTTTGTTTGTTTGTCCGCAAACTTTAACCTTTGCCATAACTTTTGAACCATAAAAGATAGAGACTTCATATTTGGTATGCATATTCTTCTAATCAAGTTCTTTGAAATGAAACCAAGGTCAATGACCTTGTGACCTTGACTGTGACCTTTATGCTAAGAATAGCTTTTTTCGAATTCTGTTGCTGCCGGGCGCATAGTGTTTCACAAACACATCTTGTTTTTCCTGGGAATTTCAGCACTTCGACTTTTGGGGGAGCGTGGGGTATGTGAACATGCTCATTCTTTTCTTTCATTGTGCATAAAATTATAAATAACTTTAAATCAAATTATATTAGGTCTAATAAAGCGTATACATGGTATTTATTTGATAATAATTCGACTGTTTCAGACGTTTTTCTTAAATTATTTTTATAA
This sequence comes from Saccostrea glomerata, assembly GCA_003671525.1. Lineage (NCBI taxonomy): Eukaryota > Metazoa > Mollusca > Bivalvia > Ostreida > Ostreidae > Saccostrea > Saccostrea glomerata. Next base: position 799,523 of record PRKT01000207.1, on the reverse strand, counting down.
GTAATGTTAATATGTATGTTTTATTACACCCTCCCCCTCTCCTATCACCAAAACAATATCTTCAAAAGGTGAATGATTCGTAACAATGCATGCTTTATTATAAATTTAATGAAGTTTAACCGTGTAATCATAAATTTTGTTTACTACATTTACAAACAAGAGTAATGTTTATTTTTGAAAAAAGAATTTCAATCAACCCCAATGAGCTTTCAACCTTTGATATTTTCCCTGACCAAATAAAATGATCGGCATGGGCCACGTGTATCCAAGAATCTTATACTATTGAGTTAGCAATGGATTACATGACTTCTGAGATGCATTTCTCAATAAAATTCTTTCGACATGTGCACATCCCTGTAACGATAGCAGTATTCAGGTAAATGTTTTATCAATGCGTTTGACGCGTTTTCTCGACCTGCATGGATTTTTGCTGTATTGTTTTTGTTGTAAATGTATTCCGTGTTAGTGTACTTTTTATATTGCAGCAAATGCATTCAAAGTAATTTAATTCTCGGTATATTTCTATTTTTTGTTGAATTTTTACTTTTCAAACATGTATTGGTCAGTTTATGGACTTCTAAAAACTATGCTATCGGAGATGTGTACATGTCAACAGCCAGACTAGCAAATCACTCAAGTGAAACAATTCTAGAAAGCTATATATAGCAGGTACAGGTGGTCCAAAATCTTCGATTAAATATGGCGGAATCGAACAAATATGTCGGACAAGGGCGTGCAGGAATGTAGAAAGTCGTACAAAGATGAAAACTGATGCCCTTTTAAGAGTTCATATCAGCTTTAAGCTCACCTGGAGTTCTGTGGAATCTCTCTGTAGAAGTATGTACTAGTATCGACCGGTCCATTTGTAGTCAGGATTCTCACACGTAATCTTTTATTCATCACTGATGTACACGTGTTCTGTCTGCTTGGCATGGTTTGAAAAGAAAATATCACAATATATTGGTATTCAAACATTTCATTTAAAATATACATAGGGAAAAGTGGATCCCATGATTTTCATGAGCTTTCCTTTTCCCGTGATACTTGTGCAAAGATCGCATGTTATTTTTGACTGAATATCATGCATGGTCCTTTACATCTCCTTCTCAAGCATAGATTTTGCTTTATATTCGTGTGAGTTTCATATGAGGTTCATGCCAACCCTGAATAGCAATCACTAAGTTATGATTAGAGCTATGAAATCAAAGTGTAATCTTAGCATTGATTGTTAGCTTACCATCAATGTCTTCCAGCTTGAGTTTCTTTCTGTACTGAATACGGAACAGAAACAACTCCAGGATGAAGGCTAAAACTATCGTCATGACAACCTATAATGGAATGATTTCTTGAAAAGAAAAACTAAGTCAAAACTAAACTATACAAAATGGACAAATCCCCCCCCCACACACACACACACACTGTGTTTTTTTTAGAGAAGGTGGCAAGTCACTAATACTAGCACAAATGGCCTTGGGTCAAGGTCATGACAAACTCTCATGTCAAAAGCAATATTATTGTATTATGGGAATTTTATCAAGTTTATCTATAAGAAAGATATGGAATGGATATGAATTATGAAATGTTTCTGTCAGTGACCTTAAACTTGCCCAGATGACCTTGGTTCAAGGTCATAACACACCCTCAGATCATCATCAATCTTTGTGTATAATGGTAGATTCTAATGTTTATCTGTGAGAAAGATAGAGAAGCAGACAAGTATGCACAACAGACAGAGGGATGGGGGTGATTCCTTTTTAACCCCCCCAACTTTGTTTGCAGGGAGTATAATTAACCGTTGATTGAGATGTGATATTAACCATATAAAATAGAGAATTTTAGTTCTTGTGTATGTCTGACCAGTATATTTCTGCACAATAAAACTTTGATCCCAAATTGGGGCTCAAACCTAGTCCTTGAATCTATGTCACATATACATGATATAGATATATTCAATATGCCATGTAAAAAATAAATGTGATCCTGTCTTTGTTTTAACTTTGACCACTTATTGTGGTGTTATGGTTGAAACAACTTTTTTATTTGATATATCTTGTATCTCTTTTGCTTTATATTTTCATCTTATTTAACACCCCCTTAATATTTTCCTGTAAAATTATGACTCAGAGAGGAGGGGTGTTAAGTATCTATTATTCCTTTCAAGATCATTTCTCCATACAGTAAAACAGACTTAAATTTTAACAAAGTGACAAGAACAGACAGTTTTGCTTCATTATAAGCATATCTCATTATGTCTACTAACCCTAACCCTAACCCTAACCCTGAGGACACATTTTTCTCAAAGAGGAGGAGAATGTTACAGGGTGATTTATAATTAATTAATTAATATTACTAATTATCATTCATATCATTTTCATATCTTATTATAAGGCATCATTTTCTTATAGTAACTAGTGAATTCCGTCGTCACTACGGAATTTACTACGATCATTCAATGCCTTGTTCATTCATTCATTCATTTATACGGGTGAGTGGTCAGTGAGAGTATCCGAGTGTGTGAGTGGTCAAACTGGTTTTTCTATATGTCTCCTGCGCATTCGCGCCAGTACTAATTCACGGGCACTCCAACCTTAGACTTTGGGGAGGGAAGACGTTCTCTCTCCCCAACACAACTCTATATCTTACGATATTGTGGCATTAAGTCTAGGATTACGGTAAGAAATAATTGTTAAATTATTTCTTAGTATTCAATTATTATTCAGTATCTTTTTGATCATTTTATTTATCTGAAGTGAATTTCTAAATTATCTAAATTCTTAAGATTAAATTAATTCGCGTAAAAGTGTGTGTGAGGTGAGAGATATTAAATACAGTTTATATTATATTTCAGGTCAACCTCTTCTTTTTCTATTTATAACGTAAATATATAAAATACAATCGAACCCAGCAGCCGTGTTTGTGTTTATTTCTACAAAAGTACCTAGACTAGGCTGTGACAAGTGCAAACCACTTTGCTAGCCATAACACTGTTATACTGTATAAAGTATTTGAATTTTAACTTTAAATAGTACAGCAACTTTTTTATCATCTGTCATCATATTTTTTTTTAACTTTACTGCACTTTAAAGTTTTTTTTTTCTAAATGTTTACAAATCTACTACAATTATGTAATTTCCTTGGAATGTTAAAAGGAAAATACAAAATCTTTAAAAAAAATTTCATGCAAAAATCAATGCTCTCTGTTTTATATATTTTCATGTATATATAATGAAATTTCCCAATTCTTTCAAATAAAATTTAAAAAAGAAGAAAATGATATATATATATATAAATTCACATGTCTTGAAATGATCTATATGAAATAAATCTTGCATCCTCTGCTAGACTAGCAAGTATAAACAACTGACAGGTAGATAACACAGTGTGTGTCACGTGATCAGAGTGTATAGAGATAGATAGGAGATCGATCAAGAGGACAGACGCCATTAGTGAAGTCAGGTAAGAAACAATTTAAGTATTTCTGTGCATAACAGTTGAGAGTCATTGAAAATTAAGGAGTACAGGCTTTTACTATGGAAATAAAATATCAAACCTGAATGATTCAATGAACCACAATGAACCACAATGAACCATGTACAGTATATGTAATATGATGCCTTGTTCTGTCTATGTGATTCAGTTTTGATTCATAAACATATAATTGTTATTTGAAAAAGATCGATTCAATAATTAATGAACATTGTACAAGCATTTGAAAATTTGACTTAAGTCTAAGTATGTTTCATGATCTTGGGGCCAGGACACCTGAAAGATTCAATTGGCCTTGTACAGTATATGTTACATGTATATAATGCGTTGTTTTGTCCACATGTGTATCTACCTAAGGCCTCAGTCAATCTGTGTTTCTGGAGTCCAAAAAAATATATGCTACCCTCACACCCAGTCAATAAAAATATATTGATTTTTTATGCTTTAGTCACAACATCTAATGATGGATCCCAGTACCAGTGCCCAGGATGTGATGCGATGTGACCTGTGTGAGACCGCTGTGGTACAGATGCACTGTGATACATGTCTTGTTAACCTGTGTAAGGGCTGTGTTGGAGAACATTTTTCAGCTGACTTATAAAAACCTCATAAAATTGTTGACTTCCAGGACAGAAAATCCACTCCCCTCTACCCTAAATGTAAATCTCATAACAAAGAACGATGTCAAATGTACTGTAAACAGTGCGACATTCCTGTCTGCATCAATTGCATTGATTTTAATCAACATTTAGGTCATGAATTATCTAACATCTTGCGAGTTCTGGATGAAAAGAAAGAAAAGATCACAAAAGAAAGAAATGAATTAGATGAAACAATCTATCCCACCTACCGTGGCATTGCCTCTGATGTACAAAACAGAATGAGTCAGTTAGAAAAGGAATATGGAGATCTCTCAACAACCATAACAAAACATGGAGAGAAATGGCACAGAGAAATTAACAAACTTGTCAACAACCTTAAAGCTGAAGTTGATGAGATGAAAAACACACAGCTACAAACTCTACAAAAACATCTGGATGAAATAAACAAGACAATGTCTGACATCAAGGATGAAATCAATTCAATGGAAACTGCAATAGATGCCAATGACATGTCTAAACTATTGTGTGTCATGTCCAATGTACAAGCATACAGAAATCTTCCACACAAAATGATGCCATCTTTACCTCAATTCATTCCAGAAAAAATACAAGTAGAAGAACTTAATAAAATGTTTGGAGACTTATCAAAAAGTTCTCTAACATCAGATAAACATAGCAACGGCATGGAGACAGCACAGAAATTACCAGAAGCTGGATCCTCTCCTCCAGTCAAACAGCTGCTTGATCAACCAGAGACCATCACCACCATAAACACAGGGTATGATAAATACCTTATTAATGTTACCTGTCTGAGTGATGAAGAAATCTGGACAAGAGGATATGGCAACACCATGAAACTCTACAGCATTAATCAGGGATCACTACTCAAGTCAATCACAATAAAGTCATTGAGATCTAGAGGAATAGGAGACATAGCAGTGACAAAAAGTGGAGATCTAGTTTATAATGCTTGTGATGATAGAACTGTCAACATTGTGAAGAATGAGAAGATAGAGGATCTGATCAGACTACAGAACTGGAGACCTTGGGGTGTCTGTAGTACCTCCTCTGGTGACCTCCTGGTTTTCATGAAGAGTGATGATGACAAAAAATCAAAAGCTGTCCATTACTCTGGCTCCACAGAAAAACAAACCATTCAGTTTGAAGGTAAATTTAAACGCCTGTATATATCTGGTAGACACATTACTGAGAACAGGAACCTGGATATCTGTGTGTCTGACCATAATACTAATGCAGTGGTGGTCTTCAATCAGGCCGGGAAACTGAGATTCAAGTACATTGGACATACTCCTGTTCCAAAGAACCAACCATTCATTCCACGAGGAATCACCACAGACAGTCAGAGTCACATCCTTACAGCTGATATTAATAATGACTGTGTTCACATCATAGACCAGGATGGACAGTTCCTCCGTTACATAGACTGTCAACTGAGTACGCCCTGGGGACTGTGTACAGATACAAATGACAATCTGTTTGTTGCTCAATATCGTAACAAACAAGTGAAGAAAATCAAGTATATGCAATGATATTCATCACTGCTATATATATATATATTTGCATATCCACTGCTCTCTCCCACTATGAACATGTGGTCCTCAATTGCGTTCATAGGCCTATAGATGCAATTGCTTCTGCTATGAGAGCAATTGCTCTATCAAATTCCTGCAGAACAATCTCTTCTACACTTATAGAACGTGTTGAGAAGTATATATATGAAACTTTTCGTTAAAGGAATAAAAATAAGTTTTTAATAATATTCTCTGAGAAAAAAGAAATTTAGAATAATTAGAATTGCTGATTTAATTCTTTAAAAATTTAATTTTGGTCAATGTATCTAATTGTATAATAAAACTTTTTAAAAATTGTAGAAAACTGCCATATTTTTATTTTTTGTATCATGCATATTTGTTCAAAGAACGATAACTCTTCACACTTGGGTAATAACATTCAGAAAACTAGTTATAACTAGTATATCGACTTCAAGAATAATTTCAGCTATTAAAAATAAATAGAAGTACTAAAAAAAATAGAAAAGAATTCTGGAGTAATAATCATTATAAAAGCATTATCATTTTTCATAATAGTGTTAAATCGTTGATTTTTGTTAGAGGGGTTTCAATAACGTTGATCAATGACGTCACAACTGTATCAAAACAAAAATTAAGAGAATGTGTTGACTGCGCTGCTTGTATCCAGATAACTGTGTTTGAGAGGGAAATACTTTATAATAGTATGTGATTTATTAGGTAAAAGTATCATTGATCAGGTGTACTGATTTTAAAGCCGTATGTTTTTCATTACTGAAGACAAGAAGCCGCGTCCTTATGTAAGTCAGGATTTCCTCTGATATTTTTTAATAAATCAAAGAATGCAAATATAAGTAATAAACAACGATTATTCAGTGAACATGGCATTATGAATAGCAATAGCTCTGCTGGCATATTTTCCATGATGCGCTAGCGCGCATCATGGAATATGCCAGCAGAGCAATTGCTATTCATAACGCCATGTTCACTAAATAACGTTGTTTATTTCTTAAATATATATAATTAATGCTGTATGTAGCATTGTTGATGAATCAGTATGGTAGACAATGGAATCTTGCAATAATACACATTTCACTCCTACTATCAATGCATATCTTTTATCATTAAAAAAAAATGTATACTGAAAATAAGCAAAATTTCAAACTAGCAATAGAGATTATTATGTATACTTCTAAAAATAGTTTTCATTGTTTCATTAAAGGCTTTAGTGAAACAAGAGACCCTTGGGTCTTATAGGCCCCTTGAGTATCATGCAACAACATTCCAACAATTGAATTTGGTTTATGTTTTAAACCAGAGGCCATAAAATTCACAACTTTGAAAGCAGCACCATTGTTCATCATAATTATACATTTAACATGCTTCCTTTGATAACGTAATACCCAGAGGCAGATAAGAGGAGCAAAAAAAATGCATTTCCACTTATAATTCGTAGTGCATTACCCCAAAGGAGCCTTTGACCCTTCAATTTTAGAAAAAGGTAACCTTGCCCATCATTAATCTCTCATTATTACCAAAGAACAGATTTCAATATATAATCATTAGAGCCCCCCCCCCCACACACACACACACATGGTACCCCTGAAATAGGGGCCATGAAATTCGCAATTTTGGAAGATGCACCCTTCCTCATCATAACTATGTACAACCTACTCCGGATATATTGAAATTTAGGTGACTAGGCAAATTATTTCAATATATCCGTAATTCAATATATAAAGCGAAATCGCCATGCCGCCATTTTTCAAAGTTCAATCCCAATCTAGAATATATAATAGAACAATCCCCAACAAATTCATTTGGTCATTTCTTCTATTTGTCAAAATAATAAAAATGATAATAATAAGCTCTGCTTCTAGCATCTTTTTTGTGGCAGCTGCGGTTTGATATATTCCACAAGTCCTCTTCCCCTTCCCATAAAACAACGAGTTTTTCGATATCTTTACTCGAAAAGTCGGTCCTTATTATTCACCATGTGCTTTATTTAGTAATGATATAAATAGGATGACTCCCAATGTGAGTACATTTGATTGGTTGAAAGTGAAAGGTGAGGTAAGACTTGTATTAGGAAATATAGCATTGCTCTATTCTTTTTAAAATACAATTTTATAAGATTCGAAAAATCTTATGATACACTGTATTAAGAGTGTATAAACAGTAAGATTTTGTATTATAATACAAATCTTATAATACAAATCTTACCGTGTATACCGGCCTTTAGCGTTCACACGGAGAATTTAATGCGAATTAGTTTACTGCGCATTAAATTACTTCGCATTAGCTCCGTGTGAACGCTAAGCGAAGCTAATTTGAATTAAATTTTGAGGCATGCGTAATGGCAAAATTAGGTCAAATGTCACATGTCGTGGTCAGCTTGAAGTACTTGAGCTATTTTTGAGTGAAAAACTAAGGAAAACAGTGTTAATCAGTAAAATGTGTGAACAGACACAGTAAATTTTTTTTTTTTTATTGCCCCAGCAGTATATGATTACATGTATGGCGCCAAGGTTGGGGAGCCCTGGATTCACCAAACTGACAAACAGAGGAATTTAAAGACATTATAGTGCATAGTACATATACATAAAATATAAAGAAGAAATTATGAAATCTTATGAATTACATTGTATTTATACTTTTAAGATGAAAAATATTTCCAGGAAATGACATTAACATCTCTATGATATACGGGTATGATAATGCTGATCAAATGACTATTCACTTTATCGGGATGTATATACATGTATATGAACATGTTACATGGCAATACTATTTGTAAGTGAACAGCTTTTAATATGAACACTATAAATTCGACCAGGACAATTTTTCAATGAAAAAAAAAAGACAAAAAAGACAACTAACAAATCCTTTCACACCACATTCATACATTATGTGTATGTATCAACAGATAACAGACAAAAAACGGATAGCATAGTGATTTTAAACAAGTACGTAATTATTATAAGCATGTACAAGTACAATTTTAACCATTAGAAAACAATGAGGAAAAAACACCCCATCTCTTTTCAAATATAGGCAAATCATTATTTTTTTTATACATAAATCTTTCAATTTTATAGTAATAACTAATTTCTTTTTTAGCTCCGTCAATGGTTGGTAATGTCTTACAAAGTCTTTTCTTATAAATATGTCTTTTTACTATACATATTAAAAGGTTCAGTATAATATGGTATTTACCATCTCTACCAAGTATAACATCTAAAGGTTTATTTCAATGTTCTGGTCAGTTTTATCATTTATCCATTCTACTAGATTCTTCCACAGTATATCAACATGTAAACATTCCCAAAACAGGTGGGTGATCGATTCAGGATGCATACTACAAAAAGTACAGAGATCAGAATTTACAATTCCTATTTTTTTAAATAAACATTGGTGCTCAAAATTCTATGAACAATTCGATAATGAAACCATCTAAGTTGCACATCTTCAGTGATACTAAAAATAATCTTATTATGAGTTTTCCACCATGTTTGGTTTACATTCAAATCTAAAGCATTTTCCCATTTACTTTCATATTTAGGTTTATTCCATCTAGATGAAATTAATATATCATAAAAATCTCTTGATCCCTTTTGACTCTTGAAAATTGTTTTGAAAAAACTGGGATAATAGGGAGAGTTATAAAGAACATCCTTTACAGTATAAGTTAAATTCAATTTTCTGACATTTTGTATGACACCATGAAATAGTGTAAAAGGGGTTGACAAATTATACACCTCACAGAATTCTTCAAAACTCATAGGCTGGCCATCAGGAAAAAAACAAATCTTTTATGTACTTTACACCTTTTTCAGCCCAATGTTTAAAGTATATACAGTTGTTAGATATCTTAATATTGTCATTGTACCAGAGAGGATCTAGCATAGACAAGCTGTCAGACTCGATTATATTTCTTAATTCGTAAAAAGCATCAAAAACATCTTTCCAAAAATGATTTGAAATTCTATTAGAAATAAATCTTGTAAAACTGTTACCATAACAGGGAAGGAATTCTACTTCTGGTGTTATACTATATAGTAGAGTTTTCCATGCAGAAACATTAACATTGCTAAACAATCTACGAATCCATGTAATTTTTAAACCCTTACAAAAATCTTTAACACTTATCATTCTTAAGCCACCTTTTTCATGGCACTGTATTATACAATTCTTTGCTACCTTAGGAGGTTTATTGCTCCAAATAAAATTAAAAAACATTTTCTCAAGATCCTGTAAAAATTTAAGGGGAGGATTCGGCAAGGAAATTAACAGGTGGGTAATTTTAGGAAAAATGATTGACTTTACTACTGTAATTTTGCCGGCCGTTGTCAACAGTCTTTTTGACCAGGAGCCAATTATTTTTTTCATTTCCACAAGTTTAGATTGGAAATTAAGTTCATTCATAGAATTTGGGTCCAAATCTACAGAATAAGTTATACCTAATACAGTGAATGGTTCCTGAGACCAATGGAGATTAAAATCTGAGCAAATATCAACCTTTTCTTGAGAAATTGAGCCAATTTTTATGCATCTGGTTTTTTCATAATTTGGTTTAAGACCGGAATATTTAGAAAACTGATCCACCAGTGATAGAGCGCAAGTAAGAGAGGCTTTTGTACCATCCAAAAGGATGACTGTATCATCCGCATATTGCAATAGTCTATATTCATTTCTTTTAATAAAAATTCCTTTGATAGCAGGATTGTTTCTTATCATAATACCCATGATTTCAGCGCAAAGTACAAATAAATAGGGTGAAATAGGGTCCCCCTGTCTACAACCTCTTCCAATATCAAAAAAATCTGAAAATATGCCATGCTGGATTACACATAACTTTGCATTAGAAAACAACAATTTAATCCACTTTATGAACTTTTCACCAAAACCAAAGAATTGTAGAACTTTAAAAATAAATCTCCATGAAACTGAGTCAAATGCTTTCTCAAAATCAATAAGAACAATAAGTCCTGGGATCTTTTCCTCATTACAGTAGTGAATAACGTCATAGAGTAGTCTAGAATTTTCACCAATATATCTATCTTTAAGAAATCCCTTTTGGTTTTCATGAATAAGCGAGGGGAGAACACTTTTAATTCGTTCGGCTAAAACACTGGACAGCAACTTATAGGTAACATTAAGAAGAGAGATAGGTCTCCAATTTTTCAAGTATTCTCTGGGTTTATTTCCCTTTGGAATTACTGAACATAGGCGTCGGAACCGGGGGGGCTAGGGGGGGCTTAGCCCCCCCTACTTTTTTTCCAAATATATATTCAGTATAGACATTGAACGTATCTTCGTAGGTTTAGCCCCCCCACTTTCCACAGAAACGTCTTAGTATAGGTTAAAAATTGGGAAAGTGGTGGTGTTTGGAGAAAAAAATTTTGGTAGTGAAGCTCGAACCTACCACTAC
>PRKT01000207.1:776766-788364 GCA_003671525.1 Saccostrea glomerata | reverse complement strand
CCCCCCCCCCCCCCCACGAAATAGGATTTTCGTGATTTGAGAAAGGGACATGGTTTTTTTTTCTTTTTTTTGCTTGTCAGGTTTTCTGTGAAGGTACAAAAATTTTTTTACACTTAGCCCCCCCACTTTCAATTTGCTTCCGACGCCAATGCTGAAATTATGCCTTGAGTTTGAGTCATTGCTAAACATCCTTTATCATAACTGCAATTAAATGAACTTATCAAAAATTTGCTTAAATCAGACCAAATAAATTTCAAAAACTCTGTAGTGAATCCATCTGTTCCAGGGGTCTTGTTATTTTTATATTTTTCAAAGCATTTAAAATTTCAGACTGGGAGATATCATTATCTATTAGTGATTGTGTATCTGTGCTGATTTTGGGAACTATGCAATCTACTAAAACTGTGTTTAAATCAACATCAATTAGTGAATCATCTGCATTTTTATATAGAGATTGATAGAAGTGTTTAAGATTGTCTAATATTTCTTTCTGATTTACAATTGAATTACCTCTACTATCAATAATTTTTGTTATATTTTTATTTACATAGTGTCTTTTTTCCAGAGCACAAAAATATTTTGTTGGTTTTTCACCATCCTCAATCCATTTACTATGTGTTCGTATCAAAAGCCCTTCTAGTTCATATTTTCTAATATTTTCAAGTTCGACCTGTAGCTCATCCAGTAAATTTCCATAAATTTGTAGATGGTGCATGTTAAACATTTCATGCATAGATTTTATTTGCATTTGAAGAAGTTCTTTCTTTTTTTTCCTCTCACTGGATTTTTTACTGGAAAAATAAATTGCAAACTCTCTAATTTTCATTAAAATAATTTCTAGTAATAAATCATCGTCAATTGTTGGTGAGGTGTTTTCACCTATCAAGTATTCTACCTGAGTATGGGAAATAATTTGTATGACCTTCTTAACAAAATCAATATCTTTCAACAGCGAATTATTAAAGCGCCAAAAGCCTTTTCCTTTAGAAAAATTGTCAAATCTTAGTTGAAGTTCAATTATTGAATGATCTGTTCTATAGCCTGGGAGGATTTTTACCGTATCTAGTCTTGACATAAGTTCTTCTGATATTACGAGGGTTGATCCAAAAGTAATGTCACAGTGTCCATATCTTTTATATTTGGCGTCATATTATCAAATATAATATACCAAAAGATGCACAAATATAAATCTAAGTAAACTTTAATTTTTCATTCAATAACGTTTAACTAGATTTATTTTATAGATGTTTAAAACATATAACATAGGGGGTGTCGCCGCGTCAAAACCGAACGTCACAAATTAAAGTGTTACTTTTTTAGTATAAAAAAAGACAAACACATTAAAAAGCATCTTTTAAAAGCGCCTAAACGCAAAATACTTTAAAAGACAAAAATTTACATCATTTTCTAGTCTTAAATTGAAAATTATATGACATCAATGCTATTTTTGATGAAAAACATCGTTGATTTATTCCGGTGCATTGAAAAAAGGAAATGTCAAAATGGACAAAAAAAAGCCAAAACAAACTGTAATGCATTTTTGCTTCAAAATGGAGAAATCGCCAGTAGAGACAGTAACGTTGATTCGCCATACTTTCGGAGGAAAGAATGTAAATAAGAGACTTGTTTAGATGGTTTCAGCGATTTTGGGTGGATGATGGGTCATTGAATGCTCAGCAGATGACAAGAAAACCGAAAGATGGGAGGGAGGACGGAAATGTTCAATGGTGTGTGACGTTGTCAAAAAGAAAGACGGATAGAGCGATATGTGAAATTTTAGGTTGGTCTTTTACTACTTTTCAATGAATTTTGACCGAATTAATTATGAAAAGAGTGATTGTACGATAGGTACCAAGGGTAAGAAAGTGAAATTTGTGAACGTGTTCGTGGATATCAAATCTTAAAATTTTTTCAATGAAACTAAGGGAAGCGTTTAAATGTATGACTGCGCGTATCCGTCATATGACGTTATTTAGGTGCGGCGACTACCATAATCGCACATTGTATATAATCCGATATTTTGAGAAGTATTAATCATGTTGAATTGAAATTTTCAGGTCTGATTTGAAATAAATGTAGCTTGCATCATTTGTAATTTTGTTGTTTTACGTCGACGGGTAGCGATTTTATCGAAGTTGTGACATTACTTTTGGATCAACCCTCGTAGAAAGAAATCTAATCTAGCCTGCTTGATAGGAGATTTTTTAGCCCAAGAGAACATTTTTACATCTGGATTGCAAACGCGCCATGGGTCAACTAAATTGAATCTGTCCTTTAATTTTTCTACTTCAGATTTACTTTTTGTATTATTTTCACGCACATAGTTGTAACAATCAAGATCATAATCTTGTACAAGATTCCAGTCCCCACAGACTATAACAAAATCATCTTAAAAATCATCAATGATATTTGCAAGATCAATATAAAAATCAGGATTATCTTTGTTTGGGCCATATAAATTTACTAGTGTAATAGAATATCTATTGTCAATGAAGATACTTGAAACAATATAATTTCCAAGGGGATCAAGTTTGACTTTTGAAATTCTGGCTTCTACTTTGTCATTTAAAAGTGTTAAAATACCTCTTGAGTCACTGGACCCTGAACACATCAAAAAATCAAGTCCCCATTGTGAATAAACAATATCTCTCTCATTTTCTGTACAGTGTGTGCCTTGTAAGCAGTAAAATGTTGCATTATGTTCTCTTAAATATTTAAAAACATCTTTCCTTTTACTGTGATCATGTAGCCCTCTACAATTCATGGAAATAATTTTAAGCTTACTAGCCATACTTAATATACAGATTCCAACATGTATTCAACATACACATAATTACACATACACAAAGTTCAGTCATTATACACTGAAAAACTAAAAAAAAACAGGCTTCCTGCATACGCTTAGAAGACAACATTCCTGAAAAATAGCGGAGAGAGAGAATTTAAAAAGAAGACAAAAAAGTAACACCATGTTATGTATAAGGGCTGCTTATGAGAAATAATTACAAGTCCGTATACTTCATCCAGCGGGCTTACGGTACTGTAGCTCCACGTCATTTTTCACCTCAATTATACGCGTTTTGAGACCGGATTGTCTAAGTTTATATGCTTCTTGGGACAGAATACCACGTTTTTTCTTAAGATGGCTTGGTAAGTCCGTTCTCACAGCTATTCCTTTTGATACATGTAAGTTACTGTTCCGCGCCTTCGATAGTACGGCATTGCGGTCTTCTATCCTGGCGAACTTCACGATTATGGCTTCTGGTGCCGACTCCTTATAAAAATTGGTGATTATGTTATCTGGGTTTCTCGGGATACGGTGAGTATTCTGGATAATCAATTGTCGAATGCTCTCCTCATCAATGCCTAATTTCTCAGTAAAAAACTTTCTGACAACTTCTGCAACATTTTCTTTTTCACTTTTTCCACACTTTATATAAGAGCATTATACTTTCTAGATCTTGCTTCTTGGTAAGTTATGTAATTCTTCAGCTCCTCGACTTCTGACTCCAGTTTCTCAATATCTTTCAGTTTTGAGAGGGAAGACTCCATGTCTGTAACCCGGTCGTCCCGATTTTGAACAGCTTTCTCAAGGTCGACCAGCTTTTGGTTAAAAGCACAAAATTTGTCGTCAATGGATTTATTCATGGAAGTCAACCGCTCGTCAATGTTCTTCTCCATTGTTTTGAATAACTGTGTCATCAGTTCCTTTAGGTCATTATTAGAAATATCCCCCTTCTCTGCTCTTCCTGTGTCTTTCGACTCACTCGCTCGAATTTCCTCTGCTGAAGTTTTCTCCGGTTCTTTTATGAATCGGTCGAGGGAGCCTCCTTGAGCTTTCTGACTATTCCTACCTTTTCCTGGCATTTTTTGTTTGAACACGGCCCACTTCAACTGTCTGTAATAGCACTCAAGCCCATTAAATAGAGAAAAAACTCTCTCGCGCCACTCGACACGTCTACATCGTAGCCTGCACGCCGAATGCTAATCACGTCACCGTCTGCAGGAGCAAATGCATTTGACACAGTAAAATTTTGTCAAATGCATTTGCTCCTGCAGAAGGTGACGTGATTAGCAAATGACGTCATATCGGTCATAATAGCCTTACTGACGTGGGGTCGTAGAAGTAGAATTTTAATTTGCATTAATTTACTTAAGAAATAAGGTATCATTTTTTGAGTTTTATTGAGATGTAAAACGGGTTGGTCACGTGATCAAATCCCATAAAAGCCCGAAGGGCTTTATGGAAGATTTGATCATGTGCCAACCCGTTTTACATCTCAATAAAACTCAAAAAATGATACCTTATTACTTATATTTACATTTGTGACTTATTCATACTTTATATTTGCCTGATTGTTACTTTTAACGTGTAAAATGCGTTAATTTTTCAAACCCAACGGCATGTATATATGTAATCCACTAAACACGCGTCGACCCTTTATGACGTCACAGAGAAATTACGTAGAACGTTTATCCAAACGCACATCTATAACCTCTTGACCCCGTACCTGTATTTACACAGTTATAAAAACGCTTGCCTTCAGTAGTGTTATATAAAGGAAAACATTTGCAAATGTAAATATTTCGCATTAGCTATCGACTCGTGTGAACGCAATTTAATTCGCATTGGTTTGATTTGCATTAGTTTACTTCTCATTAATTTATACAAGTTAAAATGATTTGATGACACCCCCCCCCCCTATTCTTTCATGTCTTACCTGTCACTGTGAAGAGCAGTACCCCAGGGATCAATATTAGGCACCCTATTGTTTTTTATGTATATTAATGATATTCCCTTTTATGATGGTCATGGAAACATGATAAACAGGATGACAGCAGCTTTAACATCATGAACGTCAACATTTGGAAAATTCTTATATCGACAGTTTAACCTAGTATGTAAATAACATTATATTCTTATATTCTTTAGTCAATGTTTGACTGACATCTTTAGGTAGTCATTATTTTTAACGCAATATAAGCTGCATTTTTGAGAATTTTATTTTGCTGATAAAAATTTTATTATGATTTATCTGTGTGTAATCTAAACCTCTTTGATCAAAAAGACCAAATTAAAGGTTAAAAATATTCAGAAGAAATATTTCTGTACAACTGAATATATAGTATTATATAAGAAACCATTATTGTACAGGACGACAATAATTCAATTCTGCTTCAATGAAAGCTTATAAAAAGTTCTTCCACAGCAAATATGAACAACAGAAGTTCAAAAACGTTCTATTTTCCTGTCATTGAAAAAGTTAATTATAAATTTGAAATATTTTTTTTTTCCGATGTCATACATGCAGCTCATTATTTTTAATTGTCTGCCGATTTTGAATTTACATGAGCATGGCAAAGTGCACACGTCGGTGCGACCGGTCGACAAGGGATGATCACTTCTCCATGGTACCTGATCCTACCTCTTGTTTTCAGGGGTCCGTTTTCTCCAATCCTAATTTGTTTTGTTTAATCGGACTTTGAGGAAGATCATTGGCCGCCATCTTCACATCTTATTGCTTTTACAATTTAGGATATCTTTTTGTAGTATAATTAGCTATTTAAAAGGGGGAAACATATCTCTGACGAGACTGTATCTCTTATGGTGTATTTTTATAACAAAGAGATATCTTAATACAACCTACTTGTCTAAAAAGAAATGTTGTGACATTGGAGTTTTAAAAGAATTTCACAAACATGTGATTTCACAAAGCATTTCAAAGAACTTTCTACTTTTAGTAACCATGACTTTCTTAATTTCAAAATCCAAGATATAAGTTAAGATCTTAGTATACCTGTACAAAATGACCGGGATGAGTAGAGTTATGTAATAAATTCTATTTTGAATAATTGGTTGGCAACATCATTTGTAGAAATGAACAAAAAAGAAAATTTAAATCATTTATCTTAATATTGTTGATATTAAATCAAAATTGTTTTTCAGAGTACAGTGTTTTGAAAAAATTTCAGAGCGATTTTATTTCTAAGAACCAAATCAAAACTGTTCGTCCAAATCAAATCAATACACAGAATTATATCTTAATATATTTTCTTACTTAACCAATTGTTATCGAAATTGGACCAAAACTGTAGGGGGAGCAGCAATTTCATAAATTGCTTACAGACAGATGAATGGCAGACGTCTTACCAATGCATAAAGTATTCTGGTTACCGGCCAGTAGAGCTAGAAAGGACAATTACAGCTATACTCTGAAAATAATACATTATACTCTTTTTATTGCCTTTTTTAATTGGTGTAAACAGCATAAAATTATTCATATTTACTCATTATTTATAAAAACAGAACCGTCTTATTCTAAGAAACAAATCAATATACTACCCAACTATTTTAGCATCTAAAACAATGCTGTAAGGTACATAAAAATAAAGTGCCCCGCCACAGCATGATACGCCCGTCAAATATTGTTCAATAATCATAAATTGGTTAGGATGCGAGAAAATCAGGTAGCCTTGATTAACAGATTGACACAGATTTCAATTATCTAATTTCCATTTCTTATCATACATCACTAAGAGACTTACAGTGTAGGGATTGATTATAACAAATAATACATCATATAATTCTAAACTGGTTGTGTTAGAGCATAACAAATATCCATCTGCAGCTTTAGATTGTTTATTGCATATTTTATGAAATAATGGAAATGCTACAGTCTAATAAAAATATCAAACATAAATTATTCTTCAGACTATAAAATTCTAAGTGAGACATGACTGCAATTTGTTGCAAATATATAAAAATTGAAATAATTTTTTTTTTCAATGAACACATGTATAATTAGTTAATTTTTTGATTAATTATGATTAATTAATCATACTTTACAATACTAATTTAGTTTTAATCGTACACTAAAACTAATTTAGTTTTAATCATACGTACACTAAAACATCAATTTGTTTTAATTATAATCACACCAATTGAAAGATCTTTATTTGGACTAGCCATCAAGAACTCTTAATTAACACAAACAACTATGAGGCCATTTCTTTTTGCCCAACTCCCAAAAGATAAATTAAGACAACGGCTGCATCAGATGTAGAGATGCTCTTAGGTCCTGACAATAAACTCATTAATTTTTTTCTAATTTGACATGCAAATTTCTGCTATCAAAATTCTTCTTGACCAGTGCTTGATAATTATACCCATGGGACAAACTGAATTCCTCTCAAAGCATAAGCATTTGTTACAGATTGCTGTAAAGTATATAATGAAAAATAAGTTTTTACTTAATCTAACATTTTTGAATAAGGATATAACTATATTTTTACATTTTTTAGGATTATGAAATTTAGAATTTAAAAGACTTAGTTTTAAAAAAAAATAACTTTAATTAAAGGTCACAGTGACCTTGAAACAGCCCGTGACACACCTTCTACTTTAGATGTATACTTTTGCCAAGTTTGAAAGCTCTAGGTCTAATAGTTTTCTAGTTATGAGCCGGACAAGATTTTTCCATATCTGGCTATACCATCTTTGTTGCAAATACATAAAAATTGAAATATAATATTATTTTCATTGAACATATATATAATTAGTTTTAATCATATTATACAATACTAATTTAGTTTTAATCATACACTAAAACGTCAATTTGTTTTAATTACATTACACCAATTGAAAGATCTTTATCTGGACTAGCCATCAAGAACTATTAATAACACAAACAACTATGAGGCCATTTCTTTCTGCCCAACTCCCAAGAGATAAATTAAGATAATGGCTGCATCAGATCTAGAGATGCTCTTAGGTCCTGACAATAAACTCATTAATTTCTCTTTCATTTGACATGCAAATTTCTGCTATCAAAATTCTTCTTGACCAGTGCTTGATAATTATGCCCATGGGACAAACTGAAATAAACATTTGTTACAGATTGCTGTAAAGTACAGTGTATATAATGAAAAAATAAGTGTTTACTTAAATTAACATTTTTGAATAAGGATACAACTATATTTTTATATTTTCTAGGATTATGAAATTTAGAATTTAAAAGACTTAGTTTTTAAAGAAAATCACTTTAATTAAAGGTCACAGTGACCTTGAAATAGGCCGAGACACACCCTCTACCTTAGATGTATACATTTGCCAAGTTTGAAAGCTCTAGGTCTAATAGTTTTCTAGTTATGAGCCTGACAGGATTTTTCCATATTTGGCAATAGCATCTTTATTAAAGGTCAGAGCGACCTACTTTTTGTGTGCGACACACCGTCTACCCAAGAAGTATCAGTTGACAAAGTTTGATAATCCTAGGCCTAATAGTATTAAAATTATGAGCCGGACACGAGAAAGCTAACAGACGGACAGACAGACAGACAGACGGACGGACAAGAAGCCTATAACATAATACGTCACGTCTTAAGACGGGCGTATAACAAAAACATAAACTCTTACTGATTAAGTCATGGAAAATACAGCATCTGGTTGTCTCTTGAATTGAGTCTGTAATTCATTGTTAAAAATAAACCAAAACAAGAAAATATTCTACTAATATCACAGAAAATTAAAATCAATTCAGACAAAGAATATATTATTTTATTCCCAGAGAATAATTTAACTTTGGTTGTAACGCGTCATTTGATTGGATAAAAAAAAATCTAAATTGTATAACCTGGGTTTCCTAAGTTATGATGACTTATGTCAAGAACTAATAATCCGCTAGAGGTTACTTTTAAAATATGACCATTTTGAAGACGTTTTTAAGAGAGAAATTGTGTGTTTTCTATTCTTGATGATGGAAAATTAAATTATAAGGAATGAATCAAATAGCAACCCAAGTTATACTGCTATAACCTGGGTTGGAGCAGTTTATGATTTTTTTTTTTATAAACAGCATCGTACAGTATTACTTGGGTTGCTATTAAATTCATTCCTTAAATTTTGTTTTTTTTTTCCTGTTTTATCCCGCATAGCTGTGTTTCATTTGTTGATTGTCTGAACTGTTAATGCCCTAAACCCATATATACAATACAAATGTACAGACTTGTTTATATATCCAGATTCCTGCGTTATTCTTAATACTGCCTGGTTATCAGTAAACTTTCCAAGGCCCAGCTTATAAACTTTAACATTACATATCTGTATTAAAATCTAAAAAGAGAATTTAAGATAGAAAACATGATCTATAGAACACAAGTTATATGTACAATTAATAAGTACAAAAGAAATCAGGATAACGAATGGGATAACAGAATGAAAATTGATAAACAAATGTCAAATGGTTCTAAATTACAATCTTTGAAATGAAGCTTTCATTTGTTGAAACATTGAGTTACACACTGTAGAAAGCACCAATATTCAAATTCATTTGAACAAAACTAGCACCTGGTTCTAAAAAAAAGACATGCAAAGTTGATCAACAGTTAAAATGAAACTTAATTCAGCACTAAGAAAATCTTAAAAGATTCCCTTTAACAAATATTAACTGCAAATTGCATGGTGTGTAACATTAAAAAAAGATGGTCAATAAACATATTTAATAATGAAAACCAGGCAATATAAAATAATAAGTTGAGAACCAGTTACTTAGTTTTTCAGATAAAACTGTAAGTTAATTATTTAAGGAATGAAGCTAATTTCAACTTATGTTATCCGATATAACATAACTTGGGGCAGTTTACGCTTTATAAACCGCGAAGCGGTTTATAAAAAAGCGTAAACTGCCCCAAGTTTTGTTATATCGGCTAACATAAGTTGAAATTAGCTTCATTCCTTATAATTTAATTCTAGTGTAGGCAATGAGTCAATATTTCCTCCGGAAAAAGACTTCAAATTGAGCATTATTTTAAAAGTAACGTCAAGCGGAGTAATACATTTTTGACGTAACTCATTGTGATGTAGGCAAGTTATGTTATCCAAAATATTATATGTTCCTCTGAATGATTCAGCCAATGAAATTGCTTAATACAAGTGAAATTAAATTATTATGAATTAACTGAAAAGTAAAAATGGAAAAGCATTAATATCATATCATGTACATGTCAATCAAGTCTTACTTACTACCTTTATATAACAAACTTCTGATATATGCAACTGCAAAATTTTCTCTAGAGGGTTTCACAAAATCAAACTAATCAATGGAGTATTTCATACAAGTATTTTAAGCAGTATCTATTTAATATAATGAATTTAAAAAAATGCAAGAATCTGATTCTCTGCTTTAAGTGACTACCTATAGGGATGACCTTGGGGGGGGGGGGGGGGGGGGGGGGGGGGGGGGGGGGGGGGGGGGGGGGGGTGAGGAGAGGAATTGTTTTAAAGTCACATTATTTACATTATTTATTTTCATGTCGGTGAAGGATCAAGTACAGATTTTTTTTATTTTGTTCTACACTAAAAGAGTATGACCAGCAAAAAAATGAACACATCGAACTCAGGGACAGATTATTTATTTCCACTCCAGTTGAGGACAGATTTTATTTTCCACATTTTGTTGGAGGACAGAAGAATTATTTCCAACATCTGCCAGTCCCCCCCCCCCCTCAGAATCAAATGGTAGTCCCCTAATTGTATCAAATGTGACCATTTTATAATTTCTGTTCATAGATTGCTCAAAAACACAGGCTTAAAATAGGATTGACTACTGTACTACTGTACTTACACAAGGCATGAATTTTTCTTTTCTCAGACATAAACTTATTCCTCTCAATAGGAGAAAACCTCTCTCTCTTGATCAATACAAAGCATTCAATATTTACACACTCACACTAAAATACCTCCTGAATATGAAACATAAGGAGGCAGCGGTAAATGAAATGTTAAAGACTTTTTGGCACAATTTGAACTTGATCACAGAAAAAAGAGATGATTAAAACTGTCCTCATCCTGGGACCGTAGAGCACCTTTGCCTTTGGTTTAACTTCAATAAATAAACATCCGATATCCAAAGTACATCAGAGACCACCATGTAATGTAGCCCATATCAATGTCATTGAAATTATTTCTCTCCTAAAAATCATCTAAAGTTGTGGCCCCGCCCCATTAGGGTTTTGGCCCCCGCCCTTTTAGGTTTGTGGCTCCACCCCTTTAGGTTTGTGGACCCATCCCTTTAGGTTTGTCGCCCCGCCTCTTGGACATTGTCAGCTACAGGGATGGAGAAGGAGGAGCTGGGAATGACGTCCTCGTCTAGGTCCTCAAGGTCAGCGTTAGGTCGACTCCGCCTCCGTAGTTCTGTCATCGTGTGAATGGTCTGCTCCCGGCTCTCCTGCTCCTCTTCCAACCAACTCTGTCAACGATAAATAAACAATGATACATAATCAACGATAAATAAACAACAACAAACAAACGCTGTCGACAATTAATAAACAACAACTAGAAAACTGACCAGTCAGCAAGGGCCCAGCCATGGGGTAGAATTATAAGGGTGCAGCTTATGGAATGATTCAAAAATATATGACAACAAGAGGCCCATGGGCCACATCGCTCACCTGAGAAGCTTTGACCATTCTGTTCTTTACCAGATTTCACCCTTGTTATACATAATGCATCCCCACCCTACCCCACTGATCATAATTTAGACATTTTGAAATCTACACTACCCCATGATCCTTCCATGGGCACATATGTTTCAGCTTTTT
>PRKT01000207.1:654358-755176 GCA_003671525.1 Saccostrea glomerata | reverse complement strand
CCCAATCAGTATTTTCAATGAGTGAATTTAGTTTGTCTATGTCTGCATTTTTATATACCCACACTTTACGTTCATAAGATTGGTTTAGATTAACAGTAGATTTGAGGAAAATGTATGTCGCTTTGTGATCGCTGATTGTACTTTCTGTATTTAACACGCCTGAGTGAAGAACTGACATATCTGGGTTGACTAAAATTGGGTCAATAAGTGTGTTTGACGAGCCCGTGATACGAGTGGCTTCATGGATGGTGTTAGTGAGATTGTATTTTAACAGAATTTCGTTTATGATGTGTGTTCGAGGAATGTTAAAAAAATCTACATTAAGATCTCCAACTAAAATTAATTTGCTGGAAATATCAGAAGCTTTTTCAATAGACCATATAAGATTATCCCAAAAGGATTTACTACTGTTAGGTGGACGATATACACAGCACAGAAGAAAATTACAGGTGGGTACACACACTTCTAACCAGATACATTCTATTGAAATAGGTTCAATTAAGGTCATTACGTCTAATGGCTCGAAGAGATTCTGATATGTAAACAATAATCCACCCTCCATATGAATTCCTATCTTTTCTAAATATTGTATTAAATCCCCCAATTGAAAGTTCGCTATTACTTATACTAGAGTCCAAATGTGATTCTGTAAAGCATAAGATATCAAAGTCAGTTACATAAGTAGTTAAACTTTCTATTTTGTTTCTAATACTCCTAATGTTAAGATGAAAAATATCTAAGCTATGAATAGAAGCACCAATCGGACCAGGGTTAGTTTTAATGTCGCCGGACATTAATAATAGAAAATGTATAATTAGCAGGCAAAAAAATACATGGATAGAGCTTTTCATAATCTGGTTTGTTATACATTTGGACCTGTGTAGGTAATAATTATACAATTGTAATAAGTGCGAAAATACTTTTCTAAAATCAAATATACAAAATAACATTGATTTGACTGTGCATCTATTGCGGCACGATATTGTGACACTGTGTTACCTGCCATTGGCTAAAAATTCTGAACAAAGGATAAACGTTGAATATCGGAGCCGCAAATAATGACAAATATCAAAATCTTCTGAATGCATGTAGGATAAACTGTGACCATTATATAAGAAGTAAAAATGATAAGAAAACAAAAACAACAAACGAAAGTATATATACAAAAATAAAGGAAACAAGTTGGGAGTGAAAACTGTGAACAAAAAGTAAAAAAGTGACAGGTGTGTATCACTGAAAAAAAGCTAGATGCGTATGGACATAGCTGCTAAATAAAAACAGCGTGAAAACTACAGACATGACTCTGCAAAAAACAGCGGTCATAATTTGATAATGTGTATAAAAGGAGAGATAAGGTTTTTTTAGTGTAGATTTTGATTTATTATTCCTAGTTAGTCTGTAATCAAATCAATTATTTTTAAACATGTCGTAATGACAGATTCACAGTGAATTTACTTATACTGGTCATCGTGTGATACATATTCTGGGTCGGATGATGTCCACTGCGGTGAGGCAAGTTCGTGCAGATCTTTGACAGAACGAATAAGGTATCGGTGACCTTTGTCATGCAGCTTCATGAAGATTCTGCCATCACTGGTCCAGAAGGAATGTACTCTTTCGGCTCTTTTAGCACTAGCAAGTTCTTTAACAATACTCTGTCGGTATTTAGTCAGGTCTTCGGTGATGAAGATTCCGGATTTTTTAAGATTTCGTTTGGCCGCATATATTTTGTTTTTGACCTTCCAGTTCTTGAAACGGCAGATGATTTGGATGTTACCATCTTTGTTTGGTGTCCCAATAGGGTGAGATCTGAAGATGTCATCATCTTTATTGAGTTCGATCTTGAGATGTTGTTTACAAATATCGATCACGGTGTCATCTGTATCCGACCCTTCTCCTGGTATAGGACAGTTATGAAATCTCAGAGAATTTCTCCTACCATATTGTTCAAGATCGTCCACAGTATCCTCTAGGTTCCATACTTGGCACTGCAATTCTGAATTTTGTTTCTCAAAACCTTCAATTCTTGTCGACAGATCTTCAATCTCTTTATTTTGTTTGGATATTGTTTCTGCCTGTTTTTTGATTATGTCTGTTAAGGAACTGAAGACTTCCTGGACAGCATGTTCAATAGTTGGTTTAATTGCCTCAGCAATTACTGGTACTAGCTGAGTCATAAAACTTTGGCTTTTAATGGAGCTTAATATCAGCTCAGGGAGACTAAATGTTTGACCCTTGGTTTAAATGAATGGTGGTTGTCCTTCATTAGAATTGATCTGCTCACCTTGCGAAGAACCCGACATAGATGCACCATTTGTAATATTTTGAGTGGACTGAATGGATTGGCCGTCTAAAGAAGTGTTAAAGCTTGACCCATCCATTTTTTCAAGATCAGTATTTGAATCAGATTGATCACAGAGATCCTTTAGATCAGGTAAAGATGATGACCTAAATCTTCTTCTAGATGTTTTCCTTAAACTATCAGTAGGACTGTTACTTGTATGTTTACGTTTGGTACCCACTACTTTAGTTTTCTCTAACTTGGATTGGTTTGTTGACATGAGTAGATCTCATATACACAACTGTCTACACAAAGGATTTATAAAAAGCACAGATACCAGGCTAAATAGTAAATTATTTGGCTTAAAGAGGGTTCTAAATCATAGTTTTATATAAATGTAGCCTGGTTATAAATCTGCACTCACATAATCACACAGAAATGCAACTTCGTTCCCTTTAACTCTCCCGAGTCGCGACTACCCTCCTGTCACTAGCGCCATCTTGGATCTCAAATCTGCAAATTCTTTGTTTTCACGCATACGGACATATTGAGGTTAAACAGAATAAAGGATCTCCAAAGAAAAAATACCCTGAACTTTGAGACTAAATACGAACTAGATATACTTTTAATTAAGCCTAAATTCGAAATGGTAAGAATTTTGGAATTAACCGGAGTACATAAACGACGATATACAAGCAGCTGCAGTAATTGAATCGTTTGAGACCGGTGATTTTATCTCACAGCGCAAAAGAACACGATTAGGGTAAATGAGGTTGAAGATTATTTTTTCAATGCAACAGAAAAAATAATTTTATATAAAAGACTAATTCGAGGGCTGTTCAATAATGTCCTGAACTGTATGACATACAATACAGATATCATATGGCATTAAACTTGACTTTCTCTCATTATTGAATCTTTACTAAATTTACAACAGTATATGTGACCACTTTTCATCACATAGTTTCATCGTGAGAAGCTGGGAAACAAGGGCTATTCGAGACACTGCATTATAAATGAATGGTAAAGAATCAGTAAACTGGAGTGAAAATAAAGGCTACATTAAAGCTGCTGTAAAACTTGTTTAAAATTCCAAAAAAAAATTTACTGAAGTATGTGTCATTTACAGCAACCGATGCACCTTTTATATAGATTAATGAGAAGTTGGATTTCAATGATAAAAAATTGTATAATGGGCATCAAAAATAGGTACCCTTTTTGCCAACAAAAATTATAAAACTTATGTACTGTTTGCCAAATTTCAACAAATAATATTTGATTATGTATGACTGACTTTAAGACACATAGCAAAATTGATAGACATCATATCAGGAGTAATTTTCTTTTTTTTAAAGAAACGTTTGACAGTAAAAAAGCTTGGTTCTCCCTATTTTTTTGAAAAAATGAGTGAAAACGACAGCGTTTACCAAAGTCTTAACAATTATTTTAAAATATCAGTAACTGTAGTTATCCACGTTTGTTTTATATTTAAACAGATATTGGAACATGAATCTATAGCTTAAAATCATCAAAACAAAATTTACCATAAGATGTTCTTGATAAAAACTGCGAAGGTCTGACAAAAGCAAAAGTATGCAAGAGCACAAAGATAGATTTATATGCAATTTTATGCAAAGGAAAAAAAACAAGTCCAGAAAAAGATTGGATCTGCCATTTTTCAGTATACTAAGGGTCATACCCAAAAATGAGTTCAAACAATCAGAAATTTGATAAAAAATGTTACAGACATGTGTTTGAATTAAAAGAGATTAATAAGTAAAATCATGAAGACTAAATCATTGAAAAGCGTCGTTTGCTTTTTTCTGAGCACCGAGCTCGAGGACATTATTTATTGAACAGCCCTCGTATTCCATGTAATCTGTTCACTGTTATAGATAAACCATAACCAAATTAATTTGTTTGGAATTGTTCTTCTTTATTCTAGATTGGGATTGAACTTTGAAAAATGGGGATGGCGATTTCGCTTAATATATTGAATTACGGATATAATGAAATAATTTGTCTAGTCTCCTGAATTTCAATATATCCGGAGTAGGTTGTACATAGTTATGATGAGGAAGGGTGCATCGTATTTCAGGGGTACCATGTGTGTGTGTGTGTGGGGGGGGGGCTCTAATGATTATATATTGAAATCTGTTCTTTGGTAATGATCAGAGATTAATGATGGGCAAGGTTACCTTTTTCTAAAATTGTGATATGTGTGGCCCAAGGGTCAAGGGTTCCGATGGGGTGATGCACTACGGATTATAAAGTGGAAATGCATTTTTTTGTTCTTCTTATCTGCCTCTGGGTATTACGTTATCAAAGAAAGCATGTTAAATGTATAATTATGATGAACAATGGTGTTGCTTTCAAACTTGTGAATTTTATGGCCTCTGGTTTAAAACATATACCAAATTCAATAATCAATTGTTGGAACGTTGTTGCATGATACTTAAGTGACCTATAAGACCCAAGGGTCTCTTGTTACACTAAAGCCTTTAATGAAACAATAAAAACTATTTTCAGAAGTCTACATTATAATCTCTGTTGCTAGTTTGAAATTTTGCTTATTTTCTGTGTACAATTTTTTTCAATGATAAAAGATATGCATTGATAATAAGAGTGAGATGTGTATTATTGAAAGATTCCATTGTCTACCATACTGATTCATCAATAATGTTACATACAGCATTAATTATATATAGCAGTGATGAATATCATTGCATATACTTGATTTTCTTCACTTGTTTGTTTCGATATTGAGCAACAAACAGATTGTCATTTGTATCTGTACACATTCCCCAGGGCGTTCTCAGTCCACAGTCTATGTAACGGAGGAACTGTCCATCCTGGTCTATGATGTGGACACAGTCATTGTTAATATCAGCTGTTAGGATGTGAACCTGACTGTCTGTGGTGATTCCTCGTGGATCAAATGGTTTGTTCTTTGGAACAGGAGTATATCCAGTGTACCTGAATCTCAGTTTCCCGGCCTGATTGACGACCACCACTGCATTAGTTCCCTGGTCAGACACACAGATATCCAGGTTCCTGTTTTCAGTAATGTATCTACCAGATAAATACAGGCGTTTAAATTCATCACTAAACTGAATGGTTTGTTTCTCTGTGGAGCCAGAGTAACGGACAACTTTTGATTGTTTGTAATCATCACTAACCATGATAACCAGGAGGTCACCAGAGGAGGTACTACAGACACCGCAAGGTCTCCAGTTCTGTAGTCTGATCACCTTCTCTATCTTCTCATTCTTAACAATGTTTACAGTTCTATCACCACAAGCATTATAAACTAGATCTCCACTTTTTGTCACTGCTATGACTCCTATTTCTCTAGGTCTCCCTGACTTGGTTGTGATTGACTTGAGAAGTGATCCCTGATTGATGCTGTAGAGTTTCGTGGTGTTGCCATATCCTCTTGTCCAGATTTCTTCATCACTCAGACAGGCAACATTAATAAGGTATCTATCATACCCTGTGTCTATGGTGGTGATGGTCTCTGGTTGATCAAGCAGCTGTTTGACTGGAGGAGAGGATCCAGCTTCTGGTGATTTCTGTGCTGTCTCCATGCCTTTGCCATGTTTATCTGATGTTAGAGAACTTTTTGATAAGTCTCCAAACATTTTATTAAGTTCTTCTCCTTGTATTTTTCCTGGAATGAATTTAGGTAAAGATGGCATTATTTGTGTGGAAGATTTCTGTAAGTTTGTACATTGGACATGACACACATTAGTTTAGACATGTCATTGGCTTCTATTGCAGTTTCCATTGAATTGATTTCATCCTTGATGTCAGACATTGTCTTGTTTATTTCATCCAGATGTTTTTGTAGAGTTTGTAGCTGTGTGTTTTTCATCTCATCAACTTCAGCTTTAAGTTTGTTGACAAGTTTGTCAATTTCTCTGTGCCATTCTCCTCCATGTTTTGTTATGGTTGTTGAGAGATCTCTATATTCCTTTTCTAACTGACTCATTCTTTTTTGTACATCAGAGGCAATACCCCGGTAGGTAGGATAAATTGTTTCAGCTAATTCATTTCTTTCTTTTGTGATACTTTCTTTCTTTTCATCCACAACACGCAAGATATTAGATAATTCATGACCTAAATGTTGATTAAAATCAATGCAATTGATGCAGACAGGAATGTCGCACTGTTTACAGTACATTTCACATCGTTCTTTGTTATGAGATTTACATTTAGGGTATAGGGGAGTGGATTTTCTGTCCTTGAAGTCAACAATTTTGTGAGGTGTTGATAGGTCAGCTGAAAAATGTTCTCCCACACAGCCCCTACACAGGTTAACAAGACATGTATCACAGTGCATCTGTACCACAGCGGTCTCACACAGGTCACATCGCATCACGTCCTGGGCACTGGTACGGTGGTCCATCATTAGATGCTGTGACTGAAGCATAAAAGATCAATATATATTTATTGACTGGGTGTGAGGGTAGCATACATTTTTTTGGACTCTAGAACCACAGATTGACTGAGGCCATAGGTAGATACACATGTGGACAAAACAACGCATCATAGACATGTAACATATACTGTACAAGGCGCATTGAATCTTTCAGGTGTCCTGGCCCCAGGATCATGAAACATACTTAGACTTAAGTCAAATTTTCAAATGCCCGCAAAATTGTGGTTCATTGAATCTTTCAGGTATGATATTTTATTTCCATAGTTAAAGCCTGTACTTCTTAATTTTCAATGACTCCCAACTGTTACACACAGAAATACTTAACTTGTTTCTTACCTGACTTCAGTAATGGCGGCCATCCTGTTGATCGATCTCCTGTCTATCTCTATACACTCTGATCATGTGACACACCTGTGTTATTAACCTGTCAGTTGTTTATGCTTGCTAGTCTAGCAGGGGATGCAAGCAATCGCAACTTCTAGGGCCTTTCCGACCAGCGGAAAAACTACCTCGAATGTATATGGTAGACGCCATGACAACCATCCTTTTTCACGATCTTTGAAATAAATGCATGAAGACATTTTATCTGTGGAATATGGATTTTAACTTTATTAAAAGTAATGATATTACCTTTAATATAATATAGAAGGGACTTCTAACTCCGTCTATCCTACATTTGACAAAAGAGGAAATGTATAAATTTTTAACATCCTTCGATGTAAATCAATCGAGGATGTTTTTTTCGATCTCTGACGGAAAGACCCGAGATGATGCGATTGGGGATGCAAGATCTATTTTATATAGATTATTTCAAGACATGTGAATTTAAAGATCATTTTCTAATTTTTTAAATTTTATATTAAAGATTTGGGAAATTCCATTATATATACATGAAAATATATGAAACAGAGAGCATTGATTTTTGCATGAATTTTTTTTAAAGATTTTGTATTTTCCTTTTTACATTCCAAAGAAATTATATAATTGTTGTAGATATGTAAACATTTAGAAAATAATAACTTTAAAGTGCAGTAACGTTAAAAAAACATGATGACAGATGATACAAAAGTTGCTGTACTATTTAAAGTTAAAATTCAAATACTATGTACAGTTAAACAGTGTTATGGTTAACAAAGTGGATTTCACTATAACATTTATTGAACACTTCCTGGACATAATGAGTTATGCGTATAATGAAGCAAAACTGTCTGTTCTTGTCACTTTGTTAAAATTTAAGTCTGTTTTACTGTATGGAGAAATGATCTTGGAAGGATTAATAGATATTTAACACCCATCCTCTCTGAGTCATAATTTTACAGGAAAATAAATAAAAAAAAAATATTAATTTTATCTTATTATTAATTTTTATAAAAATAATTAATTTTACAGGAAAATAAATCTAAAAAAATAAATAAACACAAAACATCTAAAAGATGCCCCTTATTTATTATGTAATTTTTTTTTCATTAAAAGGGGTATTTTATTTATAATCTGAATTATTCATTGACCAAGGTCGTTTGGGCAAGTTCAAGATCACTGACAGAAACATTTTATAATTCATATCCATTCCATATCTTTCTTATAGATAAACTTGATGAGTTCCCATATTACAATAATATTGCTTTTGACCTGAGGGTTTGTCATGACCTTGACCCAAGGCCATTTGTGCTAGTATTAGTGACTTGCCACCTTCTTTAAAAACACAGTGGGGGTTGGGTATTTGTTCATTTTGTACAGATTAGTTTTGACTTAGTTTTTCTTTTCAAGAAATCATTTCCGTTGTAGGTTGTCATAACAATAGTTTTAGACTTTATCCTGGAGTTGTTTTTGTTCCGTATTCAGTACAGAAGAAAACTGAAACTAGAGGACATTGACGGTAGGCTGACAATCAATGCTAGGATTACATAGTGATTTCATAGCTTTAATTGTAACAATTAAGTGATTGCTAAGCTGACAAACAATGATAGGAACACAGTAATTTCATAGCTGACAAACAGTGCTAGGATACACATAGATTTCATAGCCAGGATTCAGAGTGATTTTATAGCTTTGATTTACAGTGATTTCATAGCTAGGATGCACATTGATTTTATAGCTAGAATACACAGTGATTTCATAAGTAGGATTCAGAGTGATTTAATTAATAGCTAGGATACACAGTTATTTCTTAGGTAGGATTAACAGTTATTTCATAGCTTAAATTATAACTTTTAAGTGTTTACTAAGCCGACAAACAATGCTAGGATACACAGTGATTTCATAGCTAAGATACTCAGTGACTTCATAGCTCTAATTATAACTTTTAAATAATTGCTATACAGGGCTGGCATGAACTTCATATAAAACTCCCATGAATATAATGCAAATTCTTTGCTTGTGAAGGACAAGTAAAGGACCATGCATGATATTCATACAAAAATAACATGCGGTCTTCACAAAATTTGCACAAATATCAGAGGAAAAGGAAAAATCATGAAAATCATGGGATCCAATTTTCCTTATGTATATTGTAAATGAAATGTTTGAATAACAATGAAATTGTGATATTTTCTTTTCAGACCATGCCAAACAGACGGAGCATGGGTATATCAGAAATGAAGAGAAAATGATGTGTGAGAACCCGGACTACAAATGGACTGGTCGATACATAGCTCTACAGAGAGATTCCACAGAACTTCAGGTGAGGTTAAATATGTTTTGTTGGCTGTAAGTTTATTTTTATGTTTTTCTGATAACACAATTACATGCATTCAGATTTAGCAGAGAATCAGCTTAAGTTGTGATAAATTTTTTAAATGTTAATTTAATATTTTCCTGCAAAAAAATAGTTAACTGTAGTTCAAGAAAAATGATTTTTCAAGGACTAAGTCTAAAAAAAAAATACAGAACATAGTATATAGAAGGTATATTCTGATTTTGTGTTTCCAGACCCCCTACATATACAAGGGAGACAGACACAGAAACAAAGAAGATTTCAGTCTCAGGATGTATGGCGATGAAGTCAAGGTCAGTTTGATAGAAAATTCATTAAGCAGAATTGTTACTTGAGAAATATCTCTTAAAATTTTTTCTCCCAAAAAGTATTGAAAATTTGATTTACTTTTATTATAAACATTGCATGTAATAATTCAATATTGTATTCATCAAAACTAGAATATGTGACTGTTTTGTCTACAAGTCAGTATATATGATCAGATTGCTAAAAAAATAGTATTTTAATTGTGTTTATTTTTCATTGACAGAGTTGTTTATTTATCGTTGACAGAGCTGATTCTTTATTGTTGTTTACTTATTGTTGACATTGTTGTTTGTTTATTGTCGTTTACTTATCATTGACAGAGTTATTTATTTATCATGACAGAGTTGATTGTGAACTATTGTTTATTTATCGTTAACAGAGTTGTTTATTTATCGTTGATAGAGTTGTTTGTTTATCGTTGTTTATTTATCATGACAGTGTTGGTTGTTTATTTATTGAATTGATTTATTGTTTTTTTTTTATTTATTTGTTTATGGTTGTTTATTTATCGTTGACACAGTTGTTAGTTTATCGTTGTTTATTTATCATGACAATGTTGGTTGTTTATTCATTGTTTTATTCATTGTTGTTGATTTATTGTTTTTTATTTATTTGTTCAAAGTTGTTTTATAAATTGTTGACAGAGTTTGTTAGAGGAGGAGCAGGAGAGTCGGGAGCAGAACATTCACACGATGACAGAACTTCGGAGGCGGAGTCGACCTAATGCTGACCTCGAACACCTGGACGAGGACGTCATTCCCAGCTCCTCCTTCTCCATCCCTGTAGCTGACAGCGTGCAAGAGGCGGGGCTACAAACCTAAAGGGGCGGGGTCACAAACATAAAGGGACGGGGCGGGGCCACAAACCTAAAGGGGTGGAGCCACAAACCTAAAAGGGTGGGGGCCAAAACCCTAATTGGGCGGGGCCACAACTTTAGATGATTTTGAGGAGAGAAATAATTTCAATGACATTGATATGGGTTGCATTACACTGTGGTCTCTGATATACTTTTGATATTTGATGTTTATTCATTGAAGTTGAACCAAAGTCAGAGGTGCTCTACTGTCCCAGGATGTGGAAATTTTAATCATCTGTATTCTGTGATCAAGTTCAAATTGTGCTAAAAAAAGTCTTCAACACTTCATTTAAAGCTGCCTCCTTATATTTAATATTGAGGAGGTATTTCAATGTGATTGTGTAAATTGAATGTTTTGTGTTGATCAAGAGAAAGAAGTTTTCTCATATTGAGAGGAATAAGTTTGTGTCTGAAAAAAGAAAAAAATAAAGCTTCGTGTAAGTACAGTAGTCGATCTCGTTTTAAGCCTTATTTTTAGCAACCTGTGAACGGAAGTTATAAAATGGTCACATTTGATACTACTAGGGGACAACCATTTGACTCTGAGGGGGGCGGGTGCTCGCAGATGTTAGAGATAAATTATTTGTCCTTAACTGGAGTGGAAATGAATAATCTGTCACTGACTTCAATGACTTTTTTTTTGCGTGTCATACTTTTTTCAGTGTGAAGAAGAAAATAAATATCTGTCCTTGATCTTACTGGAAATAAACAATCTGTCCTTCACCGACATGAAAATAAATAATATGACTTGAAAAAAAATTTGCTCCCCCCTATCAGAATCAAAAAGGTCATCCCCTTAGGTGGTCATTTCAAACAGCGAATCAGATTCTTGCAATAATTATATTTTGAATATAAAAAGATACTCCTTAATATACTATTATGAAATATATTCCATTGATCAGTTTGTTTTTGTGAACAATCTGTAGAGAAAAGTTTGCAGTTGCATAGATCGGAAGTTTGTTATTTATAGGTAGTTGGTATAAAAAGTGAACTATAAGGATAAGGTGTAGAATTAAATCCAAGTTCTTCCCAAATTCAATTAATAAAATGAGCCCTTTAAACAAAGATAATGTTGTTTCCTGTTTTGTCAGCATGCAGGGACAGTATGTAATCTAGTTATTAAATCTAATATTTTTTTTCACGTCTAAATTGTTGAATACAGAAGGTTAGATGGTTTTCATATCGCCCCTTAAAGGTAGTCCGATCCTCAAGTTTATAAAATTAGAAGTTAAGTAATCAAAAATACTCATAAATCTGACCCCAAAAAGTTATATAAATTTATCCACAGTATTTCTTTGAATTTAAAGATAAAAGTTAATCATGTTAAAAAGAGAAAATTGTCAAATCAATATTTTTGCAGAAAAAGCGAGCTGGTATATCAGTAATGCATTTTTTAGTTGCAAATTGATCAACAAATATATTTTAGATTAAAAAACCATAGGTATCCGGATATTCAGAGAAATTGTCACGATTTTTATACTTATTTGGTATTTTTTGTCTTCCATTTCCGTCATGTATTCTATAATACATAGTGTTAAATGTTTTTGCTATCATTGCAAGACATCATAAATCACTTCTTATTTCAAATCTTGCTAATAAGCTTTGGTATCCAAGGTTGGATTCCAGAAAATCTTATTTCTCTAAAACTGTATTGTTTTCCCTTTTATAGGGTATGGAAGTCAATTTTTATAAGACCTTTTCTAAGACTTCCAAAAACCTTGAATCTAATAAAGATGAAGAGAATGAAATTTGTTGCATGAAAAAATTAAATTTTCAAGTCTCATTTTGATACATTTCAAATTAAATATTAATTTTTGGAGTTATCCTTCCTGGCTGAGGATCAGATATCCTTAATACGCAATTGTAATACATATCTGATATATTTAGTATATTTTGACAAAGTGGCAACGTCTTCTTTTTCATATTTGTCCCATAACAAATGAAGGGAATACATTTTCTTTTACAAGCATTTTAATAAATGTTTGAAAAATATTTTTATCATACAAATACTGAAGAAAGAGTTAAAATCTTTCTTTATGTGATACATTAAATGAAACATGAACGAAAATATATTTCACCCCTACTTTCTTTTATTTAAAATGGTTATCAAACTTTTATATGTGTTTAGGTACCGGGTAATGATTATGTGTTAAATGTTGATTACATAAAAAATACATGCAAGTAGAGCACTGCAAATCTAATGACCATCTTACAAATGAAATAAATTAAAAATATCTTTATATATACAAACCTTAGGAAAAATGTAAAGTATGTAGATTAGAGTTCTATATTTTGAGCTATACATTTCTGAAATGCTAAAAAATGATACACATATTTGATCTTTTACAAGTATTTTCATTGAAAAATATGTTCCTCATACAAGTGCCGAAGAAAGAGATGAAATCTCTCCCATATGAGACGTTTGAAATTAAAACATTTACATTTACTTTGTTTGGTCCTAATAAAAAGCATTATAAAATTACAAGTGATAAATACACATAACACACAAGACCTTGTATATATAAATCACCAAAGTCTGTCTGGCATATGAAAACAGGGAATACGCCGTTACTGTTTAAACAAAGCAAAATATAGTTTACCATATTAGATTGAAAAAATAATAAACTTTGATTATTATTATCTGTTATAATTGTGCACTATTTTTGTTTCCGGATTAAGCTGTTCCAAAGGCTGCTCTATCAATTGTAATTTACATGAAAGATAAGGCAGAGTTTCAATAGAAAAATCAAAATTGCGAAGATACAGGGGCTAAAAAATGAAAATATAAGCACTTAATTATAATTTTTTGAAAGATGCTGTCTCATAACTGCAATGGTGTGTGCAGAGAAATTGAGTAACGCACGTTCAATTTGTTTGCACACACCATTTCAGTTATGAGACTGCATCTTTCAAAAATCATAATTCAATGCTTTAATAACTGTATTGCATGAATTATCAGTTCATCGATAGAAGCCATATAGATATGACGATTTATTTCGCTTGAAGTAGTTTTATGTAAGTAAGTGCAAATCAATATTCCAAGTAGTATAAAAGACAAAGTCTCTTCCTGTACCTAGTTGACCATCTTGTGACGCACTTTTTTAACGTCATCAGTAACATAATGAAACGAGCCTGTTAGTCTATACATTCCTTCTTATCAAGAAAAATACCAGAATGCATCATGAAACAAGACGCCCATGTGCCACATCGCTCACTTGAGCACATTGGCTAGGAAAAAGCACAAATCAGATCAAAATTGAAAAGTTTATCGAAGAGGAGAGGGGGGGGGGGGTGAATTTTAATACTACTTTATGCCTCCATATCAATACAACATTTAATTTGGCTGTTTTGGGGAAAATAAATTTAAAGATTTTTTTTAATCATTTTTTCCTCTATATTCCTGCGTAAAAATTTGAATTTCATTCCCCATTCTTTCCCTCCCTACCCCAAAGGGTCTTGATTTGAACCATTTAAATCTTCAATACATGAGGATGCTTACATGTCGATATAACGAAACATAGCATTTCTGTTCTTCGGATTTTCCCCTTTATTTTCCTATGTAAAATTTTGATCCACCATTGTGGCCTTAGGGGGCATGATTTGAACAAATTTGAATCTACACTACCTGAAGGATGCTTCCACATGAATTTCATCCTTCCTGTCTCCATGGTTCTTGAGAAGAAGATTTTTCGAATATTTTCCTATTGTGGCCCCACCCTACCCCCGGGGTCATCATTTGAAGAAACTTGAATCTATAATGCCTGAGGATGATTCCACATGAGTTTTATGATTCCTGGCATAGTGATTCTTGAGAAGAACATAAAAAAACACCATTAATTTTTCACTAATTCATAATTATCTCCCCTTGGAAGTGGGGTTGCCCTTCATTTGACCAAACTTGAATCCCATTAATCCAAGGATACTTTGAACTTCAACAGTACTGTGCAAATATATATTCAAGAGGTGGTGTGAATCAGATGTAGATACTAAAAAATTCTAAAGAACTTTTGGACAATTTGAAATCAGAAGACTTTACAAAAATTAACAGCTTAAAAACTTACGACTTTTCAACTTTATACACAACAATTCCTTACGATAAATTAAAATCCAGGCTCTTTGATATCATTGACAACTGCTTTTTCAATAAAAATGGAATTCGTAAATTTCCTTACCTCGTAATTGGTCGTTTGCAAAATTATTTTGTTAAAACAGATTCTACATGCACACGTAAGTACTCTGAAGTTGACATCAAGAAGATGCTTGAGTTTCTGATTGACAATATCTATGTGGTATTTGGAAACCAGGTATTCCAACATTCTATTGGAATACCCATGGGTACAAATTGCACTCCGTCATTAGCAGACTTATTTTTATATTTATATGAAGCAGAATATATGCCAAATCTTATGCGTGAAAAGAGGAAAACACTTGCTGTGGCCTTCAACTCGACATTTAGATATATCGACAACGCATTGTCGATTAATAATGGTAATTTCAATTCCTACGTCGATTCGATATATACTAGTGAGCCTGAGATAAAAGATACTTCAGAGTCCGACACATCTGTTTCATACTTGGATATTTTACTTGAAAAAGACACTAATGGTAATCTAACAACCAAGCTATATGGTAAACGTGATGACTTTAACTTTTCTATCGTCAACTTTCCTTACTTATGCAGCAATCTACCTTCATCACCTGTATAAGGAGTTTATATATCTCAGTCGATTCGATACTTAAGAGCATGTTCTCCGTATGAACAATTTCTAAAACGATGTAAATTATTGACAAGCAAGTTGATGAAACAAGAATATCAACAGTCTCGTTTAAAGTCATCATTTCGTAAGTTTTATGGTCAATACAAAGACCTTGTCAGCAAATACAATTTATCATTGAGTCAAATGCTGACTGACGTTTGTCATACCAATTGTTAGTCCATTATTTATACACTGAATTGAATTGACGACCGTTTTTCCATTATTTCATGATCATGACTGGAGCACACGGCGGGTGTGACCGGTCGGCAGGGGATGCTCACTCCACCATGGCACCTGATCCCACCTCTGTTGTTTCGGGGGTCCGTGTTTGCTCTGCTCTCAATTTGTATTGTATTATGGATTTTAAGATGGAATACTGTTCTTTATCTCCATATCCTTCTTGTAGCAAGTTTGGTTGAAATTGGCTCAGTGGTTCTTGAGAAGAAGATAAAAAGATGAAAAGTTTACAACAGCTGCGACGACAAACAACGGCTCAGGTGAGCTAAAATTAAATGTCTTATAGAGATATCATCAAAATTAATCTCTTAATTCAAAGAAAAGTCAAAGATAACAATCATTAATATGCATAATTGTTGCCGTTTCTATGTGATTATGTTGTATCTGATGAGTTGCCTGCTGGTAAGAGTGCAGTGCGGCTCGAAGTTTTCCTGTCGTCTGTTGACAAATCCCCAAAATCTGCCACGATATGTCTCTAAGATACTTTGGAATAAATACTTCCTGGTCCTGATGGACTAGAAATTCTAGATCTCTAAGAGCGACTTGTGCTGAGGCTGTGTCTGTGTTATTGTAGCATAAAAACTCCAACATATGTAGGAGAACAACGGGTGGAATGATTAAATGAATCCATCCGCTCACTAGCCCAGAAACCTGTTCTTTCATTATAGCGGGACAGTAACAAACATTATTATACAGTTTTATATCTTGAATAATGGCAAGTTTCATTTTCTGAGACCAACTTTTACCATCAACAGCTGTTGAATAAGATTCAGCGTCAAAACTAGCTTGGAACAAAAGCTGTGGCCTTGCTAACTTCATTTTTGTTTTTTGTAT
Organism: Saccostrea glomerata; assembly: GCA_003671525.1. NCBI lineage: Eukaryota > Metazoa > Mollusca > Bivalvia > Ostreida > Ostreidae > Saccostrea > Saccostrea glomerata. The sequence goes on along the minus strand of PRKT01000207.1, from coordinate 738,751 downwards.
GACATGCAAAGCATCCCTGTACCTTGATGTAGTGAAATAATACAATGCAAGATATAGAGTGTCTGAGATACAGCCAAACTTCACTGCTAATTTCAGCATGTGACGGGACTTCCTGTCTGAGATATACCTGATTCTGTTGTTCTCAGTTTCACTGCACTTGTTTTGTATTATAAAAGCTGTAAGTTGAAGAATAGCTGTAATTTGAGTCTGCAAAGCAACGACTTGAAATTGTGTGAGAGGCAATGTGACAGCTTCTTCAATTGCACGTATGTATCTAAAGACGTGTTGCAGGTCTGGAACGGGTATTGAAACGTGAATATATATCTCCATAAAGAAGTGGGCGTCAAATGCTGCAGCAGAGACTATTGTTCGCTCGTCTGTTGATACTGTAAGTGTTGGATGAAAGAGAATAGCTGTCATATTCAATTGTATGGCTGAAATGGACAGAAGAAATACAATCCCATTTTCATACAGGTGATAAAGTCTGCGAAATAACCGTACCTGTGCCTCACCGTGAATTTTATCCAGAAACATATTGTTTTCTGGAATAAAAAAGTTTGGACAATTTCCCTGATATACCCAAAGAAGAATTGTTTTAAAACAGGCCCAAAAACAGTCTAAGAGTGTTTGAGGACTCCAACAAGATATTGTTCCTTGCTGAATCACCCAAAAGAGGGCGGTTTTCATGTGATAAGAACACAAAAGTTTTTCTTTTTCAGTCAACCCTTTGTTGACAATTTCCTTTAAAAGTAATTTAAGCAAACCGTAAGTCAACAGCTGAGCATGATTCATAGAGCATACAAGTTTCTGCTCTGCAAGGGAAAACGAAATTCGCCACTCATTATGTTCTTGTTTTCCTAATCTATGTCCAATTGGTACAAAGTGACATCCACTTTTGACAATGTCTTTTACAATATAGAGATGAGGCCAACTGCAACATCTTTGTATCCATGAAGCGGCACCTGGAGGCCAAACTTCACTGACTAAGCAATGGACATGATCATAGTCTAATGGTCCAACTTTTCCACTAGCACTAGGCCCGTGTTCCTCGGAACTTTTTTTTATTGCTGGGACCATACCTTTTCTATATTTCGAGCTAGATAAACATGGTTTACCATTCAAAATTAAACTTGCAGATTGAATACTTTTTCTAGAGCTCTGCGTGAGTAAATAAAGCAACGTGAAACCCGGAGGACAACTGGAAGAATCAGCTAGGATCAATGTGTGCTTGTTTTGGGGGTACAACCGAACTTGTGATAAGTTCCAAACTACTCTATGGTCATCTGGCCATAACATGAAGTCTATGTCTGATCCTTTCATTCTTAGACCTTCTCTGTAACTTCCACTCCACATCATTTTGTTTTGATCTGAGTTTAATCTTCTGTCAATTAATTCCATGATGTTCACCAAGTCTCTTCTCATGCGCACCTGTTCTGTAGTTCCAATTTCGCGACACAATCCCACATAAACTGACTCTGACATATTCCGCAATGCACTGCCAGAAAATAGATTATTTCTAAACTTAGATACATGTATTTCATTTGACAACAATATATATTTTCACAAGATATTATTCATGGTACTCACACATCAACTGGAATCTTAGAAGCCATAGCTGAATTTGTGCCTGAAAAATTACCTGAAAATGTAAAGGAAATAAAAATTTAATAAAAGCTTCTCTGTATTACTTTCTAAAAATCTACCTTTCTCTTTTGTTTCTATTTTTAATTTGAAGTTTATTAGATATAAGGAGAATCGCTCACTTTGTACAATAAACATGGAAAACCAAACTATTTTGCTTTAGATATCAAAAGAAATATTTGGTATTCAGTAGGTAAGGAGAAAATAAATATTTAGCGCTCATAGCTTTATTTACATTTGGTACAAAACACACGAAACATACGTTCCTTAGAAGACATAAGATAACGTAGCACAAATACAGCAAGCATTAATTTCATAAGCATTTAATTGCACAAAATATAATGAAGTTTTTTTTAAAAAGAAATTTCCGATATCAATTTCAAGTGCATTGCAGGATAAAATTTGTTCCGAAAGACTGAACCATTTTGTAACCATTAAATCTCTAACTGATTTTTCTCGTTCATTCGGAGTTTTTTTTTTCAAAAGAACTTATATATGACTTTATGATAATTGATAAAATAAGAATTCGTAAGGAAAAAAATGGATGCTCAACGTTCCCAATACATTCAATTTCTTTATTAAGGTATCTCCATCCTCCTATGACGTCATAGGTTTTTGCAGAAACTGTTATTTTCATTATTTAATCAATTACTTTGAAAAATTGCGACAAGGGTGATAACTCTTTCTCAGATATATCTTCATTCAGATTTTTTCTTTATTGTACGTTTAATGTAAAATAGTTTTCCTGATATTCACCTTTCAAAATTATCTTATAAGTAACAAGTATTGTGGAACTCTTAAGATCAGAATTATGTATTTGATACAGTTTTTACATCATATTTACAATACTATTTTCAAAGAATTTCCGATTTTTAAAATGTTAAATACACTTCTGTTTATCTATGTTTCCCTTTTAAAATAATATGGCGACCCATCATTTTTTTTGTTTTTGTTTTGCTACTTTTGGTAATTTTAATGCCGTTGTTGTACTTTGAACCATAAGAATTGCGAGGGTGGAAAAATCTCAATAGAAATTTTAGGAATAGTTTTGTCCTTTCAATGCACCTTTCGTTTTAACAGAGCTATTTATATATCGACAAAAAAGCAAAATAAAAAAAGTAACAACATTGAATCACATTTCATTGGCCAACTCTCATCATCATTTAAAATCGTTTTATCTTCTTATATTTAGTATATCCACATATCCCATGGTTTCTGGAAGGGGCCGAAGGATACCCAACTCCCAATATTTTGCCGATATATGCTTGTGCCCCCTCACTAATAATGTCATTACTGAAATGGCTTCCTACGGCTTGTTCCCATTTCGTCATAATTTGTTGAGAATTAAAAAAAACCTTTAACACTTTTCGACACGTCCTGTCATTAATTTAAGTTTCAAAGATCATTAAACGTAATTTGACACATTGAATACATAACAGGAAAAAAGAAAACATCTATCTACAGTTTTCTTGTAAATCGTTTTACTTACTTCAAAGATAATGTTTAATCCATACCATACATTATAAAGACCAAATCCTGAAAAAAAAACATGTATGTAGCTGAAAATTTCTAGTTCTATAAATAATAAGAACAGAAGACGTTATGCCAAAGGACCAAGGAACACAATGCAGACAATAAATGTATAGACGGTCTACGTATAATGTCACATTATCTGATCGATCAGGAATAGGACTGCTTTATCTGTTTTTAATCATGCATCAATTTGCAAGTTTAATTCAATGATATAGCGTCTTCTTTTTAAGCCAAGGTACACTCGTGAATATCTTTTTTTTCTTTTATGCGTATGAGTTCATAATGTTAACAATGTTTTTAAAACCTTTTTGATTGTTATATATTGACATCATATAAAACATGCCTTTTCATAAAAATTGAGCTCCTAAAAAACTTACCTTGTCTTTGGTCATTTGCAAAACTATTTTAAAAAACATTCTGACTTTATGCACAAGTACATGTAGTTGGTATTAAGATAATTATGCTTATAAAAATCAAAAATAAAATGATGGTCAATACATAGTATATGGATATCTGATTTTCCTGAAATCAGTTTGAGTGATCATGGGTATCATTTGCACCCCCGTAGAAGCAGACCTTTTATGTATCCAAATTAAGAATGTTATCAAACACATTTTATAAGAAGAAGAAATCACTTATTTTATCCTTTTAATCGATTTTTTGGCATATCGATGAGGTATTAACGATTAACTTTAGACGCTACCATTCATATGTCGACTCGATATATCTCAGTGAGCTTGGAATAAAAGATACCACATAGTGACACTCCGTTTGATATTTGGATATTGTACTAGAATAAGACAGTAACTGTAACCTTACAACCCTTGTTTATGATAAATTGATGACTTCACATTTTCAAGTGTCAACTTCCATTACGTATGTAGCAATATACCCTTATCATCTGAATATAAAGTTCATGACTCTCAGGTGCTTAGATAAGCTAAGGCATCTTTCAAAATAAACAAATTTCTAAAAAGACTTTTTGTCAATTATAACAACTGTGCTTTCCATTCTTGTGCAGGTACGATATATCCTGGTTATATCTTGAGATAAAAGATACCACAGAGTCTGACACATTTGTTTCATATTTGGATATTTTACTTGAAAAAAAAACGTTAATGGTAATCTAACAGCCAAGCTCTATGATAGACGTGATGACTTTAAATTTTCTATCGTCAACTTCCTATATTTATGCAGCAATATATATCTTCATCACCTACATACGGAGTTTATGTATGTCAGTTGATTCGATACGCAAGAACATGTTCTATGTATGAACAATTTCTAAAATGAGGTAAATTATTGACAAGCACGTTGATGAAACAAAAATATCAGCAGTCTCGTTTAATGTCATAATTTTGTAAGTTCTTTGATCGATGCAATGACTTTGACAGCAAATACAAATTGTTATTTAGACAAATGCTGATTTTGTCCTCAGTATCCCCGATTCCCCCTTAATTTAAAGTGAAGGATTATAGATATTGATAGTAACAGGACAAACAGACAAAACGGTCATCATAAAATGAATGTTTTGAAGATATATTTGCTGGAATTTTCTAGTAAAATATTGTTTTCAATTATCGATCTTTATTCCAACATTGATCGTAAAACATTTCTTTCAGAAATAAAAAAAAAGACAATGTAATAATAACAATATTTCATGAATTATCACAAAAAGACAGCGCCATATATTGTTTTGTTCAGATAACGTGGCACCAAGTATTTGTTGCCTGTTCCATTCACCCTGTTATATGTACTTTGATCCGCCACTAACATTCACATTTTTCAGTTCTGTCACATTCAACAAAACAGGAGTCAATCTGTCCAGGATTCGTTGTACACACTAATGCAGTTCCTGAGCCTGACACAATAATCACAGATGACAAATGGACAGTAGCTGTGGATTTAACGTCCACTCCTTTGAGTTTTCCATTTTCTTCTATGATGACTGATTAAGATTTCCGTTTATAAATCATTTTACAGACAACATCGTTAACCAAGAGAGTCTACAAAATAATATCAAAAAAGGACACCATTTGAAAAATTAGAAATTTTTAGCATTTAATGCAGATTGAAAATTCAATTTCAGATATGTACATTATAAAATTAAATTAATTTGAAGAAAGTTAAGCAAAATGATTTTAACTTAACATTTTCAAAAATCCAATCATTTAAGCAATAAATATTTATGATCATACACTTTACGATAATCATTAAATATGTCGTCATAATTTAAGAAATGACAGTCAGTATTTAATATGTCAATATAAAACGATTAAATATAGGTTAATAAAGACAAGTAATTTAACACAATTATTTACCATGACTAAATGGCCCTCCACCAGTTCCCGTATGACCTTTGTAGGAAGTGCTTTAGAGCCCTCTGTAGGTCTAGACATGGTAATCAGCTGATTGTTAGACCACGTGTGTACCTCCTGTGAATCAACAATACACACATAGCAGCTTAAAAATACTTAATTATAGGGACCTGTCAAAAGTAAGGTCGCTCAGTACAGGGTTTAAATGAACAACACGCCACTAGGGGTTTAAATGACGGAATTATCAGAACTTTTAATCATCAGGAAATCTGTTTGTTTGCAGAACTCTGTATAACTATTATTTTGAAGTGAATCATGGCCATCCCAGCGTGTTATATTAACAAGTGATGGATAACTTTTTTCTCATGCCACCATGGTTCATTATGCAGTGTTTTTACGTCAAACAAAACTCAAATAAAAAGCAATGTCTGTAATTCACAACACGCGGTACATATATAATTAGGTAAGCTTAGTTTTCTATAGTAGAATTTGCCGTCAAATTTTTTGAAAGCTAGTCATTTTTTTTAAACATACTGAATTGCTGTAAAGCTAGAATAAATAGATAGAAATTGCCATCAGTAAGTCAAATAGATAAAAATAACTCGAACAACATGACAAATGAAAAATGAAAAATAAATAAATAAATCCAACATCAGTTGATACAAAAAAAAAAAGAAAAAAAAAACATAAAGCGATTTTTGAAAAGAAAACTTGACTGATTTCATAAAAATGTAATCACTTGTCGTCGTGAAAAGTGGCATTCATTTTATTCCTTTAAAAATTGCCTAATCAAGAAAAAGAAAAAAAAATTACCATCATAGGATTATGATTCAAGTCTGTGATGTGTATCTCTGTTCCCAGGTGAGCCTTGTGGTCTGTGTTTTTAGGACCTTTGTTTTGTATCCGTAACTGACCATCCTCTATAGAGATCACCATTGTAATACAGAGGCAGGCCGCCCGGGCAAGCTTACGTAAGATGAAATTTACACCTAGTGAAGGAAAACAAATGTAAGACCACTTTCAAAGTAAAATTGTAAAAAGAAGCATATCTAAGTAATGCAAATAGAAGCACGCACTGACAAAGACTTTCTTTTTCTATTTCTCATCCCAAATATCTTTGACTCATTAGGTTTAATATAAATTTATAATGTGTAATATTTCTTTAAATACATTGTAAACAATCTTTGAAGAAAGTCGAATGTTGAACGTAAGTATCAAATTTTTACTAAATTGTGTTTTCCTTACCACATTCTTTGAGGTATCCATCCAGATTCTCGTCCCTGTGAAATGACCACACACCGGCGATCGTCTCTTCTATCTCAAGCACCTCCATCGCCTCAAAAGAGGAAAACACTATTACCTGCCCTTGATTCAAGTCGACACCGCTAGGAAGTAGCTCCCGGACCAATGAAAGGCGAGAACTCAAATGTAAGAGTGCAGTGTTACGATGTTCACTGAAGTTTAACACAAAGGTAGCGATAATAGTAACCTCGCCATAAACTCGTCATACGAGGGCGAATGCCAATTCTACGTAATCCGAGTGACTCATTTATAATGCCTCTGTATGTAGTGGTAAATAGATATGTCAGCTGTTCGTAGAAGGAAAATTAAGTGGATAAAAATAAACTTTAAACTTTATTTACTTTATTTGTTTTCATTAATTTACAATACGAATTTTCAATGTTTTTCAATTTATATATTTGGATTTCAATAAATCAACAAACATGCAAGTCATTGAGCACTGCACTCTGAATGTCATTATTTAAATTTGGTGGCTGTGATTTCATTATGCAATTTCCATCTTTGTTTTTTTCTGTGAAAAATTTTATTCTCTCAAGTATAGAAAGCTTAATTATATTTCTTTATATATTCAGTGTAAAAGATAATAAGAGGAGAATGACGACTTAACAAATGGTCGAAAAAAAATTAATCGCAACGTCATTTATAACTTCAATGTTTTATGAAATTATTTACAATTTGTTTGAGAAATATTTTCATGTGTTATCAGAACAGGAAAAAAATGAATCTGTCTTGAATAAATTACAAATACAAACAATACAATGATATATATGGAAATAACAAACATAATTCAAGCTCAAAAGTCTATGAAACAATACAAAGAAAGAGCAGAGCAAATACGGACCTCAAGAACGTAAGAGTTACGACCGGTTGCCATGGAGGAGTGAGCATCCCCTGCCAAACGGTCACAACCGCCGTGTACTCCTTGTCATGATCTGGAAATAATGGAAAAAATCGTCGTCGATTCAGTGTATGAGATCAGGTAGAAGGAATAAAATGCATCCCCTGTTGACCGGTCACACCCGACATGAGCCTTATATAGTATATTATGTTGTCAAACTCAGTTTACAAAATGAAGCTCTAAATTTGCTCTGCTCCTAATTGGTATTGTTTGGTGTTGTTTTTTAAATTGTGTTCTTTATCTCCTTATATTTCATGTGAACTTCAAAAAAATACAATTAGACACAAATCAAGGGATGGAATGCATATTTTATTATAACAAATTATAATCATGATCGATCTCTTACAAGAAGGATATGGAGATAACGAACAGTATTCAATCTCAAAGTCCATTAAACAATGCAAAATAAGTGCAGAGCAAACACGGACCCCCGACACATCAAACGTTACATACGGAAATCAGGTATTCATAAACTAGGAAGGTAAAACATCTTCTGTTGACCAAGCATCCGCCGTGAGCTCTTTGTAAATTTACATCATGAACAGTAATTTGCAAACTTATTTTGTTAACATAATTCGATCTCATTGCACACAAAAGTACTCTTAAATTGGCTTGATTCTTGATTTCCTGATTGACAATATCTAAAACATATAATTTTTTTTATACAATGAAGGATATGGATATGAAAGATATGGATATAACAAACAGTATTCAAGATCAAAAGATCATTAAACAATATAAAATAGGAGCAGAGCAAACACGGACCTAAAAAAAATCAGAGGCGTGATCAGGTGCCATAAAGGATTGAGCATCCCCTGGTGACCCGTCGCACCCGCCGAGTGCACATTGTCATGATTTGGAAATGACAAAAAAATGCGTCGTCAATTCAGTGTAGAAATGATAGACTAAGAAGAAGTATGAAAAACGTCAGTCAGCATTTGACTCAATGATAAATTAATTTGCTGACAAGGTCGTTGTATCGAACAAAGAGCTTACAAGACCATGACTTTCAACGATAATGTTGATATTCTTCTTTCATCAACTTGTCTGTCAATAATTTACCTCTTCTTTTTTTATATAAATTGTTCATAGGTAAAACATGCGCTTGCAGTATGCAGTTGATTAAGATATGTGCTGCATAAGTAAGGGATGTTGACGATAGAGATGTTTAAGTAATCCCGTTTATCATAGAGCTTGGTTGTTAGATTACCATTAACGTCTTTTTCAAGTAAAATATCTAAGAATGAATCAGATGTGTTAGAATTTGTTGTATCGTTTATCCTAACCTCATCAGGATATATCGTATCGACATAGGAATGGAAACTACCATAGTTAATTGGCAATACCTCATCGATATATTTAAAGGAGGAAAAAATACATGATGTATCACTTGAGCTTGAAATAAAAGTCTGACACATCTTATGTAATATTTTGTTTGGTTACTACAATGACTATCTCAACAGATACAGTCCGGCATTAAGTCATATTTTGATTCTCAAATATGAAAATTGATATATATATATAAAACTGTTTTGTGCACTTGCAATTCTTTGCTCTTCTCTGGTCTTTACTGTTTTGTCATGTGCATATTATTAGTGTTAATTTGTTTTGGGGGTTTATAGCATTTCAGACAAACGTGGATAAGTACAATTGCTGAAGTTTGAAATGATTATTTAGATATTCTTACACGCTGTCATTTCACTCATTTTTGAAAACATAGGGTGACCTATGCGTATTAAGATTTTTCACTGTCAAACGTCTCTTTAAAACATTGTGAACTACCCCCAAATTGACGCCTATCAAATTTTATATGTGTTTTAAAGTCAATCAAACATAATCTGTGATAATTTGTTGAATTTACCCAAATAGTACATTGGTTGTTGTAAAACGTTGTCGCCAAGGACGGCACCCATTGTTGACACCCATTTAATCATTTTTGCTCATTCAAATATTCCTGCTTATGTGTGTATAAAACAGACATTGGTTGCTGTATTTCAGACAAATTTCAATAAATGTTTTACAGCAGCTTTAATGATGCTTTTAATTTCACTCTAGTTTACTGATTCTTAAACATTCATTTTTAATGCATTGTTATTGGAAACCTCTCGTATAAGATAAAATTGATTGCCATAATTTGTTGCAAAAACCAAATAGGGAAAATAATTAAATACGTTTATACGAAGTGTTAAAAATTTCCGTAGTGATAATTGTAGGCCTTCGTCTAAATTATTTTCATAATTGTATACTTGAATTTTGTTACTAGTTTCAAATATATACTCCAGTGCTTCCTGCATGTTCTTCTAAACTAGAATAATTTATTTTATTTACTCAGTTTATTGGAAATAACAGGAAGCAAAAATTATATCTGTAATGAAAATGCTGGTTTCGGTAATATTTGGTTTCTTAAATGTAAATGTTATTCAATCTTCCACAACCACGGATCCAAATCTTTGCAGGTGAGCTAATAATTTTCAGAATTTAATTATATTCTTATTTTAACGTGAGAATTGACTGAGAACTACAGAGCGTTTCATTTATCCCGTGGGTATAGCTCATGCTATATCGTTTTCGTATCCCACAGAAGTGACTTCACAATTGGTCTTTTCGTTAGCGTAATGAAGTAAATTAAAGTGGAGTCCTATATTCCAAAATACTGTGTAAAACATTGATTGTGAAATATTAAGTATGGGTTTAAAATATCACCTATGATTTATAGTTCGATATGATTTTTATCCAACTCATTGTGTTTTTTAAAAAACACACAACTCGTTGGGTAAAAATCAGATCTAAATACCAATCTAACTACAGATCATGGGAGATTTCATAACTTGTACAACTTAAAGCCATTTTGAAAAAAAAAATGTTTCCCTTAATTTTAATGATATTGAAGTCATTAATATTTTCAATCTTCCTAAGTACTATAGCATAAAACGCGTTGTCTGAAACCGCTTACACTGTTTGAAAAGTGCTTATCGGCTTGCATTTGTTTAAACTTCCTAAAGATGGTTTTTGGGTATTACTTATGTGGCAATTAAATTCTTACATCTATAAGAAGAAAAGCTTATTACATATACTCTGTGATTCACCGGTATCATTCTGTTTTCAGGCCTGGCGTTTGCTGTGTCAATTACTTTTTACGAGGTGGCCAGTGCATCGGTAATTTCTTGCAATTTAACCATTTTTGCCTGTCAAGACAGCAAACAACTCTAATTTCTAATAACAAACTGGTAATTTTACAGCGTGTGATGTTGGAACATTTGGCGAGAACTGTAGTCAGGTTTGTCCAGATGGTTTCCATGGCAAGTTTTGTCTGGGTCGGTGCCCTACAGAATGTCAGCTGAGCTGTCAAAAGGATACGGGGTCATGTCAAGGTAGCTGTTACCTATATACTGACTGACATGCCAAGGTAGCTGTTTCTTATGTACTGACTGGCATGTCAAGATAGCTGTTACCTATATACTGACTGGCATGTCAAGGTAGCTGTTACTTATGTACTGACTGGCATGTCAAGGTAGCTGTTACTTATGTACTGACTGGCATGTCAAGATAGCTGTTACCTATATAATGACTGGCATGTCAAGGTAGCTGTTATCTATATACTGACTGACATGTCAAGGTTGCTGTTATCTATATACTGACTGGCATGTCAAGGTAGCTGTTATCTATATACTTACTGTCATGTTCTGCTTGAAAGAATCCTAAACACAGATAAATTTCAGGATGATATTAAATGTAACAAGATGAGTTTGTGAAACACTATGCACCCTACGGCAACAAGGTTCCAAAAAGCTATTTAAGCATATAGGTCACAGTCAAGGTCACAAGGTAATTGACCTTGGTGTCATCTGTAAGAACTTTATTAGTGGAGTATGCATACCAAATATGAAGTCTCTATTTCTTATGATTCAAAAAGTTATGGCGAAGGTACGGAAAAACCATTTTTTGCATATGGTCACAGTCAAGGACAGAAGGTCATTAACCCTGGCGTGATTTGAAAGAGCTTAATTAGTGAAGTATGCGTACCAAATATGAGGTATCTATCTCTCATGGTTCAGGAGTAATGGTGAAGGTTCAAAAAAGCTATTTTGGTTTAAAGTTCACAGTCAAGATCACAAGATCATTGACCTATCTGTCATTTGAGCTTACTTACTAAAGTTTGCATGCCAATTATTAAGTCTATCTTTCAAGGTGTAAAAGTTATGACGAAGGTTAAAGTTTCCAGTCAAAGACCCTATTTTTAGCATAGAGGTCACAAGGTCAATTACCTTGGGATCATTTGAAAGAGTTTAATTGGTGGGGTAAGCAGACTAAATGTTGTCTTTATCGTTCATGGTTCAAAAGTTATGAAGAAGGTTAAAGTTTGCAGACAAACAAACAAACAGACAGACAGACAGGACAAAAACAATACACACCTCGGATCTATCAATCCAGGCGCATAAAAAGTAATGACTGGGTAGGGAAGGTTTTCCTGTTTGATTACTAAGACATATTTACCACAGATATACGATGTACTTGTAATTTTAAGTAGAATTTTAAAACTGTTAATAGCTTTATGTTGTTTTTGCATTATTGATGCGTAAAAATTTAATTTCTTCTATACATAATCTGCCTCTTACCATTTTTTATTTTTACATATTCCAATGAACAATATGTTTTCTTAATCAGATGAGGCGTACGAAGAAAATAGATCGACTTTTCCAACAGGACAACCGATTCAGAAATATAACATGTAAGCTTTCGTGACCATATAAAGGAATTTCAAATGTAATCAAATAATATTTTTTCCTTCTTCAGTCGTCGTTGCAAATGAGTGAAAGAAAAGATTAACAATTAGAACAAAGCTAAATATTAGCTTTTTAAAGACTTAGTTTTAGAATTAATTTACAGAAAATAGTAAATACACTAAAGCGAGGAACAACTTAGTGCAAACTATAGAGAAATTAAATTTTAGACAGAAACGTTTGAAGTATAGTCATTTAACAACTATATCCTCTTTTTTGACAGCATTGACGTAGATGAGAAATTAAGCAACATAACAAGTTTTATTCTTGGACTTCTAGCATCTCATATAGTGGTATTAATAGCGGTTCTTCTCTTAATTGTTGTTACCAGGTGCGTATATTCTCCATCTATTGTACAGTTCAAAGAGACTTTTGAGCTCAATATATGTACTTAATCCTCATATATCTTACAGTATTTTCATGAGAATTAAAATTATAAAAAGTTATGTACAAATAAAACCTTTTTTTAGATTTTACATCAAGACATTTTGGGATAGATTCATAGAAGGAGAAATACATACAGATAATGAATTGTGTTGTCAATTAGATTTAAATATTATTGTTCTAGCTATACCACATTCCTCTCAAGGAAATACAACAGACATACATCTCAAAGAGGTACACATGGGTTCATTCATACTTTCGTTATTTCTTTAAATTTTCCATTCATTTTGTTATAAATATAATACTTACACATTATATATGGTAGTATGTTATTATTTGCAGATTACCAGGCTGTGTACAGGTCACAACAAGCTGGCGTTTCTAAGAAAGAGAAATCCTCAACATATACAGGCCTTAGATTACAGAACCAGTCAGATTATTTGACTCCGTCTGGTGGTCAGCCTTTGACTTCCTCTGCTGGGCAGTATCTGACACCTATGGCCACAGAACGCAGTGGACAGTATACCGAAGTCTTATAATTTCATATAGAGAAAAACAACTGGAAGAAATCATATACTGATGAAATATTATGTAGGGAGGCATTTTTATTAAATAATGAAGAATAAAAATGCTCGTCGATTATGAAGTTTAAAATTGATTCAATCTGAATTTTATAAAATGAATCCTATGAAAGTATTTCATTCGGACAGTTGATGTCATGACAGTATGGAGAAAACGAGCATAATTCAAGCTTCAGAAACCAAATGAAAAAGAGCAGAAGAAGGAGAGCAAACAGAGGTGGAATCAGGGGTCATGGAAGAGTTCTATCCCCTGGTGACCAGTTACATCCGATTCTTGCTCCTTGACACGATTGTAAAAAAAAAAAACAAAAATTTAGACGCTAGTTTTAAGATAAAGATTCCCTAAATTTTTATCCGTTTTAAATTAAGCGATTGTATTTCCTCATTACCAATATTTACATCACCAGTAATAAATTGGCCTGCAGGAAAATAGTTGTAGTTGTGTCAAGTTTTTTAAAATTATGTTCTGATTTTTTTTGTTTATTTACCATTAAAATGTTCTATTAAAATAAATTAAAAAAGAAAGATATACAAGTCAGATTTGGTCAGATTAAGTGAAATCTTTATACCACTCGCATGAAAAGTGGGCGGATGTACAGTACATGTAATCGGGATGCCTGTCCGTCCCTCAATACATATGTCTGTCTTTACGTCCGTCCGTCCCTCTGTTACGCTTTGGAGACCTATCTCTTATACTTTGAGTTTTCAAGATCAAAACACATACATGTCTATTCTTTCTATACATTGAAGGGTACCTTTATCTTCTCTGAAACTCCTACATATATACCTGTATATCTCTGAATAAAAATAAATGATACTTTCACAGATTCTTTATAACATAATTCCATTCTGACCTCCTATTTCAACATTTTGATCTAACACTTATTTGGGTTTACCAGAGGCCAAACAGAAGTGGTGGTGCGGTATCTTTTACTAATTGCTCATAGTACCTCTAGTTTAACCTTTGAGTTTACAAGGATATATTGAGTCATGAATGGAATTATCTATCGTTAACTGATAATACTTCTGCATGATACAAATAATATGAATTATTCTTCGATGTGTTTTAATGTTGACCTGATTTTTCAAAATCAATTTAAAAATACAATTTAGGTCTTTGTAAGAAGAAACACAATGTCACTCACTGAAATTTTGTCACAGAGAACGATCAAAGACATTGAAGCCTGCTGTTCAATCCATTGCATGAATTTCAATAAATATATTTTAAATCAATTTCGACAAATTCTACAAATACCTGATGTTAAAAATTAATTTTAAAGTTGATTTTTTCAATTAGAAATAAGTCCTTGTGCTGTAAATAATCAAAATGTACAAATTAATTTTAAAAAATATATAGATTCTTTCGAGAATTTCAAAATTCACTTTGATTTCCATTAAAGTATTCTTCAGATATAAGTGGTTCATCCTAATTAATATTTTGTTTAAAAAAAAATTATTTTCATCACCAAGCGGATGATATCTGTAGGAGGACATAATCTCTTCTAAAACAATTCCTGTTTGTAAGTATAGTGGTTTAAAACAGGGACACCATCTGCACAGATTTCACAATGGACTTTGTTTTTTCCTTTGCAATGCTGAACAACAATCTTTCATTGACTACCCTGGATCCTAATCACTGCGGGTAGGTTATATTCTGCAGAACATTACAAATACATCTTTAGAAAATATTTTTTTAGATATGTATGTAAATAATTTAAAAAAAATTTCACAGATAAAACATAGAAAAAAAAATCCATACATAAACTGTGGTATTCTGAATCCATATCACCACTCTCTGAAACTGATGACGTAGTACGCAAAAACATGACGTTATTTTTCTTGCGCGTTAAAAAGTCCCTTGTTATTATGCTTTGTTTTATGGATAAATATTATACAATCTCAGAAATCCATTTAAACACTACAAACAAGGAGCAGATTTTCAGAAATATCAGAGGTGGAATCAAGTAATAATGAGGAGTGAACATCCCCTGCCGACGGATCACACCTGTCGTGTACTCCTTGTCATGATTGAAAAAAAAAAGAAAATTGGTTGACACTTCAGAGTGAAAATAACGGCCTAACAATAGTATGAAAAAATGTATTTGCTAACAAAATCGTTATAAGTACTTCTAATTTCTTTTGTTTGGATAGTCTTTATTTTCTCCAAATATCATTGCCACAATAGAACTTCTTCAAGATATTATTAAGAGTTTTGACATTTTAAAACCAAAGAGCTTTGACAAGTTCCAACCAACAATTAATGTTTAGAAAGAGAAATTCAACTTTCTACACTTTTCATGACACTTTTTTTTCGCGAGACAGGTTCGTGATAAACGTGGCAAAATTTTGATAATTTGAAGAATTTGGTAAATCAGCCATTTTTATTAATTGTAAAAGAAAGCCTATCCAAATGATAATCAGACATGATAATGTCATATGTCTAGTTAACCAGGATAAATCAAATTGACATTGAAAGCTACTACCGAAAAAGGTCGTCGATATATTGAAATATCAAGAGATATGTAAAACAAAGTGTTTTAAATATCTCAGTTGATACGATACGCAAGAGTATGCTCTATGCATTAACAGTTTCTTAAACGAGGTAACTTATTGACAAACAAGACGATAAAAGAAGAATTAAAGCAATCTCATTTATAGTCATCATTTCGTAGGTTCTATGGTCGATACAATGACCTTGTCAGCAAATACAATTTATCATTGAGTCAAATGCTGACTGACGCTTTCGATAGTTTTTTTAGTCCATTATTATTCACTGAATTGTCGACGGATTTTTATTTTGTTTTCCGATCATGACAAGGCGCACACGGCGTGTGTGATCGGTTGGCAGGGGATGCTCGATCCTCCATGGCACCTGATCCCACCTCGGATAATTTGGTGGTCTGTGTTTGCTCTTTTCCTGTTTTGTATTGTTTTATGGACTTTTGATCTTGAATTCTGATATCTCCAAATGTTTCATTACAAAAAAAAATGAATACTAGTAATTTCTTATATAACACAGTTTATACAAACTGATAGAATTATAATGAATATTATACTGAGACAAAGTGTTACCTTGTACGATGATTTACTATAGAATTTTTTATTAAATGCTTGTTGTTCCTCTGCGTTTAGTTTTTCCCCATTTTTGATTTTTGTACATACGGAAATAAAAATTATTTTTGAAACTATACTTAATTTAAATATAGCTTTTAAAGATCACGCGGATTGCATTTTTACATAAGATAATAATAAAATCGTGGAAATAACTATATTTTTTGTGGTTGACAATAAATCTATATTATTCAATGTTCTATGGATATTAGTTGTACATCTGACATTTAATGACAAATATCATAAAAATCATAACAAGGGTACAAATTATTGAAACTCTTTCAGTTTTTTTATCAATAAGTATTTTTTAACTTTAAAAGTGACTTGATTAAAACTCCACAAGGGTGTCTCTGAATGTTTCTACATGTATAAATTTTTGTTTTGCTGAAAACCATTTTGTAAAAAAAAAAAAAAACTATGAAAATTGTGTTTCACTTTTAGAAACAATTGTTGCCCTGGATTTTTTCTGTATGAAGGCATATGTACAGGTACTTGTGTGAAGTTATTTTATCTGCATGAACATGCAAATCAAAGCAAGATATTTTTCATAAATGAAGAAATGATGTATTAAAAAACTAAAAAAAAAAAAAGAGATGAATTAAATGTAATTGAATTTCTAATATTTTGATTTATTCTTTTCTGTGCATGTCAGCGGTTCATGAATTTTTACCTTCAGAGCGGTTAAAATTATTTTATTCTGTAGGTCAGCTTTTTAAAGTTACATGTCCACTTATATTTTCGGGTCATTTTTGTGAATTTGTGCGGTCATAAATGAAATTGAATTTTTTTTTCTGTTTATATAGAAATAAATCTTTCTTTGAGGAAATTAAAATAAAAAAAAAGAAATTATTTCAACCCTTTACTGATATTGCATAAACAAAAGTTCAAGAATAAAGAAATACTACTTTTTTCAGAATGTTATGATGGAACAGTCGGTATAAACTGTACTGAAATTTGTCCTGAAGCATTTTTTGGAAGACAATGCAGGCAGGAATGTCCACAGGAATGTATGGGGAAATGTAACAAAGTTAATGGAACATGTCTAGGTATGAAAAAAACATGTTAATTAGCTTTTTTGAAATTGTTATCACAAAGCCACACGAATACAATCTTTAATTTAGTGTAACAGGTGATACAAATATAAAATCATCCATGAAATGAAATAAATAAATGATTCCTCACACTTCTCTGAGATACGCTTATCCTTACTGTCATGTTTTTCTTTTACAATAATTAGCATAAATTACAGAAATAAGATATAGAAAATAAAATCAAATTTTTATATATTATTTTCTTTCATAATCTTTGTTCAGATATCAAAAAGAAAATGAAAACTGAATCAATTGAAGTTTTAAAGACAAGGTAGGTATTGGATAAATGTATTAAAAAGTAAACTCTCATATAATTTAGAAAAGAAAACGCTTTAAACGGGACAATTGAATTTGTTTTTTTTTTCTGCAGGCCTAATGCAGTTTTAACTGTGGAGGACCTGAACAGCAGTTTGACGTATCTGTCTGGACTGTTCGCCCTGCAGATCATTATTACCATCTCAGTATTTGGAATCGTTGTAATGACCAGGTTGATCTAATAACTAATTTTTTTCTTTATATTTAAAAAAAAATTTACATTTTTTTCTTTGATTTTCTTCGTTTTTTTCCTTCTCATATCCTTGTGATCATACATTAAACTCTACATAGTTCCTCTGCGGTGTTTAAGATTATTTTCATGAATCAACAGTGTTTTCGTTTTTCCTTTTCAGCTACACCACTTATAAAGTTAGATTGATTGGAAAAAGAATATTGAAGGGTATGGACCAAAATTTTAACATTTCTTGTATTAAGACATGATATAATAGTCTTTTTGATAACAGTAAATAGCTACATGTAAATATGAACTCTTTCAGATAAAAAGATCGCTAATAAATCACCGTTTACAGCTGCTGACTACAAAGTAGGACAGGGCAGAATAGCTTTGAATACAAGATTAAATGTGGAATCGGCACAGAAACGTCATACGATAGGACACGATTTCAACTACTTAATACCAGAGGCCCATGAGCAAAGAGAGCAGTATTTAGACGTGGTGTAAAGGGATCTTCAGCTTCAAAATTCCTTTCAGGCATTTAAGCAAGGAATCACATCAATTAATAAACATTATATACCAGAACATTTCAAGAGATTTGTGCTTAATGTCTTCATGTCATGACTTCATTAAAAAATTAAAATATATTAGATAGGAAAATGCAGTAAAAATGAATATGAGACGTATGATCTGAAAATAAAGCATGCAAATCCATAAAAATGATACAAGTTGAGAGCAATGGAAACATAAACCTCGAAAACCATTGGATCAAATGTTAAAAATTGCTATAATAATCAGAGGCCTGCAACGATTCACTGATAGTTCTACCATGACACAAGAGCCTAGTCGCCCTCGGACAACCGCATATATACTGTAGGATGCCTTATTTAGGACGGACAGTATATGTGATAGCCCTTCAACCATTACACGCACTGTAAGATGTCTTATTAAGAAAGGATAGTGCATGAGTAAAGTAGCCTGGACGGACTAGTCAGACAATGCATTCAGCTTCCTTTGGCTTCATCTGAAGAACAACCTCCGATCACTGAGAAATGTCTTGGTATTTATATACAATAATTGTCAAGTGATGTGAACATTGACTAATAAGAAACACGTATCATAAACAATCAGATATACTTTAACATGACATGACAAGGAGCACACGACGGGTGTGTCCGGTCAGCAGGGGATGCTTACTTTTCTATGGCACCTGATCCCAACTCTGATGTTTTGGAGGACCGCGTTTGCTCTGCTCCTATATTGTATTGTTTTATGGACTTGAATACTGAATGGATTGAATACTGTTCGTTATCTCCATATCCTTCTTGCACTGTCAAGTATCATTGGCAAAAAAAATTCATACATTTTAGTTTTAAATTTTGGTCTTTTTTGTAAATCTTTATGTGGAACTCTTCTTCTAAAGAAGATCAATATAGTCTAAAGATGGCCACAACCATTCAAGCAGTTTAATTTGAAACACCAAAATCGATTGAAGATCAAACACAAATCTCATAAAAGTTTGGAGTTTCCTTGGAGCTATGAAATATCACATACAGTACAAGGAAGGGGTAAGCTTATCGTATCGACCGGGCACATCCGCTTTGTGCTCCTTGTCAAGGTAAGTTAAATGAAATACACTTAAGAAATGGTGCGTATTAATAATGTCCTAACACTTTATAAGAAAAACGTAATTGAGCTTTTGATAGGCAATGATTGATTTTAAGGCCATTGTGTCGACAATAGAACTTGCTTAAAGATAATTGCAAACGTTTGTTTCATCAACTTGTTTGTCAAAATTAAATCTCGTTTTAGAAGTTGTTCTTACGTAGAGCAGGATATTGTGGTTCGAATTCAATGGAAGACCAGATTATATGCTGGTGTGAGGCTTTATTCCTTTTTTCAAAGAAAGTTGACAATAAAAGAAATGAATTAATGACGTTTATCATAAAGTTTTGTTCTTTGATAACCGTTAACGTAATTTTCTCATAAAATATCTAAATATGATTTCAATGGAACATAGCCCTTTGGCATATAAAGGGATGTATAACTTTTCTTAATTCATAGTACATCATCGGTTTATCTAAATGTCGATTTGACTGCTACAGCACACTTGTGCTTTCTTTTTCTTATGAAGTCTATTGTCAAATTCTGATTTAACATCATAAGATGATTCAAAAAACCTCAACATTTGTGCCCATTTGATTTCCAAAAGTCTTTTTGAAAGATCAGTTCTAGGAATAGTACAGAAATTTTGACAAAAAGGAACTCAAGCATTTTTTAAAATCACTTTCAGAGTATTCATGTGTAAAATCAGAATGACTTCTTTTTTATAAAAGGGTTTTGTTGATGAAAACAAAAACAAGAGATAGCAAATTTTCCTTCCGAGTTCAATTTTTACTGAAGAAACAGTTGTATTTGATGTCATATTAAAAGCATATATTTTTTTTTAATTTATCTTGAGAAACAGTAATATAAAGTGCGTAAAAGTCGATTGATTGATCATTATTGTTTAACGCCGAGTCGGAAAAATTTCAGCCATATTGTAAAAGTCGATGTTTTAAATTAAAGAAAAATGTCGATACAAATTTTCTGAAAACTCTTTTTTTTTTTTTTATAATCCACATCTGAATTTCACCACTTCTAGAATAAAGGAAGGAATTTTGATTGATTTACATTTTGTCTTGAGCCTGATTTATCATCAGTTGACCTTAGTAGACAAAATATCTATTCTCACTTTTTGGATTAGTTCTGGAACGACTTCGATTTTCAAATGTCACTAAATAAATGTAAAACAATTTCTAACAATCTAACAAAATTATTTTTTCTTTGAATTTAACTCGCAATGAAAAAGCAATAAAACTTATTTTTTCGCTTATTCTTCCTGTTAGCTATATAAAAATGTTCACATATGAAATGAAACAACAGGAACCATGCATGTTTACTTGGTATATCGTGGGAAAAATGGATAGAATTGTTCTTATACTTCTCCTAAGCTTCATTAAAGTCTACATGTCATCTGCCAACCAGGATCCTAATATGTGTGGGTAAGATCTGAAATACAAAACTGCTAGTTCGTTTGTCTTTTTTGTCTCTCTTTTTTTTATATCCAGAAAATATCAACGGGTCTTACAAATGAATAAGAACTGTCTTTATTGCAGAATGAGATGTTGTACGGGCTATTTTCTTCATAATGAAATATGTACAGGTATATATTATTTTCAAATCCATTATATATTGAAGGGGTTGTATGTTCAAATGTAGATTCCCTCTTTTACCAATGTACTTAATATTTCAAAAGAGTCATAGACACCAAATTGTGAGAACCATCATTCGCGAGTGAACTATTGATTTTGGAGGTTTCGCATTGAATTCAGAAACATTTTAAAAATAAAGCATATATTCCTATTTCATGATCGGCGCTTCTCGCGAAATTACGCGGTGATTAATTCCTTGTATATTTTAAGGAATGTTAAGGAGGCTGGCGGGTCAACAATTTAATCCCAAATTAACCACCAGATTTAACTTATTTTTTTTATATACGGTATATTTAGCTGTCAACTATCATTTGGCAAAGAAAAAAATCATATATTTTAGTTTTAAAATTTTACCATTTTGTCTATCTTTATATGGAGCTCTCCTTTTAAAGGAGATTGAAATAGTCTAAAAATGGCTGCCACCCCCTAGCCTCGTTAAGTAGAAATAGTGTATTTTCAGTGTGTAGTTCTGGGAGAACTGGGAGAAACTGCAGTCAAACGTGTCCAATTGGATTTTATGGAGAACTTTGCAGGAATAGATGTCCATTTGAATGTAACAACACCTGTAATAAGGTCACCGGAAGATGTCCATGTATGTATCTGGATGATTTAGTTAGATTTTATTAAAATCTATTGTTCATATTTTCAAGTTAATAGAAGTAGGGGGATATATATATATATATATATATATATATATATATATATATATATATATATATATATATATATATATATATATATATATATATATATATATATATATATATATATATATATATATATATATATATATATATATATATATATATATATATATATATATATATATATATATATATATATATATATATATATATATTAGCCTTTTAATTTTAAATAAAATTAGCAATTATGTTGTTCTTCTGATTAATTAAGTATATTGCAACGCTTGCATTCTTTAATGTTAACGTTCCATGACTTCCACCGAAACCTTCAGATAAGCAAGGATTGCCTCCTAAATCGTTACTCTCGCTCTGACATTTTATGATAAAATAGAAGATTTATCAGAAAAAACAAAACGCAGGACAGCAGTTTCGATACACATATAGAGCACTTTCCGGAGAGGAACGCATTGGTTTTAGGAGGTGACATCTTCCTTTTTTGGTAATCCTATTGTTCTATTGTTCTATTGGGTGAAACACCTCTCTCAAGCGCTTTGCGTATTAATCCATTTTTTGTGTGTAAACTCAGTACAACGTCTTTTACTTTTTATTGAACAAGTTCATTATCACCATCAATGACTTAAAATTGGTATTTGATGCATAAATTGAACGATTGAAATAACGCTTGGAAGATAAATCTATAAAATTTAACTCAATAACTAGATTTGCAAACATCTAAATGATTCATTGTTATATTTTATTTTCCTCTCTCATTTTGCAGGAAATGTGTGAAGATGAATAAACAAATGGTGAATATTTGCATAATTTCTTACATTCATAACATGGTGTTTAAATACACTAAACAAAATTGCTAACGCACCACTTGTTAATTGAGCATGCGTAAGATCGGTACTAGGTCATTTTTTCAAAACAGTGGGATTGACAAATGTTATGGTATTATGAAAAGAATCTTAAATAACCTTCTTGTCCAAAAACCAATTTCCAGCTGTGCACTGTGCACAATTTTTGCCCAGATCAAATAATCAAATAGCAAACAGTAATTGACTCTTCTATCGCCAATTAATAACCCAGTGCCTTAGTGTCCATACCAAATCCACTCAACGTTCGGTTAACCCAGTTTTGTGGAACCAATTTCAGCTTATTGTATGTTGCTAACCTAATGCCGTGGCAATCTATATTAAACATTTTTGTTTGTTTATCTATTTGGAACAATTTTTCATGAGTGAAATTCATGAGCCTTTTATTGTTATCATTTTTTACACATTTTTCTAAAGGAACCCCTTGCAGACGCCATACTTTCTGCTTTACCACGGTCATCTAGCGTCAAATGCCGCATATGGTGTAACCTTTTTTCTGAGTTTTTAAAAAGTACAAATGGAAAGATTACAAATACAAAGAATAAATTGAAAAAAAATCATCTAATATTGAATAGACACGATTTTATTTTTTCTATGAATTGTTCACACTTCAGTAGGCATTGTAGTTATTTATAAGGTTTGACATTAAGATGCCTTATTTCGTATCAAATTAACATGTTTATATACCAAATACATCATAAACAAGTTTTTAGAAGTAAAATATCAACCTCTTAGGTGGTGCGTTTACAATTTTGTCCAGTGTATATGGAGATTACTAATAGTACTGCAGCTCAAAAGTCAATTAACAAAGATATCAGGAGAGCAAAGGCGGATCTCAGAAATATCAGAGGTGGGATCAGGTGTCATGTAGAAGTGAGCATCCACCGTCGACCGGTCCCACCCGCCGTGATGATGAAGAAAGCTAGATAATGGATAAATGGATAAATATTTTATTTCTTAAATTATTATTAAATATTTGTAGAGGAGTAGACGTTCGACAATGTTTTTGATATTTATAGAGTAATTCACGGTCAATCATTTTTTCATGTATTTAGATGATACTCATCTAAAAATCAAAGACCACAGTAATCAAGCAGTTTGAGACATGGACCTCCAATATCCCGACTGGATACCTTCAAGCTAACTGTGGTGTAAAACCGTACTAACCAAACTATTATCAAATAAAAAGGAAGACAATAAATCAGAAGAATGTAGTAATCCTGCAATCAAGAAGCGCAACAGTTTTATCAGGAGGTCATCGATGTCCCAAAAAGTGATGTCCAAGTATTTTTGAGGATGAGGAGGACAGTGACGATTTTAATATCGATACAAATACAAGCGGTATACAAATCTCAGGACTTCCCCTGGGGAGTGTAAAAATCTCAGGACTTCCCCAAGAAAAATCCTTCAAACCTTCCAGTCCCTGGATAAGAAGGAAGAGACAGATTATGGAGCAAACACAGCTTATGGAAATGTTTGGCAGTAGATCATGCACATTAAAAGAGAACATTTACTTTTGCACTAGCTAATAAGGTCTACGAATGGATCTTTTGTATCATTTTCATTGAAGTATCATTTAACTAATCAGAAAATATATATTCCATCATCATAAAAAATAGCATTTCCCATAATTTTTTTCTCAAGTTATGTGTTTCATCTACGTAAATTTAATAAATTATTTAAAATATTTTAAAAAATTTTAATATTTAGCATGATAGAAATTGAAAATCTTCCGTGATATATTTATGATTTATATTTAATCTTTTTCAGCAAATTCAGAGTAATTCTTCCTGCAATTGCCTATTTTGAAAATCCTATATATGCATGAATTGAACATTATTGCTAAAATAAAATTTTAAAGAATTACATAACCCCGTACTTAAATGAAAGTGCAATATTAATCCATAAATAAGAGAACTGACTATCGAAGAGCTGGGAATCTTGCTTGTAAAACAATATAGTTGTTTGACCTTATAGTAGATCGTCAGATAGAGGAGGATATAGAGATAACAGACAGAATTCAACCTCAAAGTCCATTAAACAATATAAATAAGGAGCAGAGCAAACACGGACCTCCGAAACATCAGAGGTGGAATCAGGTGCCATGGAGGAGTGAGCATCCCCTCCTGACCAGTCAATCCTGCCATGTGCTCCTTGTTATGATCGGGAAAAAATCCGTCGTCAATTCAGTGTATAAATAATGGACTATCAATTAGTATGAAAAACAAAACGTCAGTCAGCATTTAAAAGGTAGTACGAGTGTGAAATCAAAGTAATGGAAAACAAATGATTTTGGTATTAATGGATACACATATGTATAAGCAATACATGATTGTAATATAAAGAAAAAGAGTGTAGCCGTTTGCCCCCTAGCGGTTGCCAAACTAAGGGAGGTAACTCTTTGTGATATTTTCCTTAAAAATATAGTCCGCACACCAACTTAAAAAAAATAGATCAATGATTATGTAAATTTTGAAATGTTAATTTTCATTAAACAAGGAACATCTGTTCTAAAATTTAAAACCAAAATTTTTTTAAAACAAATTCTAAACTGTGCTTGCATCGCCACCTATGACGTCTAATTTTTCTGACCAAAATACATAAGTTTTGGATCTTAATCAAATTATAAAACATAGACAGAGTAATGGAATCAGAAAAAACAATTTATTTTTATAAAATATAACAACAATCAATCAATTTGTCCAAATTTCAGAAAAAAGAGTGGAGCCGTTTTGAAAATATTTAACCCGAATTTCCTCTGATCAGCTTTTCTCTGCAAAAATCTTGTTTATGACTGCTCTAAATTTGTCTCCATTTATAATTCAATAAAAACAACTAAAATGGAAAATGGACATGGTACAATATTCTATGAACTATATATTACTTAAACAATATTCATTTGTAAAATAAAAAAAAGTTGTTTCATTAATGTCCTCCATAGCCATCTATACTATCCAATGATTCGAAACAATAAATATGAGAAATATATGAATTGTTATCACATATTTTACAATATGCAGAGTAATGGAAATAAAAAAAAATGCATAGGTTTTACATGAACTGTAACAGCTAGCAATTAATTATTGTGTCCAAGTTTCAAAAAAAAGAGTGGAGCCATTTTGAAAATATTAAGCCCGAAATTCCTCTGATCAGCTTTTCTCAGAAAAATTTTCATGCTTACCACTTCTCTAAAATCTGTTACATTTCAATAAAAACAATCTAAATAAAATATGAACATGGCACAATTTTATGATCTATAAAATACCTGAACAACTTTCATTTGTAAAATAAAAAAGAAATAAAGTTAATGTTTCACAGTGTACGACCTTACAATGCAGGCTATTATTGTCCATTGACTAACAACAAGATATGAGAAATATGAATCCTTGTCACATATGTTACTACATGCAGAGTAATGGAAACAAAAAATGCATAGGTTTTACATGAAATATGACAACAATCAATCAATGAGTCCAAGTTTCAGAAAAAAGAGTGGAGCTATTTTGAAAATATTTAGCCCGAATTTCCTCTGAATATCTTTTCTCTGCAAAATTTTCATGTTTAATAATAAAATTATTCCAATAACATTTCCTGACCAAATTATATAATATGTATTGAAATGAATATTGTACAAATTTTATGAAATTATAATTATTATACCTGAACTTTCATTACAAGCATATAAAACAATAATTTTAGGTTGTATTATGAGCTCAGACTGTTGTTTTATGAGCTCAGACAAAACTTGACTAGTTTAAATAATGGAAGAGTGTCTAAAAAACTATGAACCTGTGTGACATGTTTTTCCATAATTTCACAAGACAGTATATCAATGCATGAAAAAGTACAGGAACATCATAATTTCTTATATTTCGACCAAGTTCCACCACACTGTCATTGGTAGACAAAAAATCCATAAAGCTTGTAGGACCTGTCCTTATGTTTACTGCTTTCACCTCACTCTTTGTCATTGTGGTACATTTTCTTTCCTCCGGTCCTAATTCCAGTTATCTCTCTTACTTTTGGATGAATTGGAGTCTTTAGTAGTACATGTAAATATGCACTGGTTGAAGTGGTTTTCTCCATTGATGGCCAAAATTTGTAGTATATGTGTAGCATATGCTCTGGCTAAA
This sequence comes from Saccostrea glomerata, assembly GCA_003671525.1. NCBI lineage: Eukaryota > Metazoa > Mollusca > Bivalvia > Ostreida > Ostreidae > Saccostrea > Saccostrea glomerata. The sequence goes on along the minus strand of PRKT01000207.1, from coordinate 711,715 downwards.
ATAAAATATATTATATTAATTATATATTCATTTATTTAGGTAAACTTAACTAGAAGAGAAATATGGTATAATAAATGTTATACTCCCCTACCAAATACCAGTACAACAGATACATGTACAATTCAAAAGGATACATATAAGAGATGCATCACTCTCATTTAAAAATTATCCACTAAAGACTTGACTTTTTCAAAAGTAGGTCAAATGTCAAAATCAGTTCAATTAGTATGCCCTGGGTTAAAGTTTTTCCAAGATTTAGTCAAATTCCATGATAAAGGTATAAAATTTTACCCATAAAAAACCTCTTGTTGCTGGTAATTTGTCTTTATCATGAGAACTCCTCCACAGCACATCCAGAAGCCTGCAAAGTTCCTTCCCGAACTTCATTTGTAGACATATTCTGCTGCCTGTGAAACAACAAAGATATTTGAAGATTAACAAGTCCTTGAACAAGATATGTTTGTTAAACACTTATTGCCCACTACCCCAGATAATTGGAATTTTTCTAAGTCGAATGGACATGACATAACTCTGTAAAAAATCCCTGATCTTACCTACCCAAAACAACCTTGACCTAGATATTCTTATGATAAATCTGTATACCAAATTTCATTTCAATACATGCAACATCTGCAAAGAAAATAAACAGAAACTGGTGGTGGACCGACCGACCAACAGACATACAGCTGCAAACAGACAGCTGCAAAGCAGTATGCCCTCCCTTAATACTGATATCATATCCCTATCTGGGAAAAAAATCATACCTGTACATGTACAATTATCAGTAATGAATTAAGTATATTAAATTAAATAACACAGTGACTACAAGTTTCTTGAAATTATACTGATATGACCTCGAATGTGATTTGACACTCACTAGGAATTGACTTTTATTGAATTTTCTTGACTTTCCATGTTACTTATAAAAAGTAAATGACTAGAAATTGTGCTATGTATCAAATGATCTAATAAAATAAAACCCCTTATCATAAAAAATGTATGTTAAACTTATGCATACCAACATATTTCCCCCCAGCCACCACAAACCTTTCATTATTTTTTTTTTATATGTAGATGTGTATCCCTTATGGTCTTATCTGAATTATCACAATGTGTAAATACAGATGCAGCATTGACACGTTTTCGTTTGAAGATTATGAATCATATTTATTCAATTTTAAAGACATATTTTCCAACAGAAAATCTCCCCTATCCATACCTGAATCTAAATTTCTTCAAACTTTTGCTTCAACTTACATTACAGATTAGCTTCTTTGCAATCTCCGTGCAGTTTGTTTACATATAAAATGCCGGGTTATGTACTTTCTATTTCACAACGGGGAATAACTCTAAGAATATCTCGAAGAAAAAATATTATGAACATTACTAAATCGCTCAGCATATCTTGATACAGTTGATTTCTCGTTGATATTAGGCCTTATTCTGTGCAGCCTAATTCCAAAAACTTTTATTTAACACATTGTCTAGCCTCTGGGATATATGAAACCGACACTTCTTGATAGACTGTCGAAATATCGGCACACAGTCACAGCACAGGACACATGAGCGGCAGCCCACATGGGCCCCCGTAACCGTGTTAGGCGTGTTACATGTATCTGATACTTTTTTTCTTACCGGTATTTGAATAGACCCTAATCAACTTCTGCTTCTGACTGGTTTCTGTATTTAAAAAATCCGTTTGCGAGTGGCAAAGCCGCCCTCAGCACGTCCCATTTTCCGTTGTTCGTCATTTTGGGAAATCCAGCGCTGTCGTTACTATGGAGATCGGAAACGGGTCAGTTGTCGTAAAATTACGAGACGTACTCGATGATTAATGCAGATATTTTAATACTCATTTTCAATCAGAAAAAATTAAGTAGTAAATTTGAATGTACAATATTATTAATTATTTAATGATATAAACACTTTTACTGACGTTATTTTGAATGCAACTTTTACAACTTTCGATCTAATTTTTGTTATGTAAAATGCTCACACTCATACAACCTTAAATGAATGATAAATTGTATTTTCTGACAAGGTCATTGTATCGACAATAGAACTTACGAAATGATGACTTAAAACGAGACTGCTGATATTCTTGTTCCATAAACGTGCTTGTCAATAATTTACCTCATTTCAGAAATTGTTCATACGTAGACCAAGCCCTTGTGCATTGAATCAACTTATATATATATATATATATATATAAAGCACTAAAAATGACCAACGACACGAACAATAAAAATTGTCAAACTTTCGGGACGCCCTGTCCCTTCCTCAGGACAAAGAAAAAAGTTAAAAAGTCATAAGAACAAAGGAAAAAGAGAAACAAAAACAACTAGCACTACTACTACACTACTAAACACAAAATATTTACATACTTAATTACATGTTGAATTGGAAATTTTTAAGTGCTGTGCTTACAAAGAAGGCTTTAAAACTTGCTCTGACAGAAGATGTCTTCTTTGTAAGCACAGCACTGACACAGACAGTTTTAACAGCCCTGTTACAGGCCGCAGCTACAAAATACTAGGGAATTTGTCCTGTCATACTGACAACTGCATTTATCTCATCAGTTGCAAAGTTTGCTCCAAACAGTATATTGGTGAAACAGGAGATCTCCGCAGGAGAGTCAATAACCACCGTTCGACCATTAGGACCAAAAAACTCAATGAACCCGTTGGGGAACATTTCAACCTTGAGGGTCACAAATGGGAGGACATGACAGTAGTGGTGATTGACCAAAACCCAAGATGGACAGATACTCAGAGAAAAAGCAAAGAAAAGTTCTGGATGCACAGATTGAAGTCATTCCGCCCTAATGGTATTAACAAACTGAATGACTTCACCAGAATGAACGTAAACTAGACCCAATTCCTGATGATACTAAACAAGATTATTCTCTCAATTTAGTATAAACTCTACAGTTAATTTGCGTCACCAACTCTCGAACAACCCACACAACTATGTATTGCTTACGCTTTATTTAATTATTTTTCCCCGGTAAAAAGTCCTTAAATATTTCAAAATTTATAATTAATCATAATTCATATGTTTAAATATCCCTGCTATATTATTTTTCTTTGATTATTCTTTATTAAGTAAAGTTACGCCATTTTGAGAGAATGAAACAATGTACGATTTACTGATTGTCGTCATTAATTAGCATAATTAATTCGTTCAATTATGTAAATCGCACTTCACCCGAGTATACCCGACAGACCGGACGCATTTCACAGCGGTCCGGATTTCTTTCTTTATTAGTGTTCTTAAAAATTTCCAATTCAACATGTAATTAAGTATGTAAATATTTTGTGTTTAGTAGTGTAGTAGTAGTGCTAGTTGTTTTTGTTTCTCTTTTTCCTTTGTTCTTATGACTTTTTAACTTTTTTCTTTGTCCTGAGGAAGGGACAGGGCGGATATATATATATATATATATATATATATATATATATATATATATTCTTAATTTAAGTCTTAAAACCCTAGTCACATTTCCAAAAACGACCAATGGCTAATGGGTTTTGAAGCAAAAATGGGATTCTTCGGCTAACAGTCGGCAGTTCATCGGCCGTTGTCCTGCCCGATTTGGACCTCTTTTTTGTCGGCCGACCAATTTTTTTATCCATCAATCCAAGTTATATTTTTTTCTGCGTCGGGGGCCGATTTCTTCAACTGAAGTTAACCGTCGCCCAACCTTCGATCATCGTCCAACCATCGATGGTCGTCCGTCGGTCGTCCGTCGTTCGACAATAAGGGTGTCCAAAATTTTGGCCGACGGTTAAAATCAAACAGTAGCTCAGAGCTCGATGATCGGGCGACGATTGGCCGACTTGTGAATATTTAACCTATTAAGGATACATATCCCAAACAAATTTTTGATGCATGGATTGATATATAATTTTGAACGGAAATATCATAAATAATTAATCCGTAAGATGTAAAGAAATCTTAGGTATTCTTTGCTGATTCGATATGCGCCATTTGTCGTTTTTATGCAATTCTAAACAAAATTTTGCACACATTTTCAACATCGAGTCCCGATCTTGTGTCGACCGATCATGTTTTTTCAGCCGACAAAAGACTTGTAAAAAAGTCGCCCGTAGGAATAAGCTCACTAGGATATATCCTGGCAAGATATGAAAGGTAGTATCCATTGTTAATTGACTATACCTAGTCAATAAGAGTATAGTCAATAAAATTATCCAAGAAGACGGTACGGTTTGAGCTTTATTGTGCCCTAAAAATTTAATGTTAAAAAGTTATGAAATTGGCTTTAACAGTAGTTGAGTAGATGAATATGATAAATCATTAAAAAATATGGCATGAAGAAGAGCCTTTCTTGAAATATGACGTCATGAATTTGGTACATTTTTAAGTTTAATGCAGAAAAGATTCAAAATGACTCGTTTTTCAGCTAATTTTCCTTAAGAAAACAGTGTCTGCCACCGTCGCCCGCTTTGAATTTTGGATATATTGTGCAAACAGCTATGAAAAATCACATATCTAAAAATCTTTCCGGGCGACAGTGGCAGAGTATGTTTTCTGAAAGAAAATTCCACTAAAAATTTGGGTCTTCTGCAACTTTTAAGAAAATACGGGAAAATGCAGAAGTTAATGACGTCAGAATTGTATTCAGGAGGTCATATGAGAAAAAACATTTGTGTATTCTTACTGCAGAGAATTCCTATTATTCAGAAAACATGAATTTTAATTTCTTATATCACTTTCATATTTTAGAAAAATATAGGGCTTTATTTGTATTGAAACTGTACCTTGTACGATGTAGGTAACACTACTCCTTTAGTTTTTAGGGTTTATTACTACTGTAAAAGTGTATTACAGGGGCTGCAACGTTATTGTTGACAACTTACAGGAACGATCACGTTACACGAACGATCGCACACGAACGATTCTTCATGCACACGATTCTATTCGTTGCACTATCTTACATGATTTCTAAAAGGAAATGCTCGTTTCTTCACGCAAAGCAGTTCAAAATATTAAGGAATGGATATTTTCAAAACGAAATAAGACTTATTACATATTTTAGATTTAAAATAATCATTGATTTTATTTCATGGACTTTGAAAATATATATATATACATGTAGTAAATGTAATGGATATTTATGGAATGCACGTGTGAGACTCATTATATATTATGGATCAAAGTTTACAAAGCGAAATTTACACGTTTTTACTAGCACGAGCACGCACGATTAAAACCGCAAACGATTCAGTCTGATACACACATGATTTTGCACGTTACACGAGCGATCACCCATGTTACAAGAACGATTCTACACGATTTGTTTGTCAAAAATAACGTTGCAGCCACTCTATTATTACAGAGAACCAGATTTTTTTCCTCTGAAAATAGTAATTCTACTCAGTCTATTATACTAGTAATACTTATTCATTGCTGTTTTGTTAAGAAGGAATTTTAAAATCAGGAATACTTACCCCTTCATGGCATGTTGAGGAGGTTTGGTTTACTATGTTCCCAATTTGTATTGTTATGATGGTCTTTTGAGCTTGACATTATCTCCAAATGTCATTGCCACGATAGAACTTCTTCATAATCTAAAATAAGATTTTTGACATTTTCAAACCAAAGAGCTTTAACAAGTTCAAACCAGGAATTATTGTTTAAAAAGTAAAATTCTACCTTTCACCGTAGATCGCTTTTCAAGACAACTTATTCTCCCAAGATAGGCATCGATTCTTAAAAAGCGAGACATAAAATACAACATTTTCTGGTTATTGCTCTATATAGCACTAAGAAACACTATACATATGTAATACGCGATATTTAAATCGCATAATTACGCGAAAATAAAGTTCCCGCGAATAAAATGTGATTTACAGTATTTATATAAATATAAATGATTTTTTATGAATTGAAGAAGTTGACAATTAGCCAGTTTCCTTGACAGTAAAAAATCTCATCCAAACATGGCTCACTATGATAATATCATATTTCTAAACCAGGACATATCATGTCAACATCGAAAGCTACTTCTGAAATATCGAGTGGAATGGAACACCAAGAGTATTTAATTTGAAAATAAAATGAATAAGTTCTAGTATTTAAGCGTTAAAAAAAATGATAGAGTTATGATGAATCATATGGAGACAAAGTGTTATGTTGTATAGTGATTTACTATATATATATATATATATTTTAAATTAATACAATTTATTCCTCTGCATTAAAGTTTTTATTCCCATTTTTATTTTTTGTACATACGGAAATAAAAATTATTTTTGAAAGTATCCTTGATTCAAACACGGCTTTTAAAGAGCAGATGGATTGCATTTTACATAAAAATAATTTAAAATACTTATAATAAGAAACTGGCGAGTTTGATCAATTTGTACCCTTGTTATTATTTTGAAAATGTTCTTCATTAATTAGATCCAGTATATGAACGATTACTATCAAATTTGAGAAATAAATTCCTTTAATGATGCTTTTTAACTTTAGCTATGACAATTAATATTCAAATTGAATGCCATAAGAATACCCTATTGCATAATTCTAATATTAGCTTTAAATTACGGGAAAAAGAATGTTGAAATTGATCATTACGTCATAATGGATCTACAACCAAAATTTAGTCTAGATCTTAACCTTATGTGTCAGATGTACAACTTATAACAATAGAATATTGAAGAATATAGATAAATTAATTGTCCATCACAAAAACATGTTAGATCCAGTCAAGATATCTTTCATAAAATGATGTATAAAAAATATGATAATATAGAAACAGACAATAAACAGATTAGGTGAAATTAATGTCCTAATATTTTGATTTATTGTTTTCTTTGCATGTGAGGGGTTCATGAAATTTTTCCAATAGATAGATAAAAGTTTTGATTCTGTAGGTCAGCTTTTTTTTTATTTTATGCACATTTAATTTTTCATATCATTTTTTGAGAAATTGTAAGGTCATGAATAAATAAAATATTTCTTTTAAAATTGAAACAAATTATTTATTGCGGGAATTAAAATGAGAAAAAATATCTCTTTCTTTTACCAAAATTGCATGAAAAAAAAAAGAATCAGGGATGAATAAAATAATGTTTCTTTTCAGAGTGTTACGATGGAGCTATCGGTATAAACGGTACTGAAAATTGTCCTGAAGGATTTTATGAAAGGCAATGCAGGAAGGAATGTCCAAAGGGATGTATGGGGGAATGTAACACAGTTAATGGAACATGTCTAGATATTAAATACATGGTTATTAGCTTTTCTGAAATTGTTATCACAAATCCTAACGAATACAATCTTTTGTGTAACAGGTGATACAAATATAAAATCATCCATTAAGTAAATAAAATAAATGATACCTCATACTTCTCTGAGATACGCTTATCCTGACCGCCATGTTTTTCTTTTAACAATAATCAGCCTAAATTAACGAAATAAAATAAAAAAAATGAAATCCATTTCTTATATATTATCTTCTTTCATAATCTTTGTTCAGATATAAAAAAAAAATGAAAACTGAATCAAGTGTGTATTAAAAAACAAATTCTCATTTAATTTAGAAAAGAAAACTCGTTGTTACTCTGCTTTAAAAGGGACAATTGAATTTGTTTTTTTTTTTGCAGGCCTAACGCAGTTATAACTGTGGAGGATTGGAACAGCAGTTTGACTAATCTGTCTGGACTGTTCGCCCTGCAGATCATCATTACCATCTCAGTATTTGGAATCTTTGTAATGACCAGGTTGATCTATTAACTTATTTTATTTCTTTATATTTAAGTTTAGCATGTCTATAAAAAAAAACCTACACTGTTTTCTTTGATTTTCTTTATTTTTATTTCTTGTAATATCCTTATGATATACATTAAACTCTATATAGTTCCTTTGTGGTTTGTAAGATTATCTTTATGAATCAATGGTGTGTTTCTTTTTTTCTTTTTCAGTTACACCACTTATAAAATTAGATTGATTGGAAAAAGAATATTGAAGGGTATGGACCGAAATTGTAACATTTCATTTCTTGATGTAAGACATGAAATAATTGGCTTTTAGATAACAGTAAATAGCTAAATATGAACTCTTACAGATAAAAAGATCGCCAAAAAACCACCGTTTACATCTGCTGACTACAAAGTAGGACAGGGCAGAATAGCTTTGAATACACGATTAAGTGTGGAATCGGCACAGAAACGTCATACGATAGGAAACGATTTCAACTACTTAATACCAGAGGCCCACGAGCAAAGAGATCAGTATTTAGACGTTGTGTAAAGGGATCTTCAAAATCTTCAATCTTCATTATTTCAGACATTTACAGCAAGGAATCATACCAATTACTAAACATCAGACTTTATTTAAGTATCAAAATAATATTAAAAAGGAAAATGCAGTAAGAATAAATATGAGACGTATGATCTTAAAGTAAAGCATATAATTCCATTAAAATTATACAAGTTGATAGCAATGGAAACAGAATTCTTGAAAACCATCAGTTAAAAATTACTATAATAATCAGAGGCCTGGAACGATTACCTGATAGTTCTACCCTGACACAAGAGCCTAGTCGTCCTCGGACTACCGCATATACTGTAGGATGCCTTATTCAGGACGGACAGTATATGTGATAGCCCTCCAACCACTTCACTCATTGTAGGACGCCTTATTAAGAAAGGATAATGAGTAAAGTAGCCTGGACGGACAAGTCATACAATGCATTCAGCTTCCTTTGCATTCATCTCAAGAAGAACCTCCGATCACTGAGAAATACACAATAAATGTCATGTGATGTGAACATTGACTAATAAGGAATACGTATAATAAACCATCAGATATAGTGAAGGAGTAAGCATATCCTATCGGCCGGGCACATCCACTTGTGCTCCTTGTAATGGTGAGTTAAATGAAATATACGTAAGAAATGTTGCGTGTTAATGATGTCATAACACTTTATAAGAAAAATGTAATTGATGAGCTTTCGATATGCAATGCAATGATTGATTATAAGGCCATTGTGTCGACAATAGAACTTGCCGAAAGATAATTGCAAACGTTTGTTTCATCAACTTGTTTTTCAAAATTGAATCTCGTTTTAGAAATTGTTCTTACGTAGGGCAGGTTATTGTGTATCGAGTCCACTGGAAGACCAAATCATATGCTGGGGTGAGGATTTATTCCTTTTTTTCAAAGAAAGTTGATAATAAAAAAAATGAATGAAGACGTTTATCATTAAGTTTTTTTCTTTGATAACCGTTAACGTATTTTTCTCAAAAATATCTTAATATGATTTCAATGGAATACTCTTTGGTATATAAAGGGATGTAACTGTTCTTGATTTATAATACATCATCGGTTTATCTAAATGTCAATTTGAATGCTTCGGCAAACTTGTGCTTTCTTTTTCCTATGTATTCTTTTTTCAAATTCTGATTTAACATCAAAAGATGGTTAAAATATCCATCAACATTTGTGCCCATTCGATTTCCAATAGTCTTTTTGAATGACCAGTTCCCGGAATAGTACATAAATTTTGCCAAAATGGACATCTAGCATCTTTTTAAAATCACTTTCAGAGTACTCATGTGTAAAGTCAGAATGATCTTTTTTAACAAAAGAGTTTTGTTGATGAAAACAAAAAAAAAACAAAAACAAAAAGCAAAATTTCTTTCCGAGTTCAATTTTTACTGAAGGAACAGTTGTATTTAATTAATCTTGAGAAACAGTTATATTAAGTGCGTAAAAGTCGATCGATTGATCGTTATTGTTTAACGCCGAGTCGGCAATATTTAAGCCATATTTCGGGCGATTGCAAAAGTCGATCTTTTTAACTTTAAAAAATGTCGATACAAGTTTTCTGAAAGCTCTTTGGATTTTTTTTTTAGATAATCCACATCTGAATTACACTACTTCTAGAATAAAGGAAGGAATTTTGATTGATTTACATTTTGTTTTGAGCCTGATTTATCATCAGTTGACCAAAGTAGACAAAATATCTATTCTCACTTATTGGATTAGATCTGGAATTACCTCGATTTTCAAATGTCATCAAATAAATGTTAAACAATTTCTACAACCCAACAAATTTATTTTTACTTTGAATTAAACTCGCAATAAAAAAATAATAAAACTCATTTTTCCGCTTTTCTTCCTGTAAGCTATGCAATAAATATGTTCATAAACTAAATAAAACAACAGGAACTGTGCATGTTTACTTGGTATATTGGAGGAAAATGGATAGAATTGTTCTTATACTTCTCCTAAGCTTCACTAAAGTCTACATGTCATCTGTCACTCAGGATCCTAACATGTGTGGGTAAGATCTGAAATACAAAACTGATAGTTTGTTTGTCTTTTTTGTCTCTATCTTATATATCCGGAAAAAAATAAAAGGATCTTACAAATTCATAAGAACTGCTTTAATTGCAGAATGAGATGTTGCACGGGCTATTTTCTTCATAATGAAATATGTACAGGTACATATATTTTTTTTAAATTTATTATATACATGTATTGAATTTAAATTCCCTCTCTTACGCAATTCAAGTACTTAATATTGCAAAAGGGTCTGAAACAGCAAATTGTGAAAACAATAATTAGAGTGAACAATTGATTTAGAGACTTTTAATGGAAAGAAACATTAAAATTAAAGCAAGTAATTCTATTTCACGATAGGTACTTTTCGCAAAATAACGCGGTTATTAATTCCTCTTACATTTAACAGAATTTAAAGTAAATAAAGTGAATTTTCAGTGTGCAGATCTGGTCAAACTGGGGAAAACTGCAGTCAAGCATGCCCTACTGGATTTTATGGGGAGCTTTGCAGGAATGGATGTCCATTTGAATGTAACAAAACCTGTAATAAAGTCACCGGAAGCTGTCCACGTAAGTGTATCAAATATCAGTCTGAAATTTCGCAGCACTGTTAAGGCCTACTATGAGAAATCAACGGAAAATAGTCGTGCAAAAAAGGGGTACCTTTTTAAAACTGAATTTATTTTATTCAAGCTGTTTTATTATCACAGAACACAAATACTTATGGAACTCTGCACTGTATGAAAATTGGTCCCATCGATGAACAGTCACGTGATGCATAGTTCGTGTACTGAATGTAGGTCATGAACAATTTTCAATATCGCAAGGGCATACCCTAGTTGAAATTGAAAATTCAAGCTATTAATTGTTTCTGCAAACATTTTATTTTCTGAAAAGTGCTGCTGCTTTGAATATAATTCGCGTTATAATAGTTAGATTTTCAGGTATATAAGCCAATGTCGAAATATGTTTGACTTTTACCAAATATTTTGTGTACTTATAAAATCACGCCCTCGATTTAAAGAAAGCAGCAGCACTTTTCAAGTTAAGAAAAATATCCTTAATCTATATTCAAAAAATGGTTAAGATCTATTAATTGTATGTCCTTGCGAAAGTACGATATTATGAGGCATCTCGATGTAAAATATACGTAACCTGTACATAAAAACACGACATAATTAATAAAATACATTCTCTTGAAAGTTAATAAATAATCGCACTAAAAAGGATATGCGTTGGTATTAATCGACTATTTAAAACCTGTAAATGATATTCCGTTTAATAATAAAACGCATTTTTCATTGTTAAAAAATTCCTCAATCTGCCTCTCACAGCACATGAAATACGTCATTTTTACCTAAATGACGTCTTGTTTACAAGTTCATCGCTATCAGTGCTTTGTCTATAACCAGCTACATGGAATTTAATTAGCAAGTTTTTTTTTAAATGTATTGACAAGTTTTATTGTTGTTTATAATGCTAATACAGTTAAAAATTGCAAACTATTTCATTTTCAGGTATTATGAGAAATACATAAAAGTCATATTTTTGTGTGACGTCACAGTAAACTTTTCCCGTATAAAATATGCCCCGCCCCTTTATTCAAGCCTTCGTTAGTAGATATTAAAGTTCGTTAGGAGATATTAAAGCCTTTAATAAATAAAGCAAATTGTGTTCTTTTCGTTATTTAAGACACTGAAAAAAGATTCATCATGTTAAAATTGCAAACTTGCACCCTATACTTAAGAAAAGCAAGAATTACTTTCTTAATTATTACTTTCACGCTGAATTAAACATCACTCTTGTCCAAAAAAAAGATTGTATGGACTTTTGATCTTGAATACTGTTCTTTTTCGCCATATGTATCTTGATAAAAAATTGAATATCTATCAGTAGAAGATAACAACACCCAGAACAACAACATTGAGACGCAGATAGAGCACTTTCTGAAGAAGAACGCGTGGCTAATAGGAGGGGTGACCTTCCTTTTATTAGTCATCCTATGTGGTTCTGTTGGATTAATTCACCTCTCTCAAGCCCTGTACGTATAAATTTATTTTTGTTGTGTAAACTCTGTACGTCTTTAAATGTTTTTTTTTTTAAAATTGTATCGACTCTGTTATCATCATGAATGATTGAAAAATGAATGTTTTTATTTAAAAATTGAACGATTAAAATTTTTTTTTTTCTAATTACAGTTGGAAGATAAATCTATTAAACTTAACTCAAAAAATGAATTTGTAAACATTTAAAGATTCATTTTTATATCAATTTTTTCTCTCTTATGTAGCAGAAAATGTGTCAAGATGAATAGAACAAATGGTAAATATTTACATAATCTCTTACATTCATCAATGGTAATGAAATATATGGATATAACGAACAGTATTTAAAGTTGAAAGCCCTTCATCCAAAATGGTAGAAGAGCAAATTCGGAACTCAAAAACATAAGAGGTGGGATCAGGTGCCATGGAGAAACGAGCATCCACTGCCGACTGGACACACCATCCGTATGCTCCTTGTCACGATGGAGAAAAATGGACAATGGATAAATATATTTGTTGCTTGAATGAAACACAAGTCAACAGTAATTTTTTTAACGTTTACGTTAATTAGAAACAGACTATCGACAATGTTTTTGATAATTGTAAAGGAATTGACTGTCAACGAAACATAGAAACATATGGAGATAACGAACAGTATTCAAGATTAAAAGTCCATAAAACAATACAAAATAGGAGTAGAGCAAACACGGATTTCGTTTTCAATTTCAACTTCATTTTTTCTTGTTCTTAGATGACACTCATCTAACAAATCAAAGACCACATTCATCTAACAGTTTGAGACATGAACCTGCTTACTCTAACATCCAGAGTGGATCCATTCAAGCAAACTGCAGTGTAAAAAGCACACTAACCAAACAATTATCAGATAAAAAGGTAGGCAAGCAATCCTGTGAATACAGTAAACCTACAACAAAGAAGCGCTACAGCTTTATCTGGAGGTCATCGGTGTCACAGGAAGTGACGTTGTGTACAGGTGTTTCTGAGGATGAGGAGGACAGTGATGTTGATGCAAACACAACAAGTGGTGTACAAATCTCAAGACTTCCCCGGGGGAGTGTAAAAATCTCAGGACTTCCCCAAGAAAAATGCTTCAAAACCTTCCAGTCCCTGGATGAGAAGGAAGAGACAGATTATGGAGCAAACACAGCTTATGGAAATGTTTGGGTGTAGACTCATGCACATTGCAAGAAAGTATCCATTTACTTTTGCACTAGCTAATAAGGTCTACGACTAAATTTTTTACATCGTTTACCATTGAATTCGAAGTGTAGTTTAACTATACAGAAATTATATTCCAACATCAGAATTTTTTTTTGCATTTTCCTTATGTTAGTTTTTAAAATTATATGTTTCGTCTATGTAAATTTAATACATTATTTAAAATATGTAAATCAATTTTAATACTGAGCATAGAATTTGAAAGTTTTTCCGTGATATACTCATGGTTTATATTTAATTTATTACGGAAAAAATATTTTAAAATGTTTGTGTATTTTATTTTTCACCAATTTCAGAGTATAAATTCTTCCTGCTATTGCTTTTTTTTTTTTGAAAATTCTGTTTTTTTTTGTTTGACATACAATATACTTCGTAGTTGTTTGACCGTATATATGGTCTATCGTCATATAACCATCCAAATATGAAGCAGATGGATCGGACCCATAGGTGTCGTTTCACGGTGAACTTACAAAAATACCAGCACAATCATTGATCTACAATGAATAAAAAGTTTTTTTTCATATTAGATTTATTTTGAAACATTCAGATTTAATTATTTAAATGTTTCTGTGCATTATGTGTATTTTTTTTTATTATAATGTCTGATACATTGATATTGTATAAATTTTAAAATGTTAATAATTTTTTCACACGGGAATCACACGTGCGTTGTAAAGGAAATATTCGATGTAGCTTTCAGTGCATTTTGCATAAGGAAGTTACGAATATACGGAATCAAAAATATAGGTTTCATTTTATTGCTTGATTATGCATTTTTCTCCATAATTTACAGGTGTAGGAGCATATGAAAAACATTCCTGTCGATGCTGTATCAATATAAGCTTTACAATATATAAGATCTTGGATATATCGTTGACCACATACAACCCCTTGATTCAAGAAATGAAAAACACATGTAAACATTATTTGTTTCATAATCTTTAATTACATGTATGATTTAATATTTAGAATAAAATTTTATTTTCACAATGAATATCAACATGAAATATATGGAGATAACGAACAGTATATCTTCAAGCTCAAAAGTCCATGTGCAAACACGGACCTCCGAATCATCAGAAGTGGGATCGGATGCCATGAAGGAGTTTATTAGAGAAAATGATAGATTTGCTTTTAGCTGAATAGCAAGTTGAAGGTGGTTGGATCATTTGCCATGGAGAAGTAAGAAATCCTACCGAAAGGTCAAGCCTACCGTGAGCTCCTTTGACAAGCACGGAATCCAATAAACATTTTGAGTATCAGACTAATGACATAAAATTGTACTTTAAAATTGTCAATATGAAACACTAAAAAATTAATATTGTATTTAAAAAGGTTATTTTATTGAACAAAGAATTTTCGAAATGTTGATATAGCAAGAAAACGTATATTTTCTACAAGTTAAAGTCACGGAAATCTTGAGATATATGGATTGACGTCTTCTCTAAAAAGAAAAGTTCCTATAGCTTGAGGGTAAGAAACATATCCTTATTGGTAGTTCTTTAATTATAAGTACGACATCGCAGAAAAAATGCAAACCCATTTCATTGGGAAATTGAATTTTATCGCTATTTTGTCAATATAGTTTATGCTGTATGCACGTTTTATATTGGTGATGGTCACATGGGAATTTCTTTTTATTTAAAAAACAATGAATACTTTTTTTTTAAATATTGGGCTATATGGAAACCAAATAAGATAATTTTTACATGTATAAAAAAATTATAAAGAAATATTTATTTTGTATTTTGAGGCAATTTAAAAAAAAAATTATTATTTTGCATGCAAATTTTCAACTTTATAAGATAAGAGGGGGAAAGTATTTGAAAATGTGTTTTTCGTGAAGAACCCTAATATAAATTGTGTATTGGATAATAATTACGTTTGCAATCCATTTCTAATTATGTATTTTAAAAAAGGAAAAAAATACATTAATAGAGCAAATAAAAAGTTAAAAGCATATGGCACATAAGGAATTTTATAAAAACTTGATAACAATTTAAATGTAAAAGCAAGTGTACCTCATTTGAATGTCACGAGTGCTCTTTGAGAAATAAGATAGATGTAAAACAGAAACACACATGTTGCATTATTAAAATCAAATATTGAATTATTACATGTAGATATGTTTTTGATATACTGAGTAATGCCTTACATCAAAACTTTCTAAAAATTAAACACCTGGTACATATTTACTAATGAGGGAAGGGCCCTTTTTTCCTGGTCATTTTCAATGTATAACTGTTATACATTCAAAGGACTTTACAAGGAAACATACATTAAAATTTAATTTGAGGTAAATGAAAATAGACCTTGTGTCGTTTGTGATATTCCTAAACGTCTTGCACGCTGCCGTCACAAAGGACCCAAACATGTGTGGGTAAGTCGAACAAGTTTTGTTGGTTTTATTAGTGTTTCAAACAAAAGCATAGACATATCATACGTAAAAATAACAATAATGTGTTTTACAGACCGGGAATATGCTGTACTGGATATTTTCTCCAAGAAAACAAATGTACAGGTAATAATAAAAAAATAAGTAAGTATTTAGTGTTTCAATGCAACTGTTTAATGAGTAATTTCTATACGGGCAAAATGTGCCATCGGTAGTGTATATGAATGAGAGTAATTATCTGTTCTTTCAAGTAAAAATTACATAAAAATAACAATAGATGTACTTATAACGGTACGTCGCATCAAAAAAGCACTGCCATTTTTATTACGTTCCTTACCACGTGATCCAACAAGTGTATAATATGATAAACCAGAAAACACCATGTCCTTGAAATTTATCGTAAAGGAAAACAATGAAACTAATGAACAGTGAACAATTGCAAAAACTTTTACTGCATGCACAAATTTGTAAACCTGGTAAAGCCTCTAAAAACATAGGAAATGTGACCATGTACCACGAAAGAGTAAGCATCTTCTGACGACCAGTCTCATCCGACGGGAGCCCTACAATATCCATCAATCAAAGTTGTCAGAGGTCGATATAAATATTACGTCCTAACAAATGAAAGAATTCAGGGCAAAATACTATAGTTAGAATACTTATCACGTTGAGGATTGAAATTTCAAATGAAATCAATAAACATAAAGGAACCAAATGTTCACTTTAAACGATTGCTTGCCCTTATTGAAAGCACTATAATATTAATTAATTTTCCACTACCCTTTTTCTGTTTAATTTTTCCCCAAAATTATATATGAAAAGAATGATGTGAATTTTCTTTGCTCAGAAGAACTGACTAGACAGAATTAACCAAGGCATTTTTCGTACTGTTATGAGGTGTGTTGTATTTGTATTGTTTCATCATGTATATTATTAGTAACATTAAGTTTCTTGAACATTCCAGAGTGGTCAACATATTCGGTCATTTGATCTAGAACATTCTTAAATTTTATTATGTCCAGATTGTTCCAGTAATATCATGTTTTAATAATTTCTAGAATATTCCAGATTTATGATACTGTATAAATACCCTGTCAATTCGATTCATAGACAATTATTGTCGTATAAGTAACATCGATGTACAAGTGTATAAAGAGACTGGGATATACTTACACTGGACATTGTGTGCAGCAACGGACACTCTGATGTATGTATTTTTAGAATCTTGCTAAGTTTGTACTTTATGATTTGTATATATTAATGTTAATAAATTATTGTTAAGTTTCAATTGTGTGATTGATATTTGCTGGCATTTAAAGGTAATTCTGACCCATAACAGAATTCGGGGCTTGTCCAGGATAAAGAATTTCTTGCATTTTTTGTAGTTTATTGTCAAAATTTTGTGAAGTAAATCGTTTAATTACATTATAAGCCAGCAGAAATCAACATGGTATTTTCGGTCACAGACTTTCTTAATTCGCCAAGTGTTCAGGTTTTTGATACATTAAAAAAGGATGACTTGATCGCGTTAGGTTTGCATCTTGGGTTAGAGGTTAAATCTTCTCAGAGAAAGCAAGACATTAGAATAAAGGTTGCAAACAAACTAGTTGAAGAAAACATCTTTGGAAAATATGATCTTCCAGATTATACACTTAAATCAGAATCTTATAATATGTCAGAATTTCAGTATCAAGTAGAGTTAGAAAAAATGAGATTTGAAGAACGAGAGCGTGAACGGAAATTTGAATTAGACAAATTAGATAGAGAAAGAGAAGAGCGAGAAAGAGAGCGTGAAATGAACTTTGAATTAGAGAAATTAAGATTACAGCAGAAACCAGAACCCTCATTAGTCAAGAATGAATTTGATGCAGCAAAAAATATTAGGTTAGTTCCGAAATTTCAAGAAAAATCTGTAGACAAGTATTTTCCCCAATTCGAGAAAGTCGCAGAAAATCTTAAATGGCCACAACACGTTTGGTCAACAATGTTACAAAGTGTACTGGTTGGCAAAGCAGCTGAGGTATACTCTGCACTAGGGGTAGCTGAAAGTTCAGACTATGAGAAGGTCAAAGCAGCAATATTAAAAGCATATGAATTAGTACCTGAAGCATATAGACAAAAGTTCAGAAAGTATAGAAAGTTTGATAATCAAACATTTGTTGAATTTTCACGAGAGAAAGAAGATTTATTCGATCACTGGTTTAGATCTAAGAAACTTGATAAAACTTTTGCTAATTTGCGCCAAGTCATCCTGGTAGAAGAGTTTAAGGAATGTGTTACTCAAGATTTGAAAACACATCTAGAAGATAAGAATGTGAAAACTCTTGAAGAGGCAGCAGTCATATCTGATACTTATGCTTTGTCTCATAAAAAGAATTTTGTATCAAGATCTCAGACTAGCAGTAATTCTACAAATTCAGACACATATAAAAAGAGTGGTTCAGGGTCTCAGTCTTTCACAAGTTCCCAGTCTCCATCCCAAGGTGGTTCTAAGTCCGGTCCAGGACGTTTTGAAGGATCATCTGGAATAGGGTCGCTTCCTACTTGTAGTTATTGTAAGAAAAAGGGTCATCTGATCAGTGAATGCTTTAAACTTAAGAGAAAAAATGATTTTGATAAAACTCAACCACATGCTTGTGCGGCAGTTAGAGGTGATAGAGAAGCCTTAGTTTCGATTTGTTCTGACACTCCTGATGTCCAGGGTTCACAGTCCAGTTCTATTGATTCTATGGAGGATTATAAGCCCTTTATGTCTCAGGGATTTGTTTCACTCGGTGACTCTAGCGAAATAAAACCTGTCCAGATTTTGAGAGATACTGGTGCTGCACAGACGTTATTGTTAGAGGGCGTGCTTCCTTTGTCTGAGCAGACTTCTACTGGTGGGTCAGTTTTATTACAGGGTGTGGAGCTAGGCGTCATTGATGTTCCCCTGCATAGAATTAGTTTGAAGTCAGATTTAGTTACTGGACCTGTTATCGTAGGTGTTCGACCTACTCTTCCCGTTCCAGGCATTTCTTTGTTGCTAGGCAACGATTTAGCTGGTGGAAAAGTTGTACCAGATCCTATAGTTTGTGAGAAAATCACTCCAGATGTCATGTGCGATGATGAAGATGATGACATTTATCCAGCCTGTGCTGTTACTAGAGCGATGGCCAGAAGACGAGAAATGGAGGCAGACCATACTCAAGCCTTTGACGAGACGAATTCCTCTGTTGATATTGATTTGAATGACACTTTCTTATCTGACCTTGATGGCACTCAAACAAGCATGGAACCACACAATATCAAGAAGCAAGAGAAGAAAGAACTGTTACCAAAATTTGGTGGTGAGGATGATGAGTTGCATCCACTAGTTAGCCAAGGCAAGGACATCCTCAGCCGAGAACGTTTACTCTCTGAACAACATAAAGACCCAGATATCATTCAACTTAGTAAGAGGGCACTTCCACCAGAAGAGGCTACTAAAGTTGGAGAATGCTTCTATATGAAAGATGGCATCCTTATGCGAAAATGGCGACCACCTGACGCTTCCCCAGATGAAGTGTGGCGTGTTGTTCACCAGATAGTGGTCCCAGCTGCTTATCGTCGAGATGTCATGAGTTTAGCTCACGATACACCTATGGCTGGTCATTTAGGTATCAATAAGACTTATAATAGGATTTTGAGTCATTTTTATTGGCCTAAGCTAAGGAAGGATGTTTCTGAGTTTTGTAAGTCGTGTCATGTCTGTCAGATGGTAGGTAAACCGAACCAGAAGATACCATCCGCCCCTCTCCAACCAATTCCAGCTTTTGAAGAACCGTTTAGTCGAGTGTTGGTGGATTGTGTAGGACCTTTGCCTAGGACCAGATCTGGGAACCAGTATTTACTTACCATTATGTGTACATCCACTCGATTCCCTGAAGCCATACCTCTTAGGAATATAAAGGCAAAGAGCATAGTTAAGGCCCTAACCAAGTTTTTCAGTTTTGTAGGAGCACCCAAGGCAATTCAGTCGGATCAAGGCTCAAATTTTATGTCGGGGTTGTTCCAGCAAGTCATGCATGAGTTGGGTATAAGGCAATATAGATCAACTGCTTATCATCCTGAGTCCCAGGGAGCGCTAGAACGTTTTCATCAAACCCTAAAAACAATGCTGAAGACCTATTGTTACCAGTATGAAAAAGACTGGGATGAAGGGGTTCATCTTGTACTATTTGCTGCACGAGAAGCAGTCCAGGAGTCTCTTGGGTTCAGTCCTTTTGAATTGGTGTTCGGTCATACAGTTAGAGGTCCTTTGAAATTGTTGAAGGAAAAGTGGCTGACTGAGACTACTGATCTTAATCTTTTAGATTATGTGTCTGATTTCAAAGAAAAACTTTACAATGCTTGTAAATTAGCACAAGACAATTTGAAGAATTCTCAGATGAAAATGAAAATGTGGTATGACAAAGATGCCAGAAATAGGGTGTTTAAGCCAGGTGATAAGGTTCTTGTATTTTTACCTATTCCTGGTCATCCTTTACAGGCCAGATTTTATGGCCCTTATGAAATTGAAAGCAAGATCAGTGATGTAAACTATGTAGTTAAGACACCAGGTCGACGTAAAGAGAAACGGGTTTGTCACATTAACATGTTAAAAGAGTATTTTGAAAGGTGTGACCGAAATTCTGTAAAACCAGTTTCCACTTTAGCCAATGCTAAGACTGTTCAAAATTGTATTGAAAGTGATACGAGTGTAGAGATGAATGAGAAAGATTGTAATCAGAGTGTTCGTTTGAAAAACTCAGAAGTTTTGGCTAATTTGGATGCCAAACTTGGACATTTGAACATTCACCAAAAAGAACAAGTTAAAAACTTGATGAATGAGTATCATCAAATCTTTTCGGATGTTCCAAAGAAAACTAATGCAGCTTGTCATGATGTCATAGTGAGTGACGTTCTGCCTATCAAACAACATCCGTACCGTCTGAATCCAATAAAATTGCAGTACCTAAGAAGGGAAGTGCAGTACATGTTGGACAATGACATTGTTGAACCTAGTAAAAGTGATTGGAGCTCACCATGTATTCTTGTACCAAAACAGGACGGTTCGTACCGATTATGTACAGACTATAGAAAGGTGAATTCTGTTACCAAAACTGATTCATTTCCAATACCTAGAATCGATGACTGTATTGACCGCATTGGAAACGCCAAATTTGTCAGTAAATTTGACCTGTTGAAAGGCTACTGGCAAGTACCGTTAACAGAAAGAGCAAAAGAAATATCTGCTTTTGCTACACCAGATGGACTTTACCAGTATAAAGTAATGCCTTTTGGCATGAAAAACGCACCGGCTACATTCCAAAGGATGATTCACTCCCTCCTTCAAGACCTCGAGGGATGCGAGGCCTACATTGATGATGTCGTCATATACAGCGACACATGGGACGAACATCTCCGAATCATGCGTGCTTTATTTGACATTTTAGCTAAAGCAAACTTAACTGTGAACCTTGAGAAGAGCGAATTTTGTCATGCTTATGTAGAGTATTTAGGTCATAGAGTAGGTCAAGGTTATGTTACACCCATTATGGCTAAAGTGGAAGCTATTGCAAAGTTCCCGATTCCTACAAACAAGAAAGAGTTAATGAGGTTTTTGGGCATGGCTGGGTTTTACAGAAAATTTTGTCCAAATTTTTCCTCAGTAGTTAGTCCACTTACAAATCTTTTACAAAAGAGGGTTAACTTTGAATGGACAAAGGACTGTGAAAAATCGTTTCATAAAATCAAATCTGTCCTTATGAGCAATCCAGTTCTGTCAACTCCAGATTTTTCTAAGCAATTTAAGCTTACTGTTGATGCTAGTGATGTTGGAATCGGGGCAGCTTTGTTTCAAGAACATAGTGATAATGTAGATAGAGTTGTTTCTTATGTTTCAAAGAAACTTACAAAATGTCAACAAAAGTATTCCACTATTGAAAAGGAATGCCTTGCTTTGTTGTTAGCCTTACAGCATTTTGATGTTTATCTGAATGTTACTTTGCATCCAATTCTTGTGTATACTGATCACAACCCCCTGACATTTTTGCATAAATTGTCAAATAAGAACCAAAGACTAACTAGATGGAGTTTGTTGTTGCAGGAATACAATATAACAATTAAGCATATCAAAGGTAAAGACAATGTTATTGCAGATGCCTTGTCAAGAGTATCGTAAATATATTAGATTTTTGTATTAATGTACATATATTTTATTTTAACAATATAAGTTTTCATTGACATTCATACTTTTTAAGGGGGAGGTGTTATGAGGTGTGTTGTATTTGTATTGTTACATCATGTATATTATTAGTAACATTAAGTTTCTTGAACATTCCAGAGTGGTCAACATGTTCGATCATTTGATCTAGAACATTCTTAAATGTTGTGTATGTCCAGATTGTTCCAGTAATATCATGTTTTAATAATTTCTAGAATATTCTAGATTTATGATACTGTATAAATACCCTGTCAATTCGATTCATAGACAATTATTGTCGTATAAGTAACATCGATGTACAGGTGTATAAAGAGACTGGGATATACTTACACTGGACATTGTGTGCAGCAACGGACACTCTGATGTATGTATTTTTAGATTCTTGCTAAGTTTGTACTTTATGATTTGTATATATTAATGTTAATAAATTATTGTTAAGTTTCAATTGTGTGATTGATCTTTGCTGGCATTTAAAGGTAATTCTGACCCATAACAGAATATTCAATTAAAGCAAGGTTATTTCAATTAATTGAATTATTTTTTACAGAGTGTTTTCCTGGAAGTTACGGAAAGAATTGTAGTAAAGAATGTCAGAAGAGAAATTATGGAAAAGATTGCAAAGAAAGATGTCCGACCATGTGTGAAGACAGCTGCAATAAAACAACAGGGATATGTTTAGGTAAAGAAATGAATATGATTTTGAAGACTAGATAGAACAATCATTTTCTGAAGAACAATCAATGCAACGATTAAAGGAAACCCTGTAAAATAAGACTCAAAGAAATGAAAGCATTAAAGGACAGGATCGGCTATCACCCCTTTTTGGCCCTGGTTTAGGATGTCTTTTAGAATTATGCAACAGTCAATAAAGACCTGTTTACACCCTTTCTTCAAAATGAGTGTTGGTTCTAAGCTTTTGGATACACAGTGGTCACAGAGTAGTCAGAAAGTAGGTCAATTAATGAATCTTCTAATATTTATGCAAAAGAACTAAAGCAAAAATCTGCATGATTTGGCCCTTTCAATTCCTGAAAATCAATCTTCATTATTAAGCAGCAAAACTTTGGCCAAATATTTATTTGGCGTTAAACCTTAGGTCTCTGTCTTGATTTTCGGGAAGGAAACATCTCGTGCTTTATTATAAACATCAAAACCGGATGCGGCTATGCAAAAATGCCAAGTATCAAAGAAATTTATACCTTTTTTACAGAGATTTTTTTGTATTCGCTTACCTTGAACCATGATGAAATTTTAAACACAGTTAAAATGGTACAAGTTAATCCATAATTCATTTGGATTTTGATGGTTAACGTGTGGCGGCCAACTTAAATGATATTTTTCAGTACTTTGATTCCTGACTGGTGTAGATTTTTTTTCTCTCAGTACGGCCTAGTAGAAATAGAGGTTAAACTTAATTAGTCATATTAAATGATTTATTTTTAAATAATTTATTGAGGCTGTAAATCAATTTTAAAGGATATAAAATCCACTCGATATGAAACTTGCATCTGTAAAAAAGGGGAAATTCCGATCCCGATGTGATAAAATAACTGACTATCCGGAATGCAGTTACAATCGACTGAAGATAGAGAAGTTTACATAACTTTGTTGGGTGAGTATCTTTATTCTTCTAAACAAAAAAGTAAAGTAAGCTTTAAAACACACATGCATCAATGCAGGGGAAAAAAGAAGCATACAAAATATTCTACCTTGACTAAATCTGTGCTACATTATGACGTCATAGTTGGCGAGATGACGTCAATTTAGAACACAAGTTTTTGTCATATTGGTATTTAGAGATGTAATTTAACTCTAGAAAATGAATAGAAACGTGTAAACATTAATAAAAAATGTTTTTATTTTGTTATGCTGTGTTCTGTCATTTTGATTTAAGTCTGAGGTTTCGGAGGTCCGTGTTTGCTCTGCTCCCAGTGATGAAGTCATACGTGTACATCAAGTAACTTGGGAATTGATCATGTCGTGTAAAGAGACTTTGGCTAAGACGGTATGTACAAAGTTACTCCAGTATGTAAAATAGAATTTAAAAGCAAATATCGTGAATATCGTGTGAAATTCATATGGAGTTCAG
The DNA here is from genome assembly GCA_003671525.1 of Saccostrea glomerata. Lineage (NCBI taxonomy): Eukaryota > Metazoa > Mollusca > Bivalvia > Ostreida > Ostreidae > Saccostrea > Saccostrea glomerata. Next base: position 687,416 of record PRKT01000207.1, on the reverse strand, counting down.
TTAATAGACATTTCCAGTTAAGAGTGCAACGAGCTGGGATTGGTACTCTGTACTTCGATATTTAAGGGGCTGTATAAAAAGTTTTTATAAAAGGAGTTTTACGTTAGACGGATTTTGTGTAATTTTCTGTAAAACACTTATGCCCCCGTGTGGCAACAAAGAGAAGATCAAACTTTTCTTAAATGCAAACTCACTGGAAATACAATTCTGAAATATAAAAGTTAAGGGTAAAGTTTTTTCATAGTATGGAACTCTCCAAGGTCAAGGTTTAAAGATCAAGGTAAATGGTACCAAATGAAAGGTCTAGCCACAAAAAAATACATGTACATATGTGAAGTATAGAAGTCCTAACCTTTCAAAAGTTATGGCCAAGGTTAAAAATTTTATAAAGAAGGTCAAACTCTTAGTTTGGTATAAACTTGCTGTTGCATGTAAATTTTAATTGGTCTCAACCGGTGTTTGCTTATCACATTTTGGTTTTTGTATTTACTAGCTTGAAATATATCAATCCTAAGTAAACAACAATTTCAACACATACATGTGTTAAGTTATAGTATTATAGGTTACTGTTCATTTAATTTTTGTTGGAAAAAGGAAGCATAAATATTGATATATAAATTAAACAATGAATGAATGCGCATATCAGTTTTGTCAAATTTGTATCAAGATTTATTTAAAGTCAAAATGACATTTTAGATCCATGACAAATTCATCCTGGTCCTAGACAAAAATTCCTGATGTCGGACTCATCTCACCCTTCTCATGCATGGATCCATCTACCCTAAAGTTTCTTCAAGCATGTAACTTAGATGATGTTAATGAGGACAAACTTAAGGTAAAATTTACTCTAAATTACTATGCATTTTAAATAATGTTATGTTCATTTATTTAGTTATTTAGAATTTTTTGTTTATAATCAAATCAATGGCTGAATGTTTTAATATTTTTTGATATGTTTTAGATTCTGATTGAGCACTACCAAAGTGTGTTAGAAGAGGAGGACAAAGTCTTAATGAAATTCTGCTCCTACCGGCTGTTCATGCACCAAAGAAGAGATACATGGAACCTGTGTGATAGTCTCAACCATTTGGTCAAGCACTACAGCCAACTGTACTCCAACCTTTCCAAACTTGCACAGTTGTGCATGGTTGTACCAGCATCAATAGCAGGTATGGCTTTGTGTAAATCATTACTTGCTCTTTAATGCATTTTAGAAGTCAATGACGAGTGAAACTATGAGTCCATTTTATTATTATATATAAATATATAATGAATGTGAATTATGTTTTGCAGATTGTGAGAGAGGGTTTAGTGCAATGAAGAGGATTAAGAATTCATTAAGGAACAGGCTAAGCAACAAAGTGAACAACAGTCTGATGCTTGTGTCTAAACAGGGGCCTGAACCTGAACCTGAGGAATTTCCAAAAGAAAAAGCTGTGAAACTTTGGAAAGACATAAAATGCAGACTTGGCAATGTATAACATGTCTCTAAATGTATATTATTAAATAGTGTGTCACTGTCTAATGTTCACTACTCTTGTCATGTAATAAAGCTTAAGAAGAATATGGAGATAACGAACATTATTCAATATCAAAGTCCATAAAACAGTACAAAATGGGAGCAGAGCAAACACGGACCTCCGAAACCTCAGAGGTGGAATCAAGCGGCATAGAGGAGTGAGCATCCCCTGCCAATCGGTCACACCCGCCTTGTGCTCCTTGTCATGATTGGAAAATAGCGGAAAAATCAGTCGTCAACTCAGTGTATAAATAATGGACAAAGAATTAATATGAGAAACGTCAGTCAGCATTTGTCTAAATGATATATTATATTTGCTGACAATGTCATTGTATCGACCATAGAATTTGCAAACGTAGATCAAACTCTTGCGTATCAAATCAGCTGAGAGATATACACTCCGTATGCAGGTGATGAGGGTATATTGCTGCATAAGTAATGGAAGCTGACGATAGAAAAGTTAAAGTAATCACGTTTATCATTTAGCTTGGTTGTTAGATTACCATTAACGTCCTTTTCAAGTAAAATATCCAAGTATGAGGCAGATGTATTAGACTCTGTGGTATCTTTTATCTCAACCTTACCAGGATATATCATATCGACGTAGGAATGGAAATGAACATTGTTAATTGACAATTCGTCGTCGATATATCTAAATGTCGAGTTGAAGGCCAAGTGCACAGCAAGTGTTTTTTTTTCACGTATAAGATTTTGCACAAATTCTGCTTCATATGAATATAAAAATAGGCCTGCTAATATCGGAGCAGAATTGGTACCCATAGGAATTCCAATGGATTGTTGGAATACTTGTTCTCTAAAGACCACATAGATATTGTCAATCAGAAATCAAGCATCTCTTTGATGTCAACTTCAGAGTACTTATGTGTGCAATCAAAATGTGTTTTAACAGAATTATTTTGCAAATGACTAATTACCAGGTAAGTAAATTTACGAATTCCATTTTTATTGAAAAAGCAGCTGTCAATGATATTAAAAAAATCTTGACTTAAATTTATTGTTGCGTATGGTTGTGTATAACGTTGAAAATTCGTAAGTTTTTAAGCTGTTGATTTTGGTAAATTCTTGTGATTTCAAATTGTCCAAAAGTTCTTCGGAATTTTTAAGCATCCACATCTGATACACACCACTTCTTGATTATAGTGTCGGTCAGTACTTTTGAAGTTTTTTCTTAACTACTGTCAATATCTTAGTGAGGAGAAACGAAAGAAGCTTGATTGAACATTTACTGGAACCCGAAATGTATCTTTGTTTGTAAGGATTCTTATGAAGTTTTGGAGATTTTGATAGGCAATGATAAATGATAAGGCCATTGTGTCGACAACAGAACTTGCTGAAAGATAATCTCAAACGTTTGTTTCATCAACTTTGTTGTCAAAATCGAATCTTGTTTTAGAAATTGTTCTTACGTAGAGCAGTATATTGTGTACCAAATCCATTGGAAGACCAAATCATATCCTGGTGTGAGGGTATATTCCTTTTCTATTTCAAAGAAAGTTGACAATAAAAAAGTTGAATTTATGACTTTAACATAAAGTTTTGTTCTTTGATAACCGTTAACTTGTTTTCTTATAAAATATCTAAATATGAGTTCAATGGAATATTGCTCTTTTGCAATTTAATACGAGATGTATAAGCTTTTTAACTTAAACTCTATTTTAAAACAGCAATGATTTTAATATTTGTTGATGAACTGTCCGTCAATTTTTTTGTACTCAGATAATTCTCATCTATCAAATCAAAGACCACAGTTATCAAACATTTCGAGATATGAACCTGATTACTCTAATATTTCGAGTGGATCCATTCGAGCAAACTGTAGTGTAAAAAGCACACTAACCAAACAGTTATCAAATAAAAAGGAAGATAAGCAGTCCTGTGAATACAGTAAACCTACAACAAAGAAGCGCTACAGCTTTATCTGGAGGCCATCGGTGTCACAGGAAGTGACGTTGTGTCCAGGTGTTTCTGAGGATGAGGAGGACAGTGAAGATTTTGATGTCGACGCGAATACAACAAGTGGTGTACGAATCTCAGGACTTCCCCGGGGGAGTGTAAAAATCTCAGGACTTCCCCAAGAAAAACCCTTCAAAACCTTCCAGTCCCTGGATGAGAAGGTAGAGGCATATTATGGAGCGAACACAGCTTATGGAAATGTTTGGGAATAGACTCAAACACATAAGATTATTTGCATTTCCGATGTTTCTTCTTTAAAATTATGGGTTTATATATAATTCTACCTCCCCATGCCCAAATCAAATTGTCCACCAATGAAACCAAAACAGACGAATCAGAGGTGGTTTACAGTAAACCAGAAAAGAAAAAAAAGCCACAGTTCAGTACAAGAGTCGGGCATTTACAGTACACAGTAAACGTCGTACAAGCATAACGTCAGATATTTCGAGTGGATCCATTCGAGCAAACTGTAGTGTAAAGAGCACACTAACCAAACAGTTATCAAATAAAAAGGAAGATAAGCAGTCCTGTGAATACAGTAAACCTACAACAAAGAAGCGCTATTTTATTTTTCAAATTTTAATTTTTGAGACTTATAGATGACCTAAATACAGTTTACAGTAAACCAGAAAAGAAAAAAAGCCACAGTTCAGTACAGGAGTCGGGCATATCTTTAGAACAATTAAGCCCGGATGCATCAGATGAAGAAGACGTGTTTGATAGTGACGAATTTGATGACGAAACAGATGTACGAAACGGTGTAGAACTTTACGGACTTCCCAAGGAAAAGTCTGTCAACACCTTCACATCCACAGCTGACCGGAAGATGGCAAGGGCCGCCTATGAATATATGTTTTAGTTAACAAAATAATATCAATATGTACTTTTAAAATGGGTTTGTTCATCTGTATCTAAACTGATCTGGGATAACCTTTTCCTGTTTTCAATTAACATTGAAGTATTTTTCAAATTTTAATTTTTGAGACTTAAAGATGACCTAAAATCTCTAAAACAGCTAATCTTGGAATAGTTGTTAAGTATGTTTATGCTTGTACGACGTTAAATATTTATTAGGATTGAAAATAAATAAAATTAAGCACTTTAAATGTTTTAATCCATATCCAAAATTCATTTTCCTTCTAGCAAGTAAAACCATCCCATTCATCAATTATCTAATAGCCAGAAAAAAATTGAATTCTCAAAAGGTAAAATCAACTTGACAGATATTTGAAGGCATCTTTCATGAATCTACTAACATTTTGCATCAGTAATACACGTTTCCCATCTTCTAAATGAGGTTGTGATAACACATGCATATTTTATTTGTAAAGATTTTTTGTAGTTTAGGAATCCAGTACATGTATGACAATTTAGTTTCAATTCGATTGTTCGGAATGATCAAAAATGTTTAAAATGAAACATATGGATATAACGTACAGTATTTAAGACAAAAATGCCATAAAACACACAGAATAGGAGCAGAGCAAACACGGACCTCCAAAACATCAGAGGTTGCATCAGGTACCATGGAGTAGTGTGCATTACCTGCCGACCGGTCATAACCGCCGTGTGCTCATAATTGGGAAAATACTGAAAAAACTATCGTCAATTCATTGTATAAATAATGTACTAACAATAAGCATTTGACTCAATGATAAATTGAATTTGCTGACGAGGTCATTGTATCGACCATAGAACTAACGAACTCATGACTTTAAACGAGACAGCTGTTTTTCTTCTCTCATCAACTACCCCGTCGGAATCCGGGTTAGAATAGGTCCTCAGTACCCCCTTGCTGGTCGTAAAAGGCGACTAAATGGGGCCGTCCTTCGGATGAGACCGTATAAACCGGTACAGCACAGCAGGTGTGGCACGATAAAGATCCCTCCCTGCTCGAAGGCCGTAAGTGCCGAGCATAGGCCTAAATTTGCAGCCCTTCACCGGCAATGGTGACGTCTCTATATCAGTGAAATATTCTGGAGAGGAACGTTAAACAGTATACAATCAATCTTTCATCAACTTGTTTCTCAATAATTTACCTCGTTTCAAAATTGGCATATCATGTTAATGAATTATATTCGACGTGTATGGCATTTGGAGTAAAATCATGCTTCAACACTTTAGCGTTGAATTGATTAAATGTGCTTGATATAGTCTTTGATGAACTAGACATTTAGCGATGTACTTCATTTAGCGGACGATGCTTTCTGCTAAAATCGCTAAATAGAATACATTGCTAACTGTATACGTTTACATTATTTTGAAGTGTTTCTCCTTATTAGAAAGGGAAATATGAGCATTTTAAGTTGTAAAAGTAAGTACAGCTCCTCTAAAATATGATTTATGCGAAATTTTAATAGGCATTTGTTACTTTATTCCATTTTGATAAAAATGTTTTTTTCCATGTTTACCCAATTCTCGGAATTTATAATTTTATAAAAGGAATTCCGACAGATTTCTCTTTTCTTTTCTTGCAAATCGTCATTAAAAACAGAATGGTTTAAAAATTTTCTACAATCAGTCAAGGTTGAGAAATGTGGCTTATTTATTATGTCAGATAAGCATATTATGTGTGTAATAACTTTGCAAGTTCATCACAATTCATATTTGTTGCAGATATTAATATTTGCAGTGTTTATTCTTATGTGTTACCTTAACAAAACATAAAATACAGAAGAATAAAAACGGTATTATCAGAAACATAAGACGAGCTAAATCTTCCATAATTTTTTCCTCAGCTTTCCAGGAATATAAAGTAAGAAGAATATCTGAGTCTGGGGTTCATAACATTAACATTCTTTTAATGTAGTCATGGTTTGTTTTTCCGTCAGTGATTCAGAAACGATTTAAATATATGTTAATAGCATTGATAAGCTGTAAATCCCACGCTCCAATGCTTCCAATGCTTCATTCTAGATACAAAAATATAAGTAAAATAAATACGTGGTTATTTATAGTATTTAATTGATCAACTCACATGTCAAAAATGATACTTTCAACACAAATAAAATATACTTTTGGCGTAAATGTAATTCATAAACCCGGTAATATAAGTACAATTGGTGAATATTGAAGTATTTTTTTCCTGGTTGTTTGAAATCTAAAAATTTAACGCGGAAGTGTACAATGAAAACATCTGACGGAGAGGAAAATGGATATTTTTTATTTTGTTTCTTTCCTAAATATCATTTATGTATCTATTGCGTATGATCCACATATGTGTCGGTAAGGAAAACAAATTTTATCAATGAGATTGGCGTAAGTTAGAAACACAATGACAAAACTATTTCTCTATTATGTTTTTTTGTAGATTTTCAATCATAAAATAGAAAAATATTTTTGATTATGTTTCAGTCCTGGTATTTGCTGTCCCGGTTATTATCTAAAATGTACAGGTAACTTTGTTAATCAATATAATTCAGATATCTTTTGCGGTTACCGTATGAAGTTGTATGTATTATTCTGATTTCACTATTTACTTATACTTGTCATTACTGTAAAAGAAACAGACTAATATTACCCCATTGTCATTGTATCGAAAAAAAAGATAAAACAAGGTTAATTAATTGATCGTTTGTTTGATTTAAAGATATATCTTCTTTGCTTATAGAAGATAAAATTCAATTTTGCTATTAAGTTATAATGTAGATCAATCGGGTTTGGAATGAGCATTATTTGAACTTTCTAAACTTGGAATATAATTAAATCATATCATTGAAGAAATAATAAACCTAAACTACAATTAAATCATATCATTTGAAGAAATAAATGGAGACCTTAAAAGAGAAAAAAAATAAAAGAATAAATGAATATCTTATAAGAGATAATATTTTTTTCTAACAATGATAGACAATAATTATTTTGGTGTAGTAATATTAGAGTCTTTAAAATTGGAGAAGGGACTTTACTTTCATGAACTTGTTGAAACAAAATAATTTCTGATGTTGATAGTGAACAATAAGTTGGTAAATTATGTATTTCTGTGATACACTGATGGGTACTGAGCCTAAAATACAATCGTTGGTAAACATTGAATAGTGAGTAGTGCCATGTTGGGATTCATAGGTCAATGAACAGACCTAAGGACACAAAAAAGAAGAAAAGGCAATGCTAAGATTGCAAATAAGTAGCTTTACATTTGGGATTACGAAAAACTTCTTTAAAAATTTGTTCGCATGGAATGCACTTTTTTTCATCTTTGAATTTTCTTTCGTTTTGGACATTTTTAGTTATTGGCTTTTTGGTTAATTCTCGTTCGTTTTAGCCCTCAACTCTTAATTATTAAATGTTTTGGCAATTTCAAAACGTTTTAATCATACCAGTTGTGTTGATCTATTCTAGGAATAATAACAATTCAGTAAAAGTTCCTTATTGATAGAATTATGAATACCGTTTTGCAACATATGCATAAATTTTGATTAAGCTTGTTTATTTTTGATTTTTCAATGCCAATCAATATATTGTTGATGCCACTCTTCAATGAGAAATCCATCATTATATTTATTTTTTTATAATGCAAGAATGAAACATTATAATGCATTTGCGTCTCCTAGCATCAATGAACACTTACAGAGTACATAACTATAGGGAGGGTAGAAACAAATGGGCAGATCTATATTCTAAATAAAATTAACATTTATTTATAGAATGTCCTCTTGGAACATACAGTATCAATTGTAGTGAAGTATGTCCTGAAGGCCTTTATGGAAGAAAATGTAATAAGAGATGTCCCATAGAATGCGCACACAACTGCAACAAATCATCAGGGAAATGTCCAGGTAATGAAACATCATATGATTTGATAATCTGATATTAAGCAATAAAAAAAAATAGTTTATAGAATTTCATGTAAATATGTGAAAATAATTTTAAACAAAAGTCCAAGTCTCATGCTGAATTATCGAATTTAAAAAAAAAGTTATGAAGTTTCAGAAAATCAGTTGATCACCGTAAATTTCCTCACTAAAATTTGAGCTGGATCTCATCAGCTTAAACGTATAACGAGTTGCGCTTATCTCTTATTAAGATTAAGGGTACATACTTTGATTTTCTGGGTAGCTCTATCGATATTGTCATCTAATTATTCTTTATCTTCAGTTTTGTGTAATGTCTTGAATTAAATATTTTAATTGACTGAGAATACAGGACTAAAGAAACAATTCTAGCATTAGACTGAAAGCTCGAGGAACTTCGATTTATGTAAGAGAGATTGAATTCTACAAGTGGTAATCCAACTTATACCCATACTTCCCTTTTTAAGGAAGACATTCTTCAAAATCAAATGTCAGCTATATATATTGGATTCCGAAACTTCATAAAAATCCTTAAAAAGATACATTGCGGGTTCCAGTAAATGCTCAACCAAGCCTCTTTCGTTACTTCTCACTAACATATGGTGGATACTCAAAAAATCGAAAGAACTTTTGGACAATTTGAAATCACAAGAATTTAACAAAATTAACAGCTTAAAAACTTAGGACTTTTCAACTTTGTATACAATCATTCCCCACGACAAATTAAAATCCAGGCTTTTTGAAATAATTTGCAGTTGCTTTTTTTTAATGAAAATGGAACTCGTAAATTTTCTTACCTGGTCATTGGTCATTTGCAGAAGGATTTTGTTAAAACACATTCTTATTGCACACACAAGTACTCTGAAAATGACATCAGAGATGCTTGAGTTTCTAATAAATTGACAATATCTATGTGGTTTTTGGAGACCAGGTATTCCAACAATCTATTGGAATTCCCATGGGTACCAAATGCGGTCCTTTATTAGCCGACCTAACTTTACATTTATATGAACAAGAATTTGTTCAAAATTTTATTTGTGAAAAAAAGAAAACACTTGCTGTGGCCTTCAACTCGACATTTAGTTAATTATACCGACGACGTATTGTCAAAAATGGTAATTTCCATTCCTACGTCGATACGATATATCCTGGTGAGCTTGAGATAAAAGATACCACAGAGTCTAACACATCTGTTTAATACTTGGATGTTTTACTTGAAAAGGACATTAATGGTAATCTAACAACCAAGCTATATTACTTTAACTTTTCTTTCGTCAACTTCCCTTACTTATGCAGCAATATACCTTCATCATCTGCATACGGAGTGCATATATCTCAGTAGATTCGATACACAAGAGTTTGCTCTACGTATGAACAATTTCTAAAACGAGTTAAATTATTGACAAGCAAATTGATTAAACAAGAATATCAGCAGTCTCGTTTAAAGTCATAATTTCGTAAGTTCTTTGGTCGATACAATAACCTTGTCAGGAAATACAATTTATCACTGAGTCAAATGCTGACTGACGTTTTTCATACTAATCGTTAGTCCATTATTTATACACTGAAGTGACGACGGATTTTCCCGTTATTTCCTGATCATGACAAGGAGCACACGACGGGTGTGACCGGTCAGGAGGGGATTCTTACTCCTTCATGGGACCTGATCCCACCTCTGATGTTTCGGAGGTCCGTGTTTGCTCTGCTCTTATTTTGTATTATTTTATGGACTTTGAGATTAAATACTGTTTGTTATCTCCATATCCTTCTTTCAAACAAACACTACATATATTTTTATGGGTGAAAATATAGGAATAGGATAACGTACAATTGACAAGGCTTAAAAACAATTTCTAATCCCTCAAAACTGAAATGAACATATAGAAGGAATGCATATGTTTTGTTCACACATTGAAATTTAAACAATCACTGCATTTGTAACTAGAAGATGACAGTCGTTATGCATTTGCATTTCAGTGAGAAACATTATACAAAATACGTTTTAAATCATTGTACCGATCGTAATGTATTCTGGATTTAGTATCTTTAGTTTAAACCTCTGTGGAAACTGAATAAGATTCAATTCAAAAGTATAGTCCCGATGTTTGCCAGACGTTTGACAAAATATGAAAAGGAGGATCTGAACATATCAGAAGAATGGATTAAATGTTTTTAAAATAAATCTCAGAATCGTTTAAGAGTTAAGAGTCAGAGAGACTACATTAGCAATATTTCATAGTTTCAGACGAATGGGGTTGTTACAAGATCCCCTTTTGTTTGCAAGACTCAAAACATTTTATAATAACTGAAAGGACAGGCTATGGCAACGAACGAATCTGACCCCTTATTTGATTAAATAAAAATCAACACAGTTGAAAATGGTGATATTTTGTTGTTTAGAACTTAAAATAGCGCTTGTTTAACCCATAGCATTAAATTTGATTAAAACCTTACACGGATCGGGCCACTAGAGGGTGCAGAAATATTGGATTTTCCAGAATTTCTTCAATTTTGGATGAATTTTGTCAAATCTGAAATAGTTTTACATTCGGAAAACATAGAGCACAAACTTCCCTATCTTAGATTTTTATACATAAGATGCATCTGATACCACTGTATGGAATACATAAATTTGGTAGATAGGCAAACTTGTACTCTATGTTTTCTGAAACTAAATGTTCCTTAAAATCGAAAAAAATAATTACTTAAAAATGAGAAATTCGGAAATTGACACATTTTCTGACTTTCCTGTAACCTCTGTGTATCCTATAACTTAGAATAAAGATTCATTTTGTGGCAGAGATCGTGCATTTAATTCTTCTAGTTGAAATCTAATTTATACCCATAGTTCCCTTTCTAAGGAGGAATTTCTTTAAAACTATATCTTAGATACAATCAAAATGAATTCTAAGTACCTACACTATATTTATAATATAATAATACTACAATTACAAAGATATGTATATTGCCGGATTAAAAAGTGCTCTACTAAGTTCTTTGCCTTTCCAGGATTTGATCACGTGACCAATCCACTTAAATTTCCATTGAAATTGTTCAACTCGTTGTTTTTTTTCTATAACGTCGCTATGGTGCGTTAACATTGTTATTCAAGGAAATGAACAGTTACTTGATAGCGCTTAATAATTGCAGTATACGGTATATACAGGAGAAGAAGAAAACGCCTGTTGTTGCCATCAACTCGACTTCAACTTGAAGATATATCGATGACATATTTCAGTCAACACAACATACGATAGTCTTAGCTGGAGCATACTCTGATCCAAATAAACAGAATCAAATTGAAACGGAAATGGTTGTTGTTTAGTTTCGTATGAACGTTAGACCTACGTTTTTATATAAATTCTTAAACACTAAAAATTTTACGATCATACAAGTAGTATGAAACTGCCAATGTACAGGGACTGCTCTGAAGTAAAACACGCTGTATTAGAGTCTTTTAATACCTCTCTGGAGACGGTGATTGATATAAATTATAAATATAAATAGATTTCAGCTGTGTGTCGTCTTACACATTGCAGTAAGACCTGAATAAGGCATACAGTTGCGGAGGGCACATAGCTGAGGATCTACAAAAACCAAAAACCTGATTAAGGCAGTCACTTGGTTATACATTGAGAGAGGTGGCATACCACGAATAAAGGTGGGGAAAGTGCCCAGAGGCAGTACTATTGTAGCGGCAGGACAAGAAGAAATTTCCTTGCGGGGGACACCCGTTGACCACAGCTAGTGGTTGTCCAATCAAGAAGAAACCCGTTGATTTATTGTATTGTATTTGTGTCTATATTTTATTTGGTCAACAAAAACCTGAGTTAACAGGTTAACGAACCTAGTGTAACGCCTCGGTGATACAAGACATATCACCAAACACCAAATTCGGCCGCGTTGCACGTTACAAAATGAAGACTAACTGCATATTCCTTGAAAGAAAAAGAATAAAATTAACTAAGATGTGTTTGTGAAACACAGATGTCTCCATATGGCAATATAGCGCAGGTTAAGTTTTCTCAAATGCAGATCAAAACCTACAGTAAGGCTTTTTTTTTTTACAAGAAATACAAATCTGAAATCTAAAAACCTAGCACCCCCTGTTCTAAGGTTATGACAAGGTTAACAATTTTAAAGGTAGGACAAACTCCGGGGTCAAGATCAAAGGGTAAAAGGTTGTTGGTTTCTAAATAGGCTGTGTCTCAAAGATTACATATTGGAAGTATGAAAGCGCTGTCTTTTATCATTTAAAAGTTATGGCTATGGATAAAGTATGTAAAAAGTAGGTCACATCCCAAGGTCAAGGTCAAAGGATCAAAGTTGTTGATATCCAATGAAAGGCCTTATCACAAGGATTACATATGTGAATGTGCACATTTCGAGCCCTCATTGCTAAATAATGTATGGCAAAGGTTAAAATTTGAAAAAAAAGTAGGTCAAACTCCAAGGTCAAGGCCAAAGTGTCAAAGTTATTGATATTCAATGAAAAGTTTTTTTTTCAAAGATTGCATAGGTTAAGTATTAAAGCCCTAGGCATTACCATTAAAAAGTTATGGCCAAGGTAAAAAAAAAATTAGTACGTATATCTCCAAGGTAAAAGTCAAAAGGTGGGGAAAGTGCCCAGAGGCAGTACTATTGTAGCGGCAGGACAAGAAGAAATTTCCTTGCGGGGGACACCCGTTGACCACAGCTAGTGGTTGTCCAATCAAGAAGAAACCCGTTGATTTATTGTATTGTATTTGTGTCTATATTTTATTTGGTCAACAAAAACCTGAGTTAACAGGTTAACGAACCTAGTGTAACGCCTCGGTGATACAAGACATATCACCAAACACCAAATTCGGCCGCGTTGCACGTTACAAAATGAAGACTAACTGCATATTCCTTGAAAGAAAAAGAATAAAATTAACTAAGATGTGTTTGTGAAACACAGATGTCTCCATATGGCAATATAGCGCAGGTTAAGTTTTCTCAAATGCAGATCAAAACCAACAATTAGGCTTTTTTTTTTTTTACAAGAAATACAAATCTGAAATTTAAAAACCTAGCACTCCCTGTTCTAAGGTTATGACAAGGTTAACATTTTTAAAGGTAGGACTAACTCCGGGGTCAAGATCAAAGGGTAAAGGTTGTTGGTTTCTAAAAAGGTTGTGTCTCAAAGATTACATATTGGAAGTATGAAAGCGCTGTCTTTTACCATTTAAAAGTTATGGCTATGGATAAAGTATGTAAAAAGTAGATCACATACCAAGGTCAAGGTCAAAGGATCAAGGTGTTGTTATTCAATGAAAGGCCTTATCACAAGGATTACATATGTGAATGAGGCCATTTCGAGCCCTCACTGTTAAATAATGTATGGCCAAGGTTAAAATTTGAAAAAAAAGTAGGTAAAACTACAAGGTCAAGGCCAAAGTGTCAAAGTAATTGATATTCAATGAAAAGTTTTTTCACAAAGATTACATATGTTAAGTATTAAAGCCCTAGGCATTACCATTAAAAAGTTATGGCCAAGGTAAAAAAAAAATTTAGCACGGATATCTCGAAGGTCAAAGTCAAAAGATAAATATGGCTGATTTCAGATGAAAGGCTTTGCCATATGGAATTGATATTTCAAATATGAAATTCCTAGTTTCTACCGTTTAAAAATTAGGGCCCAAATAAAAGTTAGATTTTTTGTGTAAATATTGGTCAAACTCCAAGGTCAAGGACAAAGGGTCAAGGTTCTTGATATCAAATAAAGGTCTTGCCACAATGATTAAACATGTGAAGTATGAAAGACCTAGTCCTAACCCTTCAAAAATTATTCTTAAGGATGTATTTAAAAGTAGGTTAAACTCTAATGTCAAGGACAAAGGGTCAAAGGATCAAAGTTCTTGTTATCCAATGCAAGATATTTTCACATGGATTGCATATGTGAGGTTTGGAAGCCTTAGCCCTAACCCAACCATTATGACCAAGGCAAAAGTTTTATAAGTACTGGATTTTCCAAGGTCAAAAGGTCAAAGTAACTGTTGTTGTTACTCAACAAAGGGTCTTCACAGTTATGATAAGGCTGTCCGATGGATTAAAATGCCTTGAAAATATACATTTTATTCTGAGCTAGATTTTAATTATAATATGTAATCCTTGTTTGAAATTGCAGACAACTGAAAATAATGGTTTAATCTGGTTTTATTTAAAACCATTTATGTGAAATCACATAACTGTGTTGATCACGTGACGGAGATTTATGATATTCCCAATTGTTGCACAATAATCGCCTCGGCACAAGTGCAAAACAAATATATCGTGCAAAGTTTGTTTCATGGATCAATTCATCGTCATCTCTAGTACATAGAAAGTGCCGGGGGCAGGTTTAATTTTTACTCGTTTAGAAAATATTTTACGAGAAATTAAACTTACCAACATAAAAAGGGGTATTTTCCAGTCTTTATCGCGATTTATACAAAAATGGATAAACTACACACAATGAACAAGCAATATTCAATTAGAGGACATACTTCTCTTGTAGATTCACACAGAATATCTTCAATTTGTCCTTGTTTATCACTTGTGCCAAATCAATTTAAACACGATTCAAAAATTCTAAATCTATGTACGGACGTGTAAGGGGATATAATTCCCATATAATTCATATATAATATAATGTACATATAATTTTTTGCTATTGTTTGAATTTGTGCATATCAGAGGAATAGGCTGTATAACTGTATTAAAGGAATAAGGATGCAGCACACTCGAGCTTAAAAAAACAATCCTAACACTTAAATTAAACAACAAGTCCCCAAAATAAATCTACATGTCAGGTAAAAATTATGACACTTTCCCCGTCATGTCATCTCAAGTATGCAGTGACTTGACGTCAAATTCTATTATGACGTCAGATCTAGGTAGGTCAGATAATTTACTACAGTTTGAACAGTTTGATATATTACGGGTAGCCTTATCCTAGCTGTGTTTCCTCAAAGAAAAATATTTCTGAAGGATAAAAGTCCTGGGGCCCGTTTCACAAAGCTTACTTTGGACTAAGTTATATCTTAGGAAAGAACTTTTTCCTAAGTTCATTACTTATCCGTTTCACTAACCTCGTCTTATCTTAGGATATTCCTAAGTTATGTCATAACTTTAGGACAGGTAAATCGATGACTTAGGAAGAAACTAAATTTTGCGGCTGGATATCCAAGATTTCTTATAGAGAGAGAGAATGTGTCTGGGGAGAGAAAATCCAATGGACCACTATAGTATATGAGTGATTGTGTTCTCCCCAGGTACTAGGATTTCAAAAATAATTTTAAATGGCAAACGTGTAAAAATTAGTCAAAGGTATATAAAAATGCCCGTTCATTTGAGCCACTTGAGCTGGCGAATTGTACATATGCATACACATATGCATACATATATGGTACACATGCTGGAATAAATCCCCATCATTTGAAGAGAACGCCTTTGTAAACAAAAAAAAACCAACAAAAAAACCCCACATGGCAAACAAACAAACAAACAAACAAACAAACAAACAAACAAACAAACAAACAAACAAACACATTATTTGATCCATTATTATACATGCATGCATACATTATGTTTTTATCTAACCGTACATGTATATTTATTATACATGTACTCCCTCTTGAAAAGCGGGAGGGTATATAGTTATCGGTACGTCCGTCCGTCCGTCTGTTTCGCTTTGGGGTACCCATCTCTTATCCGCAACTCCTCTCATACAACTGAATGAAATTTGTTATATATCTATTACTAGTATTTCAATCGATATTAAATTAGAATTTGAAAAAATTTTTAGATATATGGAAACACTTGTTCATTTTCGAGAAGTACGTGATTCTTGATGAACCTCCAACAAAGCTCCGTATATATATCAGTAGATGTTTCTCCCAAGAATGGTTGCATCTAATCTCCTTTAGAACGTTATTATTGAGGGGACACAAGCATAACGCAGTTTTGTTTTCTATAGTATTCAATACATCGGTAAAATTATTATTATCCCCCTCCCGTGCTCCTCCAGTTCTTACGGCCATGAGGTGACAACCGATTTTCCTCTTCGCTTAATACAGTTTATAGCTATGAATGAGATTTCAATAAATTTCCTTTTTAACATCCTCTTTTAGTATTTTCATACCTGTAGTCGCGAATTTTCAGATTTTACATTATCCTATATCCTAATATAGAATAGTAATGTTATCATTTTGTAGTAATTGTTCATGCCCCCCGTGGGCCCTTGATTGGTGAATAAACATAATAATAATATATTGATGTCTTATATATTATGTGTGAGAAAGCTTTACCCAGCACAAACAACTAACGTGGAGTAGTCATTGGCAAACAATTTTTTTAAAAAAATGTCCTCCTATGTGTTCGCTATGCGAAGCAATCATTTTTGAATTCATTTAATAATTGACAAGTAGAAAAGTATATAAAAAACAATACCTGGGATCGATACCTTTTAAAGATCAAATTTAAAAAAAGTAAACGTATAACATGTAGGACAATGTTACAAAAATAAAAAAATTGTGCCCGGAACGGAAGAGGGCTTGAAAGGGTTTGTATGTGAATGCTTAGTTCTAACAGCAAACTTCGCTAAGTTTAAACATTTGTCCAAGTCCTTTGAAAGTACGCGCAATTCCCAATCCTCCCGCCCCACCCGTTTTGAAGCTAAAAATATTAACCATACTGAGAGTTGTAGATAGAGCGGCGAAATTATTTCATTTTTCAATTTAGAGGCACAACTTAAGAACTGACTTAGGAAATTTTTAAGATAAGATTGTTTTGTGAAACAGCTGTGACAAATCTTAGGAACTTCCTAAGTTATAACTTAGGCATATCTTAAGTTATGTCTTACGACATATCTTAGGAAAAGTTTGTGAAACAGGCCCCTGGTATTTACTGTTCAAAAGATAAAGCCAATTTATAGGCGTACTTATAAAGGACTTGTGTGCAAAATTTTGTTGATCTAGCCTCAATAGACTTGTAGTAAATGCAAAAAAATGTACCCCCAAAATGACTTTTTTTCCAGCTTTATGCGGCTGCACTTTGAAATTACAGCATTTTCCAATTGAAATAATTGTTAAATATTATACTTTCTCATGCCCATGATCATTACCAGACTTTAGAATATATTTTACAAATTATTTTGATGCTTGAATTTTTAGGATTGAATAACAACTTTTGGAGATATGAAAGAAAGTGTAATTGGGGTGCAATGTTATACATTTTTCACATAATTTTACCCCTTTCATTATGCCTAATAAAAATAATGTTCATATCATTTATTTTCTCAGATTTCTGTCTAAAAATCACAGTATTAAGGCTCTGTTACTTACAGAAAAAAGTTGGGTTAATGTAACAATTGTAATGAAATTTCATCATGTTTTAATGTGGAAAATTAAGTTTTTACAAAAAACTAGTGTCCGTAACCACTTTAATTCTGTGAAATTGGAAGGCTCTATAAATATCTTAACTAACCTAGATAGGCATCTCATAAAGATACTGAGATGTGTTGTAATTTCCCTGATCATCAGCACTGTTTCTCTGCTATCATCACAATTGTGGTTACGGACACTATAAAACCTTGTAGTGTCCGTAACCTGTTCTTGAGGCGGTTTGAAACAGGCGGTGTTAAAACATTGTTTAAATATAGTTTATTCACAAGGGTCAGAAGTTTGTTTAACAAATTAGTCAATATACTTTATTTTTCTACCTCATTTATAATGCAACTAATTTGGGAAACCCTGATTGCAGCATTTCCATATACAAGATCCTTGGTGTTACATTACCTTGATATTTGCAGATGCTATTGGCATCCTAGGATTTAGGTCAAATAGCATGTCATTATTTTTTCATTGTTTAAGTCAACTGGTGTTACATTTAAGAAAATCTTGTTGAAATTCCTCTATTTTCGGTTAAGTTTCATCCTATTTTAAATAACTTGTAGAGTGTGTAGTGTCCGTAACCAAAAGTTGAAAAATGAAATATCTTTACTTTTTCTCCATAAAATTTACAGATAAATTTTTTGAAACAGTGTATTATTAAATTTAGAGATAAAAAGGTGTTTCTTTGCTGGACTTGTTTTAGATCATGTGGTTTTTTCTTTACTGCAAGTACTAAAATGATGATTGGACACACACAATGAAATATAAAGAACAATTGAAATGGTTGAAACTGAAAAAATTCTTTGTGTACATATTGATGACAAGTTACAGTATGCAAATCATATTGATTCGGTTTGTAAAACGGTAAATTATGTTATTTACTCTTCGAAGGATTAAGAAATTTCTCCCTCTACATACCAGAAACTATATTACAATGCTTATATTTTACCATCCATTAACTATTGTTTGACTATCTGGGGTAATGCCCCCAAGCAGGACATGGACAGACTATTTAAATTACAGAAAAGGGCAGCAAGGATTATTCTTGACGCAAGTCCCGATTCTTCTTCTAGGATGGTTAACAGTTTATGAGCTAGTTGATCTATACAAATACATATTATTATACAAAATTTTCAGTGGAACGACTCCCCAATATCTTTGTAATTTATTTGAATTTCATTCATCATCTTCATATAACCTTCGATCTGAAAGTAATTATGATCTAAATTTCGTACAAACTTATTCAAGACATCTTTTCAGTATTCAGGTGTACATCTATGGAATAAACTTCCCCAACACATTAGACTCTCTCAATCTCTACGAGCATTTAAGCGTAACATAGAAAATTACATCATCAGCTGCCGCACAATTATTTGAGCACAATAAGGTCTCGATATTGTATATTGTATTATGATTGTTAATTAACTATACATGGACACTATATTCATAATCTTGTGATTGTAAATCCTTAAACATATTACTATTATATATGATAAATTGTATTCTGTATATTTTTTGTATTTGATATATATAGAAAGCCCTGGGGAAGAATAGTGCATGCACTAACCAGGTTACCTTCTTTAAATAAAGTATTTATTATTATTATTATTATTATTATTACTAAAGCATGTTTGATATTACAAAGATACAGGGAATGTTAGTTTAGTAGCAGTGACTATTAAATGCAAATGTTTATGTCGCTATTATGTCGTGCAGTGTGGTTCACATATATTATTTTTATTTCATGCCAACGCTGTTATCGGCATTTAGCATGGTAATTGGTTCATTGTTAATTGTGAATAGGGATGTATGTTTACCCAGTATAAAGTTGCAGAAATGTGGAAGGGGAATGAACACCAAAGCAAGCAAGATAAGTTTGTTGGAGTTTCTTATAATGTAACATCCATAAAAAAAAGCCAAGAAAAGAGTGACTGCCAAGAAGGCATATGTCATACAATAATATTAAACAACGGGACAGAGCATACGGTTCAAGTAAGTATCCACAATTTTGGGTTCTGTTGCATTTTAACACTTACCGTTAGATGAAACATACGGAGATAACGAGCAGTATTCAAGTTTAAAAGTCCATAAAACAATACAAATTAGGATCAGAGCAAACAAGCACCTCCGAAACATCGGGGATTTGGTGCCATGGAGGAGTGAGCATCCCTGCCAACCAGTCACACCCGCTGTGTACTGCTTGTCAAAGATGGGAAATAACAGAAACATCTGTCGTTAATTCAGTGCAGTACAATTGAATTAGATGCATTAAAACAGAACAGATTAATGAGGATTGAAATAATTGAAATTTATAAGTTGGTTTTTATGCCACGATTGTTAAATACAATTAAATCATTATACCTTTTATTGGCGTATTGGTGAATTAGAAGGCCCTGGAAGATGGTAATCATTGCGTTGAGGAACTTCCACCGCCATCATGGTTCTTAATTGGCACCCCATGGTTGCAGTTACATAATTCTCGTGTAGACACAATTAATCATGGTCCTTCGAAATAGCGTATTCCATTATATCTCAACGCTCAGATTTTATCAGTTTACAATAAGCTGTATGCATTCTGTTTCCCTTTTTCCAGTAAGAATAAAGTCATCATCTAAGTAGTGATCTGAAGTGTGTAAAATCAGTTTATTATTTTGTTAACCAATGAAAATTATTTTTTTTTGTAAATGTCTCTCATATATTACATCTTATTGCAGAGCCTTTTAGTAACATTTGCTATGTTTATAGTCAAACCCCTTTATTGAGAACCCAAACAAATCAAAATCAGCAGTATGTTTAAGAATGAATTATAATTTACAAGCACTTCTCAATTAAACTTTTGCTAAAAGAGACCTTTTTTCCTAACACAGAAATAATGGGATCTAGGTTGTCAAATGACAAAAAAAATTACTGTACACAGTACTAGATCAATGAAATTATTGAATATCTATTTGATTCAGGATATGAGAAATGAGCAATCATCCTCTGTACCTGCATGGATTTAGGAATTATACAAACTGGTAACATGTGAACATTTAATTGGAAAGGAAATTTACTAATACTGTAATTTAACACCCTTAAAAGTAACCATCCTTTATAAAATGGGCTTTTATTTGATATGGGCAATCCTTTAAATGTTTTTATACTTGTTGTTATGGACATGATGATCCGTTGTCACATTTTATGCAAATGTACAATACCCAAATATCTGCCTGCTACAGAAGCCCCTATAGTTGATGTCAAACATTTTCTGATTGATAGGAATCACAGGCATCCCAACATGTTATATAAACAAGTGATCGATAACTTTTTTCTCATGCCACCATGGTTCATTATGGAGTGTTATACGTCAAACAAAATTTGAAGAAAACACTGTCAGTAAGTCACAACACGCGGTATAAGCGTGTATGCATAAATGGTAGTTTCTATTCCAATACAGTTTAAAAACTTACGACTTTTCAACTTTATACACAACGATTCCCCACGACAAATTAAAATCCAGGCTTTTTGATATCATTGACAGCTGCTTCTTCAACAAAAATGGAACTCGTAAATTTACTTTCCTCGTCATTGGTCATTTGAAAAATTATTTTGTTAAAACAGATTCTGATTGCACACATAAGTACTCTGAAGTTGACATCAAGAAGATGCTTGAGTTTCTGATTGACAATATCTATGTGGTTTACGGAGACCAGGTATTCCATCAATCTATTGGAATTCCCATGGGTACAATTGCGCTCCGTTATTAGCAGACTTATTTTTATATTCATATGAAGCAGAATTTATACAAAATCTTATGCATGAAAAGAAGAAAACACTTGCTGTGGCCTTCAACTCGACATTTAGATATATCGACGACGTATTGTCAATTAATAATGATAATTTCCATTCCTACGTCGACACGATATATCCTGGTGAGCTTGAGATAAAAGATACCACAGAGTCCGACACTTCTGCTTCATACTTGGATATTTTACTTGAAAAGGACACTAATGGTAATCTAACAACCAAGCTATATGATAAACGTGATGACTCTAAGTTTTCTATCGTCAACTTCCCTTACTTATGCAGCAATATACCTTCATCACCTGCATACGGAGTATATATATCTCAGTTGATTCGATACGCAAGAGCGTGCTCTACGTATGAACAATTTCTTAAACGAGGTAAATTATTGACAAGCAAGTTGATGAAACAAGAATATCAACAGTCTCGTTTAAAGTCATCATTTCGTAAATTCTATGGTCGATACAATGACCTTGTCAGCAAATACAATTTATCATTGATTCATATGCTGACTGACGTTTTTCATACCAATTATTAGTCCATTATTTATACACTGAATTGACGACGGATTTTTTCAGTTATTTCCTGATCATGACAACAAGCACACGGCGGGTGTGACGGGTCGGCAGGGGATGCTCACTCCTCCATGGCACCTGATCCCACCTCTGATGTTTCAGAGGTCCGTGTTTGCTCTGCTCTTATTTTGTATATTGTTTAATGGACGTTGAGATTGAATACTGTTCGTTATCTCCATATCCTTATTTCATTATATGACATATTTAATTAAATGTAAACCTAAATGGTTTGAGACAATTATTTTAAACAAGAAAATAAAATAAGGTTATTAAAATGTACTCATGATAGAGTACACTGACCTATAATCCAATTGGGATGTGAAAGTGTTTTAATTACCTTTCCGTAAAAGTAAACAAACCCATTAATCGGATTAAGGACACTGTAATAAACCAGGATGTTTATCTATTCTTCGGACATCAATATAGGAAGAGTAACGGAACATTGCAAAAACTTACTTTATCATTATATTAACTTTTGCACAATACCAGGACACTAAACTGAAGCTTATGTTTATATTATAAGTTATCTTATAAAGTTCTAGGATTTTGACCAAATTTATTGTATAGCTTTTTTACTAGAATCTGAATTGTTTATTCATATGTAAATGCGTTTCACGTATTGTACGTTATAAAATGACAGTCTAACTTTACTAAGCGCTCACTCTCTCGCTCTCATCTGGGCCGCACTTCTCAGAGCGAGGCTCTTCGGAGCTTCGTTTAAGGAGGGAGAGACACTATACGATCAGGAGCCATTTTACGATCGAATCCTTTGTTCTAAACCACTATACGATCACCAACTGTATTCTTTAATCACTTCACTACTGTTAAATAAACTCTAAGAAAAGACTTTTTCCTTGTCATTGGTTCACAAGACCTAGACTGATTTATTGAATTACATGACAGACTTAGTTTTATAGATAAGAATTGTCTGTCAACTTATTATCTTAACCTATCATGTGTTTCTTTTAATTCTAGTGAATTTTAAGAATTTGAATATAAATCAATAGAAATTGTCAGCAATAAATCAAATAAATAACTAAAACTTGAAGAATAAGACAAATGAAAAACAGAAGCAAACACATCTAACAACATTAGTTGATACAATGAAATACATTTAGCCATATTTTGAAAATAAAATTGTCTTCCACGGGATGTCTGATTTAATAAATATATAATTATTTGTTGCCTTTAAAAAGAGCAGTTGTTATTTAACTTTCTAGACTGTCTCATTTAAAAAAAAATACCATCATAGGATTATGATTCAAGTCTGTGATATGGATTTCTGTTCGCAGGTGAGATTTGTGTTTGTATTCAAATGAGGAAAAACTATTACCTGCCCTTGATTCAAGTCGAAGCCGCTAGGAAGTAGCTCCCTAACCAATGATAGGCGAGCACTCAAATGTAAGAGTGCAGTGTTACGGTGTTCACTGAAGGTGAATACAAAGGTAACGATAATATTAATCTCGCCATAGGACTCGTCATGCGAGGGCGAATGCCAATGCTACGTAATCCGAGTGACTCATTTAAAATGAGTGGTAAATAAAGATATCAGCTGTTCGTAGAAGGACAATTAAGTGAATAAAAAATACTTTATCTACTTCATTTGTTTTCATTAATTTACAATACGAATTATCAATGTTTTTCAATTCATAAGTTTGGATTTCAATATATCAACAAACATTCATTGAGTACCGCACTCTGAATGTCATAATTATAAAATTGGTGGCTGTGATTTCCTTTTTAACTTAAAATGAAATTTCCATCTTTGTTATTTTTAAAGAATTGAAAGCTTAATTAAATCTTTAAATACGTATTCAGTGTGAAAGATATTAAGAGGAAAATTACGACTTAACAAATGGTCGAAAAAATTAATCGCAACATCATTTATAATCAAAATTTCTAACAATAAATTTGTTATATATTATATAACTTTTAAAGAAGAAACTCGTTCTTTAAACAATATTTTTTTTGAAAAGAAAGCAAATTATCTGAAACCTAATGTTGCAGTAAATATAAGACAAAATATTGATTGCCATAATTTGTTGCACAAACCAAATCGGGAAAATTATTAAACACGTTTATATGATGTTTAAAATGTTTTTGAAGTGTTTATTGTGGGGTTTCTTCTAAATCATTTCCATAATTGTATACTTGAATTTTGTTACTAGTTTCAAATATATACTCTAATACTTCCCGAATGTCCTTTTAAACTAGAATGATTTATTTCCCATTCTCAGTTTATTGGAAATACCAGGAAGCAAAAATTAAATATGTAATGAAAATGTTTCTTTTGCTAATATTTGCTTTCTTTAACGTTATTGCTATTATATCTTCAACAACCACATATCCAAATCTATCCAAAGCTTTCTTTAACGTTATTGCTATTATATCTTCAACAACCACATATCCAAATCTTTGCAGGTGAGCAAATAATTTTCAGAAAATATTTAATTCTGATTTCAACATTTAATTAATTCCTTTTTATCATTTTACAATGTACTTGTGTAGTCTACTTCGCGATGATATGCATAAAAACTTGTCATTACTCGTCTTGTAACATTTTCAACTTGTAAAAGTTAGAGTCATTTTAAAAGAAACATCGTTTTTCCCTTAATGATGAAAATTGAAATCATAAGTAATAATTCAAATCTTCCTAAGTACTGTAGCTTAAATAGTCTTGTATGAACGGTGAACACTGTAATGTTTGAAAAATGCTGAATGGATTAAATCAGTATACCATAGGGTATCACTTGTGTAGCTACTGAGTATCAATTTTTACCTTTATAAAAAGAAAGAAAGATGCATAGACATTTACTACGTTATTCCCAGTATCATTCTGTTTTCAGGCCTGGTGTTTGCTGTGTCAATTACTTTTTACGAGGTGGCCAGTGCATCGGTAATTTCTTTGCATATATTTTAAGCCTTTATTGTCTTTTAACAGAGTATGTAAAACACTCTCACTCCTAATCACAAATTAAACTGGTAATTTTACAGCTTGTGATGTTGGAACTTTTGGCGAGAACTGTAGTCAGATTTTTGTTCGGATGGTTTCCATGGTAAATTTTGTTTGGGTCGTTGTCCGACAGAATGTCAGCTGAGGTGTCATAAGGATACAGGGTCATGTCAAGGTAGTGGTTATCTATATACCTATATACTGACTGACATGTCAAGGTAGCTATTACCTATATACCTATATACTGACTGACATGTCAAGGTAGCTGTTATCTATACACTGACTGGAATAGTTTGGTTGAAAGAATCATTAATACACATAGATTTCATATGATATCATTATGATACATAAATAATGATATTTAAAGAAATGTGAAACGTAATGATTCAATAGGCAAGATTTTCTGTAAGAATACACAGAAAAAGTTACCACAGATATACAGGATATAATTTTTAGTAGAATCTAAAAGCTACTAATATCTTTTGTTGGATTGCATTATTAATACGTAAAAATCAAATCCTTTTACAAATAATTTGTCTAATACCATTTTTATTCTTTCATATTTGAACAAAATATGTTTTTTCATTAGAAGAGGTGTTCGAAGAAATAACAGTGAAGATTCAAACAGGACGTGTACATCTGATTCCAAGGTATAACTTTTAAGCAATTGTGGCCATATTTATAACATGTAATCAAATAATATTCTTTCCCTCTCTAGTCCTCATTGCAAATGAGTGAAAGAGAAGGCTAAAAATTAGAAGAAAGTAATAGTATAACTTTTGTTTTTAATCGAGTTACATAATCGATAACAATGACAAATACTTAATAAATAGAAAAAAAATGCCTAAAATTAGTACAACCTATAAAGAATTTAATTTTAAGACACAAAGTTTGATGTAGAGAAGTTATTTAACAGCTATATCCGTCTTTCTATTTACAGCATTGACGTAGATAAGAAGCTTAGCAACATTACAAGTTTTATTCTGGGACTTCTAGCATCTCATATAGTAGTTGTTATAGCAGTTCTTCTGTTGGTTGTTATTACCAGGTGCGTATATTCTCTCTCTTTTGTGAACCTATGCCACAATACCTTGACACAAAAATAAAAATAAGATTTATTTGTACATAAGCTTATATAATGTTTATTCTCATGGCGGTACTGTAAGATATATGAGGATAAAGTATAGATATTGAGCTCAAAAGAAGCAAAACATTCAAATAATGAATTTAATTGTCAATAAGATTTTAGCATTATTGTTCTTGTTCTAGCTATACCACATTCATCTCAAGGAAATACAACAGGCAAACATCTCAAAGAGGTACAATTGGATCATGCTTTCGTTATTTCAATAAATTCACTATTCATTTTGTTATGAATATAGTACTTATACAATATAGATATGTTAGTATCTTATTATTTGCAGATTATCAGGCTGTTTACAAGTCAGAACAGGCTGGTGTTTCTAAGAAAGAGAAATCCTCAACATATACAGGCCTTAGATTACAGAACCAGTCAGATTATTTGACCCCTTCTACTGGCCAGCATTTGACTCCCTCTACTGGGCAGTACCTGACTCCTATGGCCACAGAACGCAGTGGACAGTATACAGAAGTCTTGTAATATCTTACAGAGAAAAACAACTGGAAAAAAAAAATATACTGATGAAATATTATGTAGGGAGGCAGTTTTATTGAATGATGAAGAATAAAAATGCTCGATCGTTGATTTAGAAATTTAAAATTGATTCAAACTGATTTTTTTCAAAATGAATTCTATGAAAGTATTTCATTCGGGCACTTGATGTCATCTTCTTAATAATTCTAGAGTATGACAATATTGAGAAAACGAGCATAATTCACGCTTCACAAAAAGGAGAAGAAGACGGAGAGCAAACATTAGAGATGGGATCAGGGGTCATGGAATAGTTACCATCCCTTGCCGACCAGTTACACCTGTTTCTTGCTCCTTGACACAATCGTAAAATAACAAAATTAAGATGCTAGTTTTAAATTAAAGATTCCCTAAATTTTTATCCTTTTTAAAATAAGCAATTAAAGTTCTTCATTATCAATACTTACGTCAACAGTAGTATGTGTCCTGCAGGACAATAGTTGTAGTTATGTCGCGTTTTTTTAAAATTATGTTTTGATTTTTTGTTAATTTATCATTAACATGTTCTATTAAAATATATAAAAGTTGAATTAATATACTGGTCAGATTTTGTGAAATTTTATATCATCCGTTTGAAAAGCGGGGGGTATATAGTATTCGGGATGTCCGTCCGTCCGTCCATACATATGTCTGTCTTAACGGCTGTCCGTCCGTCCCTCTGTTACGCTTTGGAGTACAAATATACCTTGGGTTTCAAGAGCAAAACATAGACACGTTCATTCTTTCTATATATTGAAGGATATCCATATCTTCTCTGTAACTCCTACACCTCTGAATAAAATGTAATGATTATAACTTTCACAGATTCTTTATTACATAATTCAATTTTGACCACCTTTTTTACATTTTGATCTGACACTTATTTCGCCTATTCTAGAGGACAAATGGACTTTGCCATTATAACCAAATAGAAGTAGTGGTACAATATCATTTAGTGAACTTATTGTTTATAGTATCTCTAGTTTAATCTTTAAGTTCACAAGGATATATTGAGTCGGATGGATGTATCTATTGTAAATTGATAATACTTCTTCATACATGTACTTTAAATAATATTATATTACTCTCCGATATATTTGAATGTTGAAGTGAATTTTTTAAATCGAGCTAAGAACAAACATTTAGGTCTTTGTAAAAAGGTACACAAATATTACTCAATTAAAGGCCGACAGGGAGAACGATCATAGACATTTATGCCTTCTGTTCAATCCATGCATTAATTTGTCAATTTTGACAGATTGCTGAAATACCCGATCTTCAAAATTGACTGTAAATTTTACATTTTCAATAAGAAATTATTCCTTATCTTATAAATACTGTAAGATTTCAAATATGTAAAAGAATTAAAACATTATAAAGACTCTTTCGAGAATTTCAGAATCCACTTTGATTTACATTAAAGTATTTTTCCGATATAAATGTTTAATCCTGCACAATATTTTACATAAAAAAAAAAGATTCTATTTTATCATTAAGCGGATGTTATCCATAGGAGGACATAACCTCTTTCAAAATAATTCCTGATTGTAAGTATAGAGTTCCAAAAAGGGACACCATTTGCACAGATTTCAAAATGGAATTTGTTTTTTCTACTGCAATTCTTAACAACAACAATCTGACATCGATTACTCTGGATCCTAATCACTGCGGGTAGGTTATATTCTGCAGAACATTTAAAATACTTCTCTGAAATAGAAAGTCTCTTTTCATACGTATTT
Organism: Saccostrea glomerata; assembly: GCA_003671525.1. Lineage (NCBI taxonomy): Eukaryota > Metazoa > Mollusca > Bivalvia > Ostreida > Ostreidae > Saccostrea > Saccostrea glomerata. The sequence goes on along the minus strand of PRKT01000207.1, from coordinate 659,037 downwards.
CAATGAAGATATACTTATTCAAACATAATTTGATTTCTTAGTTTGTGAATTTTGATAAACTTATCGAACAACTGAAAACACAAAAATGCTAAGCAAAGGAATGTTAATATAATAAAATAAACATTGAAAGTACTATTTTGAAGATTTATCTCAAGGTTGAAAGTTTTCTCAACGAAAGAAATTCACTACAAATTCATTTCATTTACTGTACTACATAATCAAATTTTTAGCTAAAATAAAAAGGGAAAAAGACATAACGCCTAATATTCAATGCTCGCTTCGTGAACAGGAGGTCGTGAGTTTGTATCTCGGCCGCGACTGACCTAAGTCTATAAAAAAGGGGTAGCAACTATTCCTTGGCCATGCGCTCGGCACTTTGAAGTGAAAGTTGCGGGTCCTTCGGATGAGACCATAAAAACCGAGGCCCCGTGTCAGCAGCAGGTGTTGGCACGATAAACATCCCTCACTGCTCAATGGTCCTGAGTGCCGAGTAAAGGTCAACATTTGAAGCCCTTCACAGGCATACGGTGACGTCTCCATATGAGTGAAAAATTCTCGAGAGGGACGTTAAACAACATACAATCAATCAATCTAATATTCAATATCAGAAATCCATTTCAACACTACAAGCCTGAGGCGGAGCAAACACGGACTTCCAAAGAACTCGGGTTTAGGGGCGTTTAGCGCTATGGATAAGTGAGCATCGCCTGCAGACGGTCACACCTGTCGTGTAAAAACAACAGCAGCAACAAAAAAAAAAAAAAAAAAAAAAAAAAAAAACAAGAAAATTCGTTGACACTTCAGAGTGAAAATGACAGCCTAACAGTTGTTAGTTGAAAAAAATTGTCAATCAGCATTTTACTTAATGAAAGATTGTATTTGCTGACATAATCACCATCACCATACGTAGAAATTTAGAATTAACACATTCAATAGATTGCTTTCTTTTAAATAGTTAAAACATAGAGCATGATCTTTTGTAATAGAAAATATAAAGCAGTATGCATCTGATAAGGTTATATACAACAGAAGTCAAGGAAGTTAGAACTTAAATTTAAAACGTCTTTTGCTAATAAAATATCATAATACGAAACTAATCTGTTATATCTTTTGTTTAAAGCTCATTAGGATATATCCAGGCAAGATATGAAAGGAAGTATTCATTGTTAATTGATTATACCTAGTCAATAAAATTATCCAATTTAACAAAGCAGGTAACAATAAACTTTTAGTTCATAGGGTTTATTGCTACAATGTGTAATTATTTCAAAGAGAAACATAATTTTTTTCTGAAAATAGTAATTCTACTCATTCTATTATACTTATACATGTAATATTTATTCATTGTTGCTTTGCTAAGAAGTGATTTGTAAATCAGGGAATACATACACCTTCATGGCATGTTGATGAGGTTTGTTTTACGCTGATCCAATTTTTTATTGTTTGGATGGTCTTTTGAGCTTGACATTTTCTCAAAATGTCATTGCCAAGATAGAACTTCTATAAAGAAGATATAAAAAAGAGTTTTGACATTTTTAAACCAATTAAAGAGCTTTAAGAAGTTCAAACCAAGAATTATTGTTTAAAACTTAAAATTCTACCTTACATCGTTGAGCACTTTTCAAGACACCTTATTCTCCCAAGACGGGCATTGATTCTTAATAAGCGAGACAAAATTTAAAACATTTTGTGATTATTGCTATATGAAATCCTAAGAAAAAATATAATACGCGATATTTAAATCGCGTAATTAGGCCAAAATAAAGTTCCCGTGAATAAAATGTGATTTACAGTATTTATATCAATATAATTGGGATATGGAGATAACGAACAGTATTCAATCTTAAAGACCATTAAGCAATACAAAATAGGAGCAGAGCAAACACGGACCCCCAAAACATCAGAGGTGGAATCAGGTCCCATGTAGAAGTGAGAATCCCCTGCTGACCGGTCACACGCTCCTTGTCATAATCTGAAAATAATGGAAAAATCCATCGTCAATTCAGTGTATAAATAATGGACTAACAATTAGTATGAAAAACGTCAGTCAGCATTTGAATCAATGATAAATTGTATTTGCTGAGAAGGGCATTGTATCGACCATAGAACTTACGAAATGATGACTTTAAACGAGACTGCTGATATTCTTGTTTGATCAACTTGCTTGTCAATAATTTACCTCGTTTTAGAAATTGTTGCTCTTGCGTATCGAATCAACTGAGACATATATACACCGTATGTAGGTGATGAAGGTATATTGCTGCATAAGTAAGGGAAGTTGACGATATAAAAGTTAAAGTCATCACGTTTAATGACTATTTTTTATGATTTGAAGAAGTTGACAAGTTAGCCAATTTCGTTTACAGTAAAAAAAATCTTATCCAAACATGGCTCACTATAATAATGTCATAATACTAGTTTCCCTGGACATATCAAGTCGACATTGATTGATTGATTGTATATTGTTTAACATCCCTCTCGAGAAATTTTCACTCATATGGAGACGCCACAATTGCCGGTGGAGAGCTGCAAATTTTGTCCTATACTCGGCACTCAGGGCCATTGAGCAGAGAGGGATCTTTTTCATGCAAGCACCTACTGCGACCCGGGGCCTCGGTTTATAGGGTCTCATCCGAAGGACCGGCCTCCACGACCCGCAGTGGGATTCGAACTCGCGACGTAAGGATTGACTCTAGAGCAGACGCTCTAACCACTGCGCCACGCAGGCGACTCAAGACATTGAAAGCTACTACTAATAGCTTCTACTGAAATATATTGAAATATCGAGTGAAATGGAACACCAATAGTGTTTTTTTTAAATATGAATAAATTCTTGTATAAAAGAATTTAAAAAAATGATAGAGTTATAATGAATCATATTGAGCCAAAGTGTTATATCGGACAGTGATTTACTTTAGATTTTTTTTTGGATTAAATTAATACATTTTATTCCTCTGCGTTCAAGTTTTAATTCCCATTTTTATTTTTTGTACATACGGAAATGAAAATTATTTTTGAAAGTGTCCTTGATTCAAATATGGCTTTTAAAGAGCAGCTGGATTGCATTTTTACATAAAAATAATAATTAAATCCTGCATTTAACTATATTTTTGTGGTGGACAATTAAATTATTTATATTCTTCAATGTTCTATTATTGTTATAAGCTGTACATCTGACACATAAGGTCAAGATCTAATAAATGACTTTACACTAATATTTGGTGGTAGACCCATTATGACGTCATGATCGATGTCAACATTCTGTCTCCCGTACTTTACAGCCTTAGCAGAATTATGTAGAATATAAGGTATATTTATGATAAACATTTGAACTCATACGAAAAGTAATCCCGATACCAATATCAAATTTGATATTATTTTAAAGAGGAGGAGATGTACATACAAATTACCGTTTTCTGAGAAACTGTAGGCAATCTGGATACATTTCCTTTTGTCGAATATGAATAAAACTGCCATATTCATATTCATGACTGTTTTTTTGTTAATTTTACATGGAAAATGACAGTTTAAAATATTGATTTTCTTCTCGTTTACGTATAAATTGTGACCCGAAACACAACACCTTATTTGACCAAGCTAAAGTTATAAAGCATCTTTAAAGGAATTTACTTCTCAAATTTGATAGGAATTCTTTCATATACTAGATCTAATTAACGAAGAGTATTATCAAAATTAAAACAAGGGTACAAATTGATCAAACTCTCCAGTTTCTTTTCATTAAAAAGTATTTTTAATTTCTAAAAGTAGCTTGATCATTACTCCATCAGGATGTCTATGAATGTTATTACATGCATAAGAATTAGCTGAAAAACATTTTAAGAGAAAAAAATTGAAAATTTTGATTTACTTTTAGGAACAATTGTTGTGCTGGATTTTTTCTCTATAAAGGCAGATGTACAGGTACTAGTGTAAATATCAACTGCATGAGCATGCAGATGCAATCAAGATATCTTTCATAGAAATAAATGATGTATAAAAGAATAAGATAAAATAGACAACATACAATAAACTGATTAGATGGAATTGATGTCCTAATATTTTAATTTATTGTTTTATTTGCACGTGAGCGGTTCATGAAATTTTACCAATAGAAAGGTAAAACTTTTTTTATTTCGTGCATGATTTTTCATATCATATTTTGAGAAATTGTAAGGTCATGAATAAATAAAATCTTTCTTTTAAAATTGAGACAAATCATTCTTTGAGGGAATTAAAATGAATAAAAAAAAATCTCTTCCTTTTACCAAAATTGCATGAAAAAAAAATCAGGAATAAGGAAACAATGATTCTTTTCAGAATGTTATGATGGAACAGTGGGTATAAACTGTACTGAAATTTGTCCTAAAGGATTTTTTGGAAGACAATGCAGGCAGGAATGTCCACAGGAATGTATGGGGGAATGTAACAGAGTTAATGGAACATGTCTAGGTATCAAAATACATGTTAAATAGGTTTTCTGATATTGGTATAAAAAATCCATACGAATACAGTGTTTGTGTAACAGGTGATACAAATATATAAATCATCCATGAAATGAAATAAATAAATGATTCCTCAGTTTTCTCTGAGATACGCTTATCCTGACCGCCATGTTTTTATTTTTACAATAATCAGAATAAATTAACGAAATAAAAAAAAAAAAAAAAAAAAAAAAAAAA